>OZ036002.1:9100642-9403142 GCA_964035015.1 Corallium rubrum
GACATCCAAACACTGCCTACGCACCACTGTATTCTATTCTAGTCCAACGAGGTTGTCATGCAGTCAGTATAAAATACATGTATACCTCCAATGCTTTCGTTTCTTCGTGTAAACAGCATTCAATGATCGTTGTCTCCAAGTTGATTGCGGCCTGTTCACATAACTCCTTATCACTAGGATCTTAAAATAATGGAAAAGAGAGAATAAGAAGAAATTTTAATATTGTAACTACTGTATTTTCCGGACTATAAACCACAACTTTTTTCGCTACGTTATAATACATTAGGCTACGTTATAATACATTACGCTACGTTGTAAGACGTTACACTACGTTGTAAGACATTACGCTTACGTTGTAAGACATTACGCTACGTTATAAGACGTTACGCTACGTTGTAAGACATTACGTTACGTTATAAGACATTACGCTACGTTATAAGACATTACGCTACGTTGTAAGACATTACGCTACGTTATAAGACATTACGCTACGTTATAAGACATTACGCTACGTTGTAAGACATTACGCTACGTTGTAAGACATTACGCTACGTTATAAGACATTACGCTACATAAGACATTACGCTACGTTATAAGACATTACGCTACGTTATAAGACATTACGCTACGTTATAAGACATTACGCTACGTTGCAAGACATTACGCTATATACGTTGTAAGACATTACGCTACGTTGTAAGATATTACGCTACGTTGTAAGACGTTACACTACGTTATAAGACATTACGCTAGGTTGTAAGACGTTACGCTACGTTGCAAGACATTACGCTACGTTGTAAGACATTACGCTACGTTGTAAGACATTACGCTACGTTGTAAGACATTACGCTACGTTGTAAGACATTACACTATGACACTATGTTATAAGACATTACGCTACGTTGTAAGACATTACGCTACGTTATAAGACGTTACACTACGTTATAAGACATTACGCTAGGTTGTAAGACGTTACGCTACGTTATAAGACATTACGCTACGTTGTAAGATGTTAGGCTACATTATAAAACGCATACGCTATGTTGTAAGACATCCCAGTTTGGAGTAGGCTCGGTTTCCAGCAGAAATCGAGCCTAAGTTTGGAGATGCGGCTTATATTTAACGGTGCGGTTCTAAGTCAAACATCTCACCTGTTTTTAACCGGGATAGACCAATATTAACTACTAATTCATTGCTCAAGGCACACACCATAACTGAATCTGAACAGCTTTGGTTAGAAATCACTTCTAATACTGTATTAAATAAAAAACAAAGCTGTATGTGTCAACACATAATGGCTATACATGTTTAGTACCCCGAACAGGAATCTTTATAAAATCTTAATACAAACTACGTAAACGAAAGTTAATTCAAACCTTTGCTATTATCAAGTATTTCAGCAGCTACTGAATGCGATAGTGTTACCAGAACATACAATACACCAACTTGCAAGTTATTATAAGGAGTGCTTGAAAGAAATTGACATAAAATCTACAGAAGTAGGAAATTAATAATCCTTCAGAATTAAACATAAAAACCAGGGGCGGATCCAGCTACAAATCTGACCATTGCTAGTAAGATGTGGACCGCTTTTTAGGGGGTCTTGAAAATTGGGACCTCTAAAAACTCATTTCCCGCGTTTTGAGGGTGATTTGAAGTTACTCCAGAAGGATTCTTTTTTCAACTTTAAAGACAAAATCTCAACTTTCCAGGGTCTCTGGAAAGTTACTGACCCAAAACTTTGACAACGGACTCACAGTAAGTGAGTAACAGTCAGCTGGTAACTGTAAATTATATATTTTTAAAAATGTTATAATATAACTTCCTATCCTATATGGAAGCAATACTAGAAATTATCATTATATACGACTAAATCAATGACTACTAAATTACCCCCAGACATTTGGAAAAAAGAACCAGTTCGTGAAAGGCATTATGTTCAATAAACACTTTTTATTCAATAATCACTCTTTTCATTCAAACATTTCTAAATTTTGGAAATAGTAAAGCAAGTGAACTAAATATTCTATTTTCACCTTTATATGACTGCTTTCCCAAATGTGAGGAGACTTCTTTGCCAGCATATTTGCATCCAAAAGAGCTTGCCTTTTCACGCATTGTCTGGGATCATCAACCAAATATGACAGTAACAACTGAATCTGAAAATTAGCAATGCACATTTTATGGTAGTGTTGTGCAGACCCAAACGATTCACTTAGCTCGGCAAAAACTTGCCAATCTATGTACAGTAGATTTACTTGTAACTCCTTAACACTCTGAGGCCTGGACCTCTCCCTGCGCTAAATAAAATCGTCTAGCGTTAGCCAGAATAAAATACTAAAGACTCGTCGTCAGTCTTCAAAGTGTTAAAGAGATATGTTTTAACACTTTGAGGCCTGGACCTCTCCCTGTGCTGAATAAAATCGTCTGGCGTTAGCCAGAATAAAATACTAAAGACTTGTCGTCAGGCTTCAAAGTGTTAAAGAGATAGGTTTTAACACTTTGAGGCCTGGACCTCTCCCTGTGCTGAATAAAATCATCTGGTGTTAGCCAGAATAAAATACTAAAGACTCGTCATTAGGCTTCAAAGTGTTAAAGAGATACGTTTTAACACTTTGAGGCCTGGACCTCTCCCTGTGCTGAATAAAATCATCTGGCGTTAGCCAGAATAAAATAATAAAGACTCGTCGTTAGGCTTCAAAGTGTTAATAGGACAGCAGCTCTTTCTGAAAATTTTTAGGGGTTGATAAACTTAATGCATTCCTGCTAAGTCAATAAAAAATGACCCCTTTATTGTTTTACTCTGTCTAATGCCAGACAATTTTACCAATGCCAAATGTTGGCATTAATTATGGTTGTAATACTTATAATTTTCAGAAACTGAAGGATTTTGTACCTGAGCAGGGATGTTAAACAGTGATGCAGCAGCTAAACAAGAAAGCGCATGCAAAACAGAAACCACAAATGTGTTGGATGAGTAGGTTGCCAGGAGAGAAGTGCATAATTTACAGGCCTGAAAGAGAGTGAAATGAAAATGTATTTTAGAAATTGGCACAATTACCAAATGCATATATATTTTAGAACTTTTTCTGACAACCCTGTGAGATCCTGTTATAGTCAAATCAGATGTTCTCTTGTGTATGACTTTGCAATATTGAAACGCAACATTGCAATTTTGATTGGTGGATTCAATCAGCAAATTGCAAACGCTTTATCATGATTCCTTGACGGGTTGCTTAAAATATTGGTTTTCAAGTGTCTATGAAGTGAAGAATACATTGGCATTTTTGTTGTTTTATTGTACAGAGGGGCATGACAGGAACACTCACTGAAAATTTCAAGAAAATATGATGCGCAGTTTTCGCGCTATCAACTCTCAAAACTTGCCGTGGATAGTTTGTTTTGGAGAAATTTGGGCTTCTTGGTAACAATGCCTTATGACGTACACAGATGGATCATTAATAGTGAAATCTATTGTTCTTATGCGTAGTTGTCCATTTGCGACGTCATAAGCATTGTTACCGAAAGCCCAATTTTTCTCCAAGAACGAACTAGCCATGGCAAACTTTGAGAGTTAATAGAACGAAAACTACGCATTAGATTCTCTTGAAATTTCCAGTGAGTGCTCCTGCCATGCTCCTCTGTACAATAAAAGAACAAAAATACCAACAAATTTTTCATTTCATAGACACTTTAAACATTGAATAACACATAAATGTGATGTTATACTTGAAGTTAATGACTCTAACTTTATGTTGACTATAGCAAACATGTAAATAGCAAAAATTATATTTCATTAGCACCTTCGTGGCAGACTCCGTGTCATGATACATATACTGGAATATTGGAACCAGCTTGAGTTTCATTTCCATAGGAGTGGCTAGGCCTGAAAAATGAAATTAGATACACATACATAGAAAGTGTTTGCCCAATCAGCCAAGCCAGGGACTCATGTCCATCAAAAGCATTCACCAATTAAACTAGCTAAGATCAGCTAAGCTGATTTAATTTGATTTAATTTGCAGCTCTCTACTGCAGAACACCAAGAAAAACTTCTAAAGCAAACTTTAAGGGAAAAACAACTGCTCAACTCATATGAGTTCCAAGCTCGGACAGGCAGTTGTCACCCATCAAGTACTGTACTACTCTGTCTAACTGGACTTCAATTTGGTAGGCAGTGCACTAACAGCTGTGCTTTTCATCTAAGTCAAATGAGTGCCTGAGTGCCAAATAATCCCAATTTAAATAGAAAAGTTAAAGTGCCAATGCAGTGAAAAGTAAGTTTGTCTAGTTTGAAAGAACATTGAAAATGACAAAGTAACATCTTTTGTAGAATTTCGTTTCCTTGCTTCATTCTTGAGATATTCAGGTTTGTTTGATATATAAATGACCTACTTATGACATCACACTGCACAATGACTTTTTAGAAAAGTATGATTTTCTTTGAGAGTACTTATCGAAAGTACTGTACCTAAAAATTTTCACGTACATGTATGTAGCCATGACTGGTCACTAAACGTGTGTATGACTGGTCACTAAACGTGTGTAAAATATTTGGACCATCCTAAAATTGATGCTCTTTCAAAAAGTCATTATGCAGTGTGATGTCATAAGTAGGTCATTTACATATCAAACAAACCTGAATATCTCAAGAATGAAGCAAGGAAACGAAATTCTACAAAAGATGTTACTTTGTCATTTTCAATGTTCTTTCAAACTACTGTAGACAAACTTAATTTTCACTGCATTAGCACTTTAAAATCTACCTTCAATTAGTTCAGTCAGCTTATCACAAACTCCAACAGAAAAAGTCCTAGAAAAGTCGGATGGTATTTGAAATAATTGAAATTATATTAAAGTAAATATATATTGTATATTACAGTACATCACATCCAGTAAAATAGATTTATTTATACAATATGAAAATAATCTTAGATATTTACTGGGACTTTGCACAAAATTGGCTGGTGGCAAAAATAGCTGCATCGACTTCCACTTTATCATGAGAATCCAAGCTCATCCTTATACTAAAAATTAAAATATCATTATTTTAAAATGTTCAGTACATAACACGGTGTTATCAAATTAGATCATCAATGCCAAAACCTTCTGCAGTTATTAATAATTAGATTTATAATGTATACAGTAATTCTATATTATATATTTTTTTCCTGATACCTGTGGTGAACATTTTTTCTTTCAGAAATTAACAGTGCAATGCTGCCCAGAACCCTGTAAGTGAGAGGAAAACATGAATCACAGTCTCAGAGGTGAAAGGCATTAAAGTTAAATTCATATTTACCTTAGTGTAATTGCCCTAGCAATTGGATCATTGCTGTGTATCACAGCAAAAATACGACGAACAAATTCATCTGTGCTTAGAATCTTGTCCAAGTGCTTTTCACTTTGTTGTGTTACTTTAAGAACACAGAGTCGTTGAAAATTGTTTCTGAACACAAAAAAATATAAGCTGTTATATTGAACCACAGGAAATAAAAATTAATATAACTATGTACCAATGTGTAGAACTGTACATTGTACAAGCACAAACACCTACCCCTTCCACATACACCTACCCTCTCACACACCTACCCCCACCCACCCACACCTACTCCCCCCATATATATACACCCACCCCCACACCTACTCCCCCCATATATATATACACACACATACACCCACACACCTACTTCCAATACACACCTAACCCCCCACACATATACACCTACTCCTCCTACATATACACACCTACCCCCCCACACACACCTCTACCCCCCACAAACCTACACCCACCTACACACCTACTTCCAATACACATACCTACTTCCAAGCCTGGATATATAATTTTTTTTGTCCTTCCTGCCAAAATGACTAGCATCAATCAAATTGTGCCTGTCATAGAACAAAATGTACCTGTCACAAGGTCTGAATCAGCTTCGCAACTTTTTTCATTAGTTACCCCACTCTTCATTGCCTCTGTATCAACCATTACTTCTTTTTATGTTGTTACGTTCACAAAAGCAATGCCGAAAAGTACGCTATGAAAGGTACGCTATGTTCTGAAAAGTTACATTACGTTCTGAGAAGTAACGCTACATTCAGACAACTTATCCGAGATATTTTGCTGCATTTAGAGAAATTATATTATGTTCTGAGAAGAATACTACATTCACCGATTCAAAGAAGTTGCACTACGTTCCATGTAACTACATTCTATATCTGTCTGTAAGTCTGTAACATCTCAAAACGCAGCGTAATGTCTTGAAGTGTAGCGTAACTTCTCAGAAATTAGGGTAAATTATCTGAAAGCATGTGAACTTGTTAGAACATAGTAACGTAGTACACTTCTGAAGGTAGTTCTTCTGAAGAGTAACTTCTCAGCAGTTGATTAACTTTTCAGAACGTGTTACTCAACTACTGTACCTTCAGAAGTGTACTACGTTCTAACAAGTTAACATGCTTTCAGATAATTTACCATACTTTCCGAGAAGTTACCGCGCTACACTTCAAGAAGTTACGCTGCGTTTTGAGATGTTACAGACCCACAGACATTGTAAGACTGACGTTAAGCTATATACACCTTATGCAACATTTTTTAAAGATGAGCTTTGCAATTTTTTTAAGTTTGAAATGTAAACAGGAACACGTTCGCTCTCAAGAAACACAATTGATTAATCGATTCAACACAAATAATTTTGCTATAAAAATTGATGATCCAAAAAAACGTACCGGACAAAGTGACCGAACAATGTCTGTGACCGGACGCTAATATCCAGGCTTGCCTACTTCCAATACACACCTACCCCCACTACATACCTACCCCATACCACACACCTACTTCCATGTGCATACCTACTCCCCACATATAAACCTACCCCCATCCACACACCTACTTCTAACACACACCCACCAACAAAAACCTACCCCCAAAACACACCTACCCTACCCTTACATATATATATACCCCCATATCACATTCTCCCACATACCTAATCCCTGCACACACCTACTCCCCCCACACACCTCTAATGCACATAAACCTACACCCACCCACACACCTACTTCAACATCCACCCACCAACGAAAAGCTACCCCCATCCCCATATATCACACACCTACTCCCACATACCTGATCCCCCCACACACACCTACTCCCCACACACATCCCCCACATGCACCTATACCCACTCACCCCCTCCCCCCTATGCACACACTCCCCCCCCCCCCCCCCACACACACACACTATAATAACTGGCAGGCACACTAGGTGGAATTGGACAAAAAATAAACATTAAACTAAAGTGTTCCATTTCAGCATTTAGCTTTATCCTATTGTTAACCTACCCAACACGAAACACATCTGAAAGCTTTAAAAAAGCTGAATTGATAAGAATTGGAAAAGGAAATCTCTCGAACAGCGTTGGAAACTTCACAATAGCTTCACACTGCTCTCCAACTTTCGGCGCTCTTAATCCTGCGAGGGAAATTGAACGAAGAAAATAAATTTCAGCTTGATGTAACACAATGTTTGCCTAATAAAAGCGTACATTAAACAAAAGGAAAGCTACCTTTGTCGAGCTCAAGCAGAGCGGATTGAGCGTCTTGTCCAGAACTCATGTCTTGTCCAGAGAGTGCCGCCATTTTGAATATAGGAACCCAGGCCCCTATATGCCCCCGCTCTCTCCCCCATCCCTTCTCTTGACAACTTATCTTTCCTGCTTTTCCACTTCCAAAGTAATCCTTCCCCTTTGTTAAACGCGTTTGCTGTTCCTTAAACTGTGTTTTAGAATGGCTGAAAAAAGCCAGAAGGTTAAAGTAGCTGAGTACGGGTCGTGGTCCAGCCCAATTACGGCTGAAGTTATCGTGAAGGAAGGCGGTTTGGCGTTCGCTCCCATTGCTGAGCTTCACACGTGCTGCATCGACAAACAAGGTAAAGATGGTGGAAATACATCGTAAAATAGCTAGGTTGTCACAAGCTATGAACGTACTGTCCAAAAATTCGCGCTTTCAATGCTGTTGAGCAAAGAAAAGCGGCTTAATTAAATAGCTGTACCAAGCATGCAATACTTCAGCTGCAATATTAAATATACCAAAGCTAGTTTTGTAACTAGGGAGTAATAGATGTATTATTTAATACATACTGTTCAGAATTCGTTTTAATAGTACACTAACCAGGGTCTTCAGTGTAGATATTAAAGTGAGTGATAGTATTTCAGAATAATGGCATATACTGTATTTCCTGCAGTCCTGGATTAAAATATTAAAATTTGTGGATTGGAATGGAAAATTGACCTTCCCCCTGGCAAGTTGTAACTCAATCCAAACCTACTGTAAATGTTTGGAGTAGGTTATGGTGAGTATACAACAACAGTTGGGGGTATATAGTGTAGAGTTGTCAAAAACACCTTCCAATCATAGTAGATATACCCCCCCCCCCCCAACTTGATTTCTCTCAACCCACTTTCCCCCACCCCCTCTTATGGTGGCTATATTTGTGGTAATTAAGTGATTGTTCAACGTCATTGACCATGATTGGGATGTAAAACCTTTGATTGTTGATCTGCCATCTGAGCTGTATTGCAGTAGAACTATTCTAATATTAACTACTCTAATTATAGAAACGATATTTTGGAGTGAACTTAGGTCAATAGAAAGTGGAAGAATAGTTGTTTGTTCTTTGACTAAAGGCCAAAGTGATATTGTATCGTGGACTCCTGAAGGATTTAACGCTCGAACTAAAGTTCATGAGTATGGAGGTGGTTCAACGTTTGTTCATAAAGGTCATGTTTACTTCTCTAACTTTAATGATCAAAGACTTTACAAGCAGGAGTCCCCTAAGTCAACACCCCAAGCATTGACACCAGATGGAAATGGATGGAGGTATATATAACTGGACTATGATTTAGCTTCTTCCACAGAACACAGTATTGGCTCTTATTGGGAAGAGGTGCAAAAAAATTGGGTGGAGCATGCAAGCTAGGGGTGGGGGTGTGTGTGTTTGTGGGGGGGGGGGGGGGGGTTGGACACTTGTAATTTGTACTCTCCCCATGCCTCCCAAAGTAGCAGCTCCGTGTAAATGCCAAACCACCCAAAGCTTCCCTGTGGAGGAGGCTAGAGTAACTACAATATGAGTCTACTTCTTAATTTAATTGATTGATTGATTGATAGATTTAATAATATTTATACAGGGTACTCCAATTCAGTTAACGCTGATTTAAATGGAGGATTTTTCCCAATCACTTTGGTCTATTAACTTCAGCTGATAGCAACACACAAAAGATATATAAGTACACTTAGTATAAATGTACAGTCTAGCATTATTTAAAGAGATACAAACCACAGAATGTGTAGTTCCAGAAAATATCTATAACCCCCTATGAATGGATTAGCTTGGAAACTCTGTGGAATTGCCATAAGGAAAATCTAGAGAGGTGGAGGGTGAGGTGATACTAAACAAATTGCCTTCTGTGGTGGTAGTGTGTGAGTGTATGTGGGTGGTATGGGGGTGTCAGCCAGGTTGTTAGAAATATGCAAGACTTGAAATTTTCAGTGGTATGATGCTTGGGGTTTTAGATATGCTGATGGAGAAATGGTCGAGTTTGCAAATAAAATTATTTGTGTTCGAGAGGACCATGGAGTTGTAGAAAGGGGTGAGGAAAAAGAAGCAAAAAATACCATTGTATGCATTGATCCAGTCACCCAAGAACAAAGTGTATTGGTGAGTTCATTATAAATTGTACATTTGTGAGGTTATACAAACACTGCTAAATATTACTGGATGTCCATTCCTGCCTGAGCTAACAAAAAAATTCTTTTATATTTTACTCTGTTTAATATCAGCCACTTTAATTTTACTCATCAAAGGGAGAACCACTTGTACATTCCTATGACCCTGAAGATCCTCATTCGTGGAGAACAATTTGCCCTTCCTGCAATACTGCTCGCAATGTGTCAGAATTATTAGAATGTTGCTTCTAATCTTGATTCGTTGGCATTAATTATGTAATATCTATCTATTCTATTTTGTTTTAAGTGTGTTGGGCCCACAGTGATTGGCTTACAGTATGCTGTTGCAGTGTCCCAGCCAAAATGTTTTCGTTCTGTATAATTAAGTTTGTAATAGTAATGTGTAACTGGCAAACCTAATAAAATAAAAATAAAATAAAATAACCCCCTGCCAGCCTAGGCAATACTGGGAGAAAGTACTGGAACGTAAATGATATCAGATATCAGCTTATCAGTGCTAGAATAACAATATTGTCTGGCATTAGACAAAATAAGAAAATAAAGGGGGCATTTTTGGCTGGCTCCGGCAGGAGTGGGTTAATAAATTTGATACTTATTAACTTCTTGCTGCCTAGAATGTGTGTGCTTTTTGCTTTGATGAGTAAAATTGCCTGGTATTAGACCAAAAAAAAAAGTATTCTGTTTCTGGTCAGGGCACATGCCCAAAATAGATGCGGTGATGCGGTTTTTTGTTGTTTTTTCCCCCAAGGCAAACCTTGATTGAACAGACATCTGAAACATGTTGAGTATTCTTATAATATACTGGTCACATGGTACACTGAATATGTAGCATGGTATATTTATCAATATGCATGCTTCCTTGCATGAACACATGATCGAAATATGAAGCCTTCAATCGGTGCCCATAAACATACCAGTGGTTTTCATAGGAAACACTGGTTGAGAATAGACCGATCAAATATTTAATATCCATTGGTGTCATTTGTAGTCAATTAATATTAAAAATGCAGGGTTCGAATTAGAAATTCAAAGTGCATTCGCAAAATTCTCGTGTGATTTTTAGTATTTACCCCCCCCCCCTGGAAACGCGTAAACGTTCGTTAAAAAATAGTAGACTTCTATATTAGAACTCAGTCTTGACTTCAGTCTTGTTGTTCAGAAGACTGTAAATCACTTTTAAATTCGTCATTTCGAATTCAAATTCAAAGATTATATTACATTTTTTTGGTTTTAAAGTAAAATTAAAGACGTATATTTCCACAAAGTGAAAGAATACTTGGAGTCGAGTGTTATTAAAGGATGAGTGTCCAACTTTTCTATTTATGATTTCTTTGGTAAAAGAGCACTTGAACTCTTTCTCCCATTTCAGAACAGTTTTTAATTCTGCTGAATATTCCATCCCGCGTGGTGACTGGCGATTGTTTACTTTAATCTACTGTAATTTATTAATACTTTTGCATCGCAACTAATTAACCTTGGAAATTGACACCGTGAGATCGGAAGATGTGATAAAGCGCATGTGTGCCTAAAAATCGACACAACACATCTCGCAATCCAACGCTATTTATTTTTTTTCGGCAGGTTTTGCGACACTGTAAAAATACTCACTAAAATATAGGCTATAGTGTATGAAGGTACATGTAGTATTGCCATATTTGGAAAAAAAGTTAGGAATCTCGCTCGACTGATGAACAAAACACGTATATATAAATTCGTAAAATGTTAATTCGCGATTCGCAAAATAGGTTTTTTGGCATTCGCAAAAACCAAATTTGCATTCGCAAATTGCGAATAGCGAGCCGCTAATTCGAACCCTGAAATGTTAAAAAAAAGTATCGACGCCCAAGAAAAAATATGATGCACATGCTGACCAGAAACAGAAGACCTTTTTTTGGCCCTAGACAGAGGCAAATAAGGACAAAAAATAAGGCCAACTGGTCAAACTGATTTGGTTGACTCTGACAAGAATTGGTTAAAGAAAAAAATTATCAAAGTTGTCAATTGAAGTCTTGTCAAAGTTCTCAATGGGTGTGTTTATCATGCAAGCTGATAGTTTTTGGTCTGTTTGTTAGGTTAAAGGTGCAGACTTTTATTCTTCTCCAAGAGTATCCTCAACTGGTATGATTGCATGGGTGCAATGGAATCATCCCAATATGGCAAGTAAAACAGATTTTATTAATAATTGTGTATTCATTTTGAAAGATTATTTTTTGTTTGGATTTGAAGTTAATTTTCTATTGTTGTTCTAGCCATGGGACACAGTGGAAATATGGCTAGGTCAACTTGATGCTTCTGGTGAATTTCTGGTAGAAGACTCAGCAAAGCAGGTGAATTAAGCTGATTATGATAATTTATGTTAATTAATTAATGTTAATTAGTATTAATTAATTAATTAATTAACATTTTAAATTCATTAACATGAATTAACATATTAATGTTTAACACATTAATTATTTTGTGTTAATTATTAATTAACACATTAGTG
Organism: Corallium rubrum; assembly: GCA_964035015.1. Classification (NCBI taxonomy): domain Eukaryota; kingdom Metazoa; phylum Cnidaria; class Anthozoa; order Scleralcyonacea; family Coralliidae; genus Corallium; species Corallium rubrum. Next base: position 9,112,875 of record OZ036002.1, read on the forward strand.
TTAACATTAATTAATTAATTAACAACTTTTGTTAATTAATTAATAATTAACATTAAGAATTATTTAAATAATTACTTATGTGTGATAAATTATTAATAATTACTTATGTGTGATAAATTACTCAATGAATTATTTATTTATTTATTTAATGACTCATAATAAATTATTTAATTATATTTCTTAATTAAATGTTAATTAATTTAATGATTAATTAATTAATAATAAATAATAATAATAATAATCTTTATTGAGGATGCCAACATCACCTTAAAGTGTTTTACAGAGGGGTACAACACGTAGGGTGCATAATCATTTTTGGTCCTCAGAAAAATGATATAATTAACCAATCAATCATTTCATTAATTAACATTAATTAAGTATTAATTAAGTAATTCACTATGGGTCATTAATTAATTAATTAATTACAGTATAGAAATTTATGTGTTTTGTTTTTCTGTCAGATTGCTTTTGATGAAGGTGTCAGTGTAATGCTTCCAAGGTGGACAGCAGAAGATTCATTATTTTTCATATCAGACAGATCAGACTGGTGGAACTTGTACGAATACATTTCTGATACAGGAGAGGAACGTAATTTGTTTCCAATTGAGAAAGAAATTGGCCAACCGCATTGGATATTTGGTCGCTGTGGATATTGTCCACATCCAAATTTACCAAGCAAAGTAGCTGCAGTTTACGGAGCGGTATGTTGTCAGTAATTAAGATAGGCTGTTAATATATTATTGTACAGTTGAACTCCTATTAACAGACGTACCTCTTCAGCAGGCACCTCTCTTCAGCAGGCACCTCTCTTAAACTGATTAAGCAAACACTTCCTCTCTTAAGCAAAGACCTCTCTATAGCCTGGTTTCCATATAATCACTATGATCGCCATGATCACTCACAATGAACTTGGTGATTGCAGCGATCGTAGCGATCATATGGAAACCACTGACACAGTGATTGCTGCAATCACGATTGCCGAGATAGAAAATGTTCTATCTCGGCAATCATGCCGATCATTGCATTTTATATGGAAATGGTGATTTTACAATCTTGGTGATCAGTGTGCATCTCAGTGGACCATGGCTAAAACAATGGCTGCAGTCAATTATGGCCACCTTAGTGATCATATAGAAACAGCAACATGATTGTTGATTGTTGTGATCGCTGAGCTAATTTTTGAGTGATCATAGCGATTATATGGAAACCAAACTTTAAGCAGACACTTCTCTTAAGCAGACACCTCTCTTAAACTGACACCTCTCTTAAGCAGACACCTCTCTTAAATGGACACCACTCTTAAGTAGACACCACTCTTAAGCAGACACCTTTCTTAAGCAGACACCTCTCTTAAGTAGACACCTCTCTTAAGTAGACACCTCTCTTAAATGGACACCTCTCTTAAGCAGACACCTCTCTTAAGCAGACACCTCTCTTAAATTGACACCTCTCTTAAGCAAACACCTCTCTTAAGCAGACACCTCTCTTAAGCAGACCCCCCTCTTAAGCAGACACCTCTCTTAAGCAGACACTTTCCTTAAGTAGACACCTCTCTTAAGCAGACACCTCTCTTAAGCAGACACCTCTCTTAAGCAGACACCTCTCTTAAATGGACACCTCTCTTAAGCAGACACCTCTCTTAAGCAGACACCTCTCTTAAGCAGACCCCCCTCTTAAGCAGACACCTCTCTTAAGCAGACACTTTCCTTAAGTAGACACCTCTCTTAAGCAGACACCTCTCTTAAGCAGACACCTCTCTTAAGCAGACACCTCTCTTAAGCAGACCCCCCTCTTAAGCAGACACCTCTCTTAAGCAGACACTTTCCTTAAGTAGACACCTCTCTTAAGCAGACACCTCTCTTAAGCAGACACCTCTCTTAAATGGACACCTCCCTTAAACAGACACCTCTCTTAAGCAGACACCCCTCTTAAGCAGACACCTCTCTTAAGCAGACACCCCTCTTAAGCAGACACCTCTCTTAAATGGACACCTCTCTTAAGCAGACACCTCTCTTAAGCAGACACCCCTCTTAAGCAGACACCTCTCTTAAGCAGACACTTCCCTTAAGTAGACACCTCTCTTAAGCAGACACCTCTCTTAAGCAGACACCTCTCTTAAATGGACACCTCTCTTAAGCAGACACCTCTCTTAAGCAGACACCTCTCTTAAGCAGACACCTTTCTTAAGCAGACACCTCTCTTAAGCAGACACCTCTCTTAAGTAGACACCCCTCTTAAGTGGACACCTCTCTTAAGGAAACACCTCTCTTAAGCAAACACCTCTCTTAAGCAGACACCTCTCTTAAGCAGACACCCCTCTTAAGCAGACACCTCTCTTAAGCCGGCACCTCTCTTAAGTGGATACCTCTCTTAAGCAAACAGTCCTCTCTTAAGCGGACACCTCTCTTAAGCAGACACCTCTTTTAAGCAGACACTTCTCTTAAGCAGACACCTCTTTTAAGCAGACACCTTTCTTAAGCAGACACCTTTCTTAAGCAGACACCTCTCTTAAGCAGACACCTCTCTTAAGCCAGCACCTCTCTTAAGCCGGCACCTCTCTTAAGTGGACACCTCTCTTAAGCAAACAGTCCTCTCTTAAGCGGACACCTCTCTTAAGCAGACACCTCTTTTAAGCAGACACCTTTCTTAAGCAGACACCTCTCTTAAGCAGACACTTCCTTTAAGCAGACACCTCTCTTAAGCAGACACCTCTCTTAAGCAGACACCTCTCTTAAGCAGACACCTCTCTTATTTTCTCTTTCTTAGGGACTAGGAATATTGGATTCAGATTTGGAAAAACTAGAGAAAATTGATACTGGTTTCACTTCACATTCTTATCCAAAGTACTCACCTCAGGGTGATAAGATCTACTGTGTTGCTGGCAGCACTACTCGACCTTACTGTGTCATTGAAGTGGATGTTGAGAGCAAAAAAGTGGTGATAATAAAGGACACCAAGGGTAATGAGGTAGATCCAGGGTATATCAGTGAACCCAAATCTATCACATATCCCACTGAGGATAACAAAGTTGCTCATGCATATTTGTACCTGCCAAAGGTAAGTTAATGTTAGAATATTGTACTTGTAGTACTGGTAATGAAGGGTATATAATAGCACTAGCTTATCTAGGGGTGGGTGAGTTGCACCCATAGAAATATTGTTGCACTCTGATACTATGGAAAGTGCACCCCAATGCAGGTGAAGTCTGGTTGACTCTCAGAATGCAGGAAAATGTGAAAGCCCATTTCTGAGACCCTATAATTCACTTCACTTCCCACCTTCTTTATTTAATAACTTTATTGCCTATTGCAACTGGTGGTCAAGCAGGGCGAAATGCCCCAACTGAACATGACTACCATGATGTAAGTGTTGGTTTTGTGGAGGGAGGAAAACCGGAGAACCCGGCGAAAAACCCTCGAAGCACAGGAGAGATCAACTACAACTCTACTGTATTCACATTAGTTTCCAGCTCGACAACGGGATCATTCCAAAGCGGTCACCCATCCAAGTACTAACCCCGTCTAACCGGGCTTAACTTTTTGGTGAGAGAGAGCACGCTAACAGCACACGCCACCCGTGCTCCCCTTCTCCAATGATTTTACTCATAAAAATGAGAACCTTCAGACGTCCTAGGCAGCGGTGATTGGATTAACAAGTGATTAACCCAGTCCTGCACGAGCATGCCAAAAATAGCCCCTTTGTTTTATTAGAGACTTTACGAAGTACGATGGCAACTTCTCGTCTCTAGAGTAATCTCAACAGCGTCCTCGTTCTTTATACAGCGCCATTAGAGCATTCTCACATATGGTGATTGGTGATCCCAGAAGTTGGCCAACCTGGTTTAGTTTGATTTGACAAGTGCTTTGCTAGGCTTATCTCAGTAAAACGGGATGGGGCATGAGGCCGGATTTTGCGTGCCAATCTGACCATGCTGACGTCAAGATTGCTTATGCTAGTCAACTTTGGGTTTGGGAACAAGTTCTAAGGCCGCAATGCGTCATATGTTCCACTACGTAAGATGGGGGCGACTGGCACGAAATGATTGACTGCTGGCCATAGGGAATGGCCTATCCAGTTTATTTAGAGATCAGTGGTTAAGAGTTGTTAAAAAGATCTATTAAAAATATAATTATATTGTTTAGAACAAAGATTACTCGGCTCCTCCTGGAACTCTTCCTCCTCTTCTCGTCAAAGCCCATGGCGGACCAACATCGAGCACATCTCCAGCGTATGATTTGTCCAAACAATTTTTCACCAGCAGAGGTGTGGCCATTTTAGATGTCAACTACAGAGGAAGCACTGGGTTTGGCATGCACTACAGAAAAGAACTTATCAACAAGTAATGAACAAAGTTAGGCAAAGCTTTGATGAACGTGTAAATCATGTTGTCAAGTTTTAAATTGAAGTATAGTAAGGTTAGATATACTGCCGAAACAGAGAACGTAGAATTCTAACGTTTCGAGCGAAGGCCCTTCAATAAGAGAGAACTCTCTGACGAAGGGCCTTCGCTCGAAACGTTAGACTTCTACGTTCTCTGTTTCGGCAGTATATCTAACCTTACTATATTTCGATTGTTGTTTCAACACTGCCTACGCAGCACACTACTTTTATTTCACTATTTGTATTATTAAATTGTCAGTATTTTTTGGACTATAAAGCGCAACTTTTTTTCCAAATCTAACGTCATGCGTTTATACACAGGTGTGGTTTATATACGTTACACTACATTATAAGTTGTTACGCTATGTTAGACGACGTTAAACTATATTCTATACATTAAAAGATGTTACGCTAAGTCATAAGACATTACGTTATGTTATAAGACGTCACATTATGTGTTTCCATAAGTTATAGTTGTTACACTACGCTATAAAACATTACGCTATATACGTTGTAACACATTACGCTATATTATAAGACATTGCGCTACGTTGTAAGACGTTACACTACGTTGTAAGACATTACGCCACGTTATAAGACATTACGCTATCGATTATGCTATCGAAATTTTTATGGTATCCCGTCGGGATACTGAAATTAAGACTTCTAGTACCCAAAACTAAAAGTCTAGTATTCCGTGGGTATCGTAACGTCTTACAGCAAACGCTGTAAGACGTTACGCTACGTTGTAAGACATTACGTTACATTGTAAGATGTTACGCTACATTGTAAGGCATTACGCTACGTTGTAAGACATTACGCTACGTTGTAAGACATTACGCTACGTTGTAAGACGTTACACAACGTTATAAGATGTCACACTACGTGTAAGACATTACGCTAAGTAAGCCTTATAGTCCAGAATATACGGTACAAATTAAGAGCATATTACATGTGATAAAACTTAATGCTTTTCTTTGCATTGTTATTTTATAAAGTTGGGGTAAAGTGGATGTAGAAGATTGCTGCAATGGAGCTCTGTACGTTGCTAATACCATGAAAGCAGCAGATGTTGATAAATTGTGTATCGACGGTGGTTCCGCTGGTGGATTTACGACCTTAGCGTGTCTAACGCAACGTAACGAGGTGTTTAAAGCTGGTGCCAGCAAGTTTGGTGTATCGGATATCGAGGCCTTGGCCAGAGATACACACAAATTTGAGAGTCGCTACATGGACTCCATCGTTGGTCCCTACCCTGAGCGTAAAGACTTGTATATTGAGAGGTCGCCTATTCATTCTGCAGAAAGTTTTAACTGCCCTGTGATTTTTTTCCAAGGAGATGAAGATAAGGTATGTACATGGTGGAAGCAGTGTGGTGGATCCAAAAAAGGTGTTTTTTTATATCATACTATGGGGGTTAGAATTGCTTAGATCACATACTAGTTAGTTAGGTGGGGGTGGGGGACATAGACCAAGTCTTCTGTATAGTAGTGGGAATAATGGGCGGAATGATGTTTTCATCTCTTTGTTTTTCGTCTGTCTGTCTGTCTGTCTGTCTGTCTGTCTGTCTGTCTGTCTGTCTGTCTGTCTGTCTGTCTGTCTGTCTGTCTGTCTGTCTGTCTGTCTGTCTGTCTGTCTGTCTGTCTGTCTGTCTGTCTGTCTGTCTGTCTGTCTGTCTGTCTGTCTGTCTGTCTGTCTGTCTGTCTGTTTGTTTGTTTGTTTGTTTGTTTGTTTGTTTGTTTGTTTGTTTGTTTGTTTGTTTGTTTGTTTGTTTGTTTGTTTGTTTGTTTGTTTGTTTGTCTGTCTGTCTGTCTGTCTGTCTGTCTGTCTGTCTGTCTGTCTGTCTGTCTGTCTGTCTGTCTGTCTGTCTGTCTGTCTGTCTGTCTGTCTGTCCGTCTGTCTGTCTGTTGTTTGTTTATTTGTGTGTTTGTTTGTCGCCAGAATATCTCACCGGCAAAGTACTGCACAGGTTTTCATGAAAGTTTGTGAAAAGATTGACCAACGACCAAACCATTAAATTTTGGTTCTATTTGGTTACCACAAGTGTAAAAGAAATGACCAAAGAGAATTGCTTAGTTGAATTGCCAGTTAGATTATCATTACGATATCCTTATTTTATGCAAACATTTTTGCATAATTCCGATCCAAGTGCAATCAAACATTTTATACATTGATACATGTGTGAATCTCATCAGCTAGTCTGGTTAGCGGGATCTGTAGTTTTCTTTTTAAACATCTCTAATAACCTCTGGTAGAAGTATATGCAGTCTCTGACTGCTCTTGTCTAAATTTTTCTATATGGTTCATAAATTTTATTTTGGATGTAAAGGATTGATTTAACTTTTATGTAGATTTTTTTTGGTTTATACATCTTCTTTGCTTTGAACATCAGATTGTTCCTCCCAGTCAGTCGGAAACGATGTTCGAAGTAATAAAAAACAAAGGTCTGGCGTGTGCTTATGTCCTGTATAAAGGTACTGAAATGATTATATATATTTTATGAAATATTGTATATAACATGTAGTTATGTAATGTATTATATTTAGGTTAGTTAAGATATAGCCTATTTACACTTGATACGCATAAAAACTTCACAAATTGTTAGAGTTGTTGCCTGAATTATATGGCTATTTATACAGGCTGAAAATAACCCGATATTGATACAGTTAAACCGAATGTTCTTTCCCGCGAGACCTTGCAATATTGACAGCGACATTGCAGTGTTGACTTGCAAACGGTCCACATGGATTTCTTAGCAAGTTCCTTAAAATCCCCATTTTAAATATCGAACTTCACATAATATGAAGTTCTATTGAAAGTCAGAGCAACTAACTCTAAGTAAACTTCATGTTATGTGAAGTTCGATATTTAGAATGCAAATCTTTAGCAAGTTGCCAAGGAGTCGCCGTGTACCGTTTGCAAGCCAACATTGCAGTGTTGCTGTCATTATTGCGAGGTCTCGCAGGAAAGAACATCCAGTTTGACTGTAATAAAAGACAGTAAAGACGCGGCTTAAAGTGTCTATCTCACCTGTGGGGATTTTGCATATTCGTTATATCTTGTTGTTCCAAAATTTCATCTTCATGAGACTTTTTCGCTGTCAAAGTTTGTACTACTTACCAGAAGTGACATCTATTCTTTAACCAGAACTTAACAATATTGACAGTGGTTTACTGATGTGCTGATCTGCTCAGTGTTGTTCACACTGACCTGCGCAATTGATTTTTCAAGCCTGTTTATACTCAACCTGGGGGGGGGGGGGGGGAGTACTCGTATATAAGGGATATGGGTACTGTATGTGCCGGCTATAGGGGGTATGGTTTTCGAGCTCTGGGGTCTGGGATAGGGTGTACAAAATTACAAATTGTCCATTTTGGTCTGGAATAGGGTGCATATTTTGGTCTGAGTTAGGGTATGGATGCCGATGTGACACCAGTTCTGGGATAGATCTGGAATGGGTCTGAAAAATCGCCTTTTTAGGTCTGGGATAGGATCAAGATTTTGAGGTCAACCCAACACCAATGCCAAACGTTTTGCGCATGTGCGATGTCCGAGCTCGGCCTCGGAAAAAGAGCGGGAAAACACTGAAATATTTGGACTGGTCCGAGAGTCCGACACAAAAGTTAAAATTATAAGCATACTATCAAGAGATAAGGTAGGTAATTTGTATGACTTCCTTGTCAATATTGTAACATATTCTGAATTTACCCCTTCGTAATTTTCTTTACCCTTTTTTTAAAACACAAATGAATACTCGAGTCTTACCTAGTTTTCACAGTCTGGTTGTTGTCGCCACGGCTAGTTCCCACTTCTTGCAATGCTTACTCAGCGAATTCACGCACGCGCAAACGTTTGGCAGCGGTGTTCCCCTACCCAAAAATTGCCCGAGTACCCGAGGGCCCCAGGGATACTCAACAAGCAGCAACAAGATAGTGTCTCTTTTCATACATGCATTTATTTTAACAGTTTCATACACTACTTTTAGGGGAGCAACATGGTTTCCGAAAAAGTGAAAACATCATAGCTACTGTGGAAGGAGAATTTTGTTTCTTTGCCAAAGTATTTGGTTACGAACCTGCCGACTTAACATGCAAGGTGAGGTTTTTAGAACTATTTTATTTTAATGTACCATCAGATATTGGCTTATGATTATTATAAATATTTTATTTTTATAGCTGGACATACAAAATCTCAAAAAGTAAATTAGCGTAAGTTGGTGATCTGGACAATGAACTATATCCGGTTTTTTACATGTCTTTTTTCCAAATATATTTCTAGTTATAATTATCGTGTAAATCTTTTTACTATTCTACTTTTTAGTGGTTTTATGTAATTTAATAAGGATATGTGTCTAAACTGTATTAAGGTGACTTGATTAGTCTAAATCATGAGAAATTATGTTTTTTCCCCATAAAAAGTTTTGCTCAGGTCTCATGATCTTCATGTTATTTCCTTACATAGCTCTACTGGTGGTCTTGATTATTGAAAAGTTTTATACGCTTAAAGGGGATTAACATTAAAAATTAAGTTTATCTAATTTGAAAGAACTCTTTGAAGGAACTTGTAATAGAAGTTCCTTTACAACTTTTTCGTATCTTTCTGCGTTTTCAAGATATTTCAATTTGTTTAATATGTAAATGAGATGGTCTCGGACGTCAGGAGTGGGGTAAAATATTTTCATACAGGGCAAAATCACTTACATATCTAACACGAAATGTTCAGCGTCGCAAGGAGTTTTTATGTGCACAGTTTCAAATGATTTCGCTGAACAAACTTAGAGATATAACTGGTTTTGCTACATGTGAAAATATTTTACCCCACACCTGACGTCAGAGACCATCTCATTTACATATCAAACAAATTGAAATATCTTGAAAACGAAGAGAGATACGGAAAAGTTGTAAAGGATGTTCTATTACAATTTTATGAGTTCTTTCAAATTAGACAAACTTAATTTTCAGTGCTATTTCCCTTTAAAGTTTACCTAAGTGAGGAAATCGTGTTTCCAATAAATACAGAAAACCTAATTTTCACAAAATCTGTCGCTTACCACGAACACAATTTCTCTAGATGCGCAAGCGCTACAAGTGTAAATCGTTTCAATAACCAAGACCACCACTAGAGCTATGCCATGAACTAAAATGAAGCTCGTGAGATCTGTGCAAAACTTTTTATGAAGAAAAAACGTTATTTCTCCTGATTTAGACTATCCAGCCACTTTAATTTTTACCAATTATGATTATTTTACTTTAGTTATGCTTTTAATAAAAATTAATTTTAAGAAATTGGGTCTGTTGGGAGCTAAGTCTGAGCTATATGTAGCAACTTCCTGGCTACCTCTGTACAAATGGTTGGTATGGAATTAGTATCCCACTTTTGGATACTAAATATCTCAACTTCCATTGTCTAAAACTGTTAGTGTCAATTACGTTACCGGTTGTAAAACATTACGCTATATTTTCAGGTGTTGCGCTACATTGTAAGACGTTTCGTTACATTGTAAGACATTACGCTACATTGTAAGACATTACGCTACATCGTAAGACGTTACGTTACATTATAGGACATTACGTTACATTATAAGACATTACGCTACATTGTAAGACATTACGCTATATTTTCAGGCGTTGCACTACATTACGTTACATTGTAAGACGTTATACCACATTTTAAGACGTTACGTTAATGCCTATACATTGTCAGGTATTAGTATTACGCTACATTATAAGACATTTTACTACATCGTAAGACATTACGCTACATTGTTAGACGTTACGAGTCGCCACATTCTAAGACGTTACGCTACATTGTAAGGCGTTACTTCAGATTCTGTGGTTGTGCGCTATCGAAATTTTCATGCTATCCTGTCGGGATACTGCAAAAAGACTTCTAGTATCTAAAACTAAAATCTAGTATCCCATGAATATCGGGATACCGCAAATTTCAAGCCCTGCAGTTTACAACATACATACAGAACACTCATATTCATAATCAAGACTACAGTACGCTAATTTATCAAAAAATATGTAACATTTTCATTTAATAAAACATTACAAACAAAATAATTATATACAAAAATAACCTAACAAAACATCTTTTTGAACTGTCATATAAATACTAATTATAATAATATTGAATTAATATTACGTAATTGAGTAAAAATGCCAAATTCAATATTTTGTGTATTCATTTACAGTAACTGTATTTCAGTACTGTATTAGTTGAGTTCATGTTCAATCATCTCTCACAATATTTGCTTGGAGAATCTTCGTCACTTTCTGGTATTGGTTTAAAATAAGCTCTTATACACCGCATACTTTTCAAAACCGCAGCTAACTCCTAGATTAAGAAAAAAATGTACAGTGTATACTCAGACATAAATATACATACAATCTGAAGGCATTAGTGTATACAGTTCACGTAAGACGCTATTTTGGCTGACTCAGACAAGAATGGGTCAATGCCTTGTTGCCTAGGCTGGCTCAGTGATGGATCCAGCTTAATCTGGTAGGGGGGGGGGGGGGGTGTGCTGAGCGAGCGAAGTGAGATCAGGCCTGCGGCGTGGGGCGTGACCGAGGTATAGGGTGGAGCGCCGCTGAGGGAGCTACGGCAGGGGTCTGGGGCCACAGCCCCTGGCAGGGTCCAGGGGCCGAGCTGGGGGGTAGGAGGGGTGAAGCCCACCAGAAAATGTTCTTTTTATACGTGCGCCCCCTGTAAATCCATCACTGGGCTGGCTGAGGTTTCTCCATTTCACAAGTAAGGATGGTCTCAAAGCGTCTATGAAACGAAATTTCACGTCCGGTTTTTTTAAGGTTGTATTTGGAAGAACACCTAAGATAATGAAAAATGGCTTTTATATGCCTTTCAAATCTTATCCCATTCTTGAGTTACTGCCTATATGCAATTTGAACAATGACGTCACACGTACGTTGTATGTGAGAGAAAATGGAAAATCAGTCATACTCATATTTTTGAATTGGTTTGACTACACGAAACCACACATTGACGATGTAATCGGAGCATACCATTTCCAACGTTTGATTCAGTTTAGTCAAACCAATCCAAAGATATGACTGACTTTCCGTTTTCTCCCACATACAAGATGTAACGTCCTTGCTCAAATTGCATAGCTAATAACTCAAGAATAGGATAAGATTTGAAAGGCATGTAAAAGCCATTTTTCATTATCTTAGGTAATCTTTCAAATACAATCTTAAAAAACTGAAGTGAAATTTCGTTTCATGGGCACTTTAAAGGCTTATGCAGTGAAAAATAAGTTCGGGAGAGACTCGTATTTCAAAGAACTTTTGAAGTTATAAAGATTGACGTTTACAGTTTCTCCATATCTCACTTCGTTCTTGAGATACTGAGATTTGTTTTATATGCAAATAACATCACTTAGACGTCACACTGTATAATGACTTGTTGGAAAATCTTGAATATCAATTTGAGAATATTTAACGAAATCACTTTTAACTGTGCATGTGCTTCTGTGTATCGCAGGACACCATACATGAAAAGTTTCAAGTGATTTACTGGAATTATTGCAAGAATAGACATGATTTTCCAACAAGTCATTATACAGTGTGACGTCTAAGTGATGTTATTTGCATATCACGCAAATTTCAATATCTAAAGAACGAAGTGAGATATGGAAGAGCTGCAAACGTCAATCTTTATAACTTCAAAAGTTCTTTGAAATAAGAGTCTCTCCGAAAATTATTTTTCGCTGCAAAGGCCCTTTAACTTACCTTATCTGGGGAAGAAGGCTCGGGGAGACTGAGTAGAGGAGAACTTGGCTGACTTGACGTTTTCTCCTTTTTACAACCTTGCTCATTTTCACTTCCTTTTAACCTTTGACAATTCCCAGTTTTGCTTTTCACACCCATCTCACTGAGCCAATTTAATTTCCTTTTATCCTGTTTGACATTCTTGCAATTTCGTTGGTAACTTTTTTCTGAACTAGTTCGATTTATCTCTGACAGACCATTGTCTGTTTCTGAATTTTCTGTTCTTCGATTTATTCCAATGTTCTCTTTATTCCCTTCAAATTTAATTGTTTCCTCTGGTTTGGGGGATATTTCACTCGTAGTTTGGTTTGGTTCATTTTTGGAAATTTCTTCGCAAATTGAGGTTGATGGACGCGAATTTTCATTACTTTCACTAATGTCCGAGTTGCTCGTTACATCACTTTGTAGCCTGTCTTCGAGACAATAACGTTTATTCCTGGTCACTACCGCACTATCACTTTCTCTTGATCTCTTGTTGTTGTTTGAGTTCAACCAGCTTTTGAGAAACTGCTGAGGACTGCATTTTGTTGGGTTTGGCGATAAACTGACTGGAGAATTGGAAGAGAAACTGTTGCACGATCTGCTTGGTGAAGTATTCGGTGTTCTGATTATGCTGGGCAGGTTGTCTGAAATGAGAGGAACAAATCAGTTTTTGCACATTTAGTAAGGTAACAGGGCTTGAAATCAATTTGCAATAGACGTTACCCTAGTACGTTTTAAGACAATAAGGCAGCTACATTGTAAAACCGATGTGCTACATTGAAAGATGTTTTTTATATACGCTACATTAATGTAAGACATTACACTACATTGTGATACATTACGTACATTGTAAGACACTACATTGTAAGACATTACGCTATACATTGTAAGACATTGTAAGACATTACGTAGGCTATACACTGTAAGATATTACGCTACATTGTAATACATTACGCTACATTGTAATACATTACGCTACAATGTAAGACATTACGCTACATTGTAAGACATTACGCTACATTGTATGACATTACACTACATTGTAATACATTACACTACATTGTAATACATTACATTACATTGTAAGACATTACGCTACATTGTAATACATTACGCTACATTGTAAGACATTACACTACATTGTAATACATTACACTACATTGTAATACATTACACTACATTGTAATACATTACATTACATTGTAAGACATTACGCTACATTGTAATACATTACGCTACATTGTAATACATTACGCTACATTGTAATACATTAAGCTACATTGTAAGATATTGCGCTACATTGTAAGACATTACGATACATTGTAAGACATTACGCTACATTATTAGAAGTTACACTACATTGTTAGAAGTTGTCTGTGGGCTATCGAAATTTTCATTGTTATCCCATCGGGATACTGAAATGAAGACGTCTAGTATCTAAAATTAAAATCTAGTATTCCATGAATATCGGGATACTGCAAATTTCAAGCCACCCTGGCAGTACATTAGGATTATAATATTGGCATTTGAAGTACACTGGATAAAAGAGGACGATGAAATGCAATTTGTACCATGAAAATATTAAAAACATACCTTTTGATTTAGATGGTAAATTTGAACATGGTTTTCTTTCGCACCAACCAACAAAGTCCCCATTATCTTTCTCTTCAAAGTTAACGCTCCTCCTACAATTTCAAAAACATATAAATTATATAAAATATATACTTCTATATTTTAAGACTTATAGTTATCAGGACAATGATTATAATACAGTGTAGGCTTACTAAACTAAGACTTACCAAACTTTTAAATTGTTGTCATCGGAACATGTTACAGCCTATAACGATAAATCCAAAACTGAACTTTGCTAAACTGGTTGAGTCTGGTTTAGCCCTTCACAATATTTGAAGACAGGTAATCCATTCCTGTCTTAAAGCTACTGTTACACAATGCGATTTTTCTTGCAACTTGCAACAAATCACTGAATGTTGCAGGTTGCAAAAAAAATCGCGCTGTGTAAAGGCCATGTCACACGAGGCTATATTTTCCTTGCAACGCAATGGCGTTGTATTATTTCCTCGTGTGACACACCATGTTTGCAACTAGTCTCGCACGAAAAATTGCGTTGCCAGTCGCAGAGAAAGTAGAAGCAGCTTCTACTTTTCGCAACGCTACGCGACAAGTTGCAGCTTGTGACCCCCACTGCAACTTGCAATATTTTTTTTCGACAAAAATTGCATTGCAAGTTGCAAGGAAAATACTGCCTCGTGTGACATGGCCCGTTAACACTCTTCCTGCAACTTGCAAGTTGTTTTTTTCCATGGGTAAATTTGTTGCAAGTTGCAACAAAAATCGCATTGTGTAACAGCACCCTAAGTCATCAAAGGGAGAACCTTCAGATATACTAGGTAGGAATGGGTTACCCCATATGTCTGAGTGTTCTCCCTTTGATGACTAAAATCATCTGGCATTAGACAGACTAAAAAATAATGGTCTAGGGATTTTTGGTGAAGGACCAGTTGCGAAAAATGCAACTACACAGGCCTTCTGGCAGGAATTGAACCCACAACCTTGCGATTCTAGTGTAATACTCTGACCACTGAGCCACGGTCAGAGCATTGCACTAGAATCGCAAGGTTGTGGGTTCAATTCCTGCCAGAAGGTCTGTGTAGTTGCATTTTTCGCAACTGGTCCCAGTTTGGTCTTAAAATGTATATATTCTACACTTGAATTTTCCTTCACCAAAAATCCCTAGAACATGCTATATGTAATCAAGTGAAATGCCCAATACTACTTCTGAAAAATAATGGGGCTGTTTTTACAAATATTGGGCCTACGTTATATTATTGGAAAACCTAGGCCTGTGAAAAACAGGGGTACTAGTCTTTTCAGGCTTGTCAATGACCAAACTTGTTGCCAAACTTGTGCAAAACGATTTCATTGCTGGTTTTCAATCAATGTGTTCAGCTGACCACCCCCACTCAGTATGGCTTGTACTGACCACACCAATTAATTGGTGGAAGTACCAGTACCTTTCCTTGGTCCTGTGGGCACCATGCGACACTCGTCACTTCACCAACGTGTCCTTTGAGATGGAATGGTGGTGCGTCTGGTTCATTTATCTTCCATATATAACCATCACAATCCCCTGAACCGCTCATCAGAAACTGATCGTCAGGACTCACAGCAGATTTCACATAAAATGTTGCATTACTGTGGCCTTGGAAAGAGGCGAGAGGACTGTTGTTGTATGCAATGCAATCATACATGTAAATGACATCATTGGTACAGTTTGCAAACAATTTGGATTTATAGGAATCCAGAGTCAATGAAGAAAATCCTAAAGAGAAATGACATACAATAAGTAAACAATACTGTATGACTCCCAGCTAGACCAGCCCAAACCAACATCTTTGTTATTTTTACTCTTTAAATGCTGGTAGTAAAAGGGTTAAAAAGCAATTTACAAGTTGACATCCTGCAGACATTTTTTCTCTTGTAATTAGCATCCTTCTCTCCTGTATGTTCATTCTCTCAAGAGACAAGTCTCCTTAGTTTTGACAAGTACTGTAGAATTGTTTGGTTTTAAACAGAGCAAAATACATGTAAATAAAAAATGGCTGTTTGTGACCATCTTAGCTGTCAATTTTCTGTTCATCACAAAAACCTCAATGAAATCGATCCACAAGGAAAAAAAATTCAGACATTGAGTAGTAACCTCAGACACATTACATGTATACTGTATTTGGCTGATCACAATTAACCCTTATTTATTTATTTGTTTGACTACCATGTAGAGGTTTTCACTTGAGGCCACACCAATTTAATTTGCTGTTTTACAAACCCAACGAACTTGATATTTCAAAAATCGGAAGAAAAAAATACAGTATCAACTTCGCCTTGTTTGAAATTAATATGGTTTGAGTAATTTTGAACAAGCGATGGACGAGCAACTTTATACAGTGCATCTGACTGTCTGTTTATAACAGCTGGGGTTTTGACCAATAAGAATGCATGTTTATATATAACTGTTTAATATCTGACACGGTTTGTCATCAAGTGTTCTGTTTTCACCATATTTCACCATGTTATTTTTTTGTTTTTTCCGATCTCCAATCTTAAGTTTTTGACCAGAAAGTTCGTAAAACAACAAATTAAATTGGTGTGGCCTGATGAGTAAAATTTAATTGTCTGGCATTAGACAGAGTGAAATAATAAAGGGATTGTTTTGGTCAGTCTTGGAATTGAAGGCTTAAATCTCAACAACACAGTAATGTCAGGTCTGATGCTAGTTACCATGCTTTCGAGTTCCTGATCCAGGATATGGAAACACATGATATGGAACAGGTTCTGTGCGAATGGTCGAGTAATTTTTTCTTAAATCCCAAACTTTGATATTTCCATCCACTGCTCCAGCTGAAATGATTTTGCTTGGGTCTTGGAATTTCACTGATGTAACACTTTGTTGGGAGTCCTGGAAGAATAGACACAGTTTTCTTCATAATTATACAGTATGTGCATCATAGGCAGTACTGCTTTGATATTTAGTTAATTATTAACTGAGCCAGGGACCACAGAGCAGGGGGGTGGGGGCTTTAGCCCCCCCAACAGCCACCCCCCACCCACCCACCCCCCCCCCCCCAATAATTTTTCTAAGTAAATCAATATTGTGCATCCAAAAAGTATTTTATTGCAATGGGTCATTCCAGAAAACATCCACACCTCCCCCACGGAGGAAATGTGAAGTTGACCCCCTCCCCCCTTCGGACATCCTAGTACATTTTACCATTATCAGAAGTTGATTTACCCCCCTCCCCTCCCCAGATGGCACAAATTTCCTCTGTGGGGGAGGTATGGATATTTTCTGGAATGACCCAATAGACAGAAAAATTGTTCAATCAGTCACTCTAGCACATGCAGCAGTCTGCACTTGAACATTATATCAACAATACAAAGCAAGGGAGCATACCAGAAATGAGTACATGTACTGTTACTGTTGACAATATGTTGTGTTGGGCATTTGTTCTGGTTTGCTCTTATAATACATGTATATAAATCTTAATCTATTAATGGCAACAAACAAACAAAGTGTTGGCTTTTGAGAGTTTTCTGACTTTCAGAATTCTGTAAATTCTTCCCCCAAAATGCAGGAAATGGCATTTCCGAGACTCTAGATTTCAAAAATTTCTGGGTGGGGTGGGGGTCATGCCCCCTGACCCCCATAGAAGAGTCCCTTTTATGAACAGCCCCCCCAATACAAAAATCGTTCTGCGGTCCCTGTGGGCTGCTACAGATCCCAGCTAGCCCAGTTCAGGAAATGTGACAGTTGTCTGATGGGCTACAGTAGACTGTACTATGTACAGTCCCTTTTAGGGGCTGGGGGAAGGGAACGATGAGACAGACCCTGGTTAGGAGGGTTGCAATTTAAAGCTTGAAAACACTTTTTACCTGACTGACAACAGTTAATGGTCTTCTTCCTCTTTTCTTAGTTCTTTGTGGTATGGTTGAGGGGATTGTAGAATGACAGTTCCGTATTGTATTGACTGGTTGATAATACCCATCACGTTTGTTACATCGAACATCCCAGATCATAACATTCCCATCTCGAGCTCCAGTTGCAAAGACAACTGCATGGATAAGAATAAAAAGAGATAGAAATACTCTTAGAAATCATATACTGGTGTAATATACAGTAGTACAGAATCTGATGATTTAATGTAGTTGTATTTGCTATTCTTACACAAATTCTCTTCCTGAAAATCAACAGACTTCAGACTGCAGCTGTGGCCTCTGAATACTGCCAGCCTTGTACTGTGCTGTATGTCCCATAACTGCGCAGTTTGGTCACCAGATGCAGTGATCTTGGATTGAAAGAAAATGCAACTCATGATTAACGAAATGCTCAAGAATGTTATTTGATATATTTATCTAATTTTTTTTATGGTCTACTTACAAGTTTTGGTTCATCGTGCATCCACGCTATGTCAAAAATAGCATTACTATGAGCAACCCAACCTAAGAGTAAGACAAGATAAATTATAAATTAAATAAAAGAACATACAGGTAGGTACCATTTCCAACAGATTACTACCATTATTTTTAAGTCCAGTGTTCGTAAAAAAAGAAAAAAGCAAAGATATACTGGTATTACCTTTCAACTTTGAGGAAGGACCTTGCTTTCTCAGGTCAAACAGACAGACACTACCATCTTCATCAGCAACAGCTAGCATGTGTCCCTTTAACAAAGCTAAAAGTATAAAAAGTTCATGCTGACAAAGTTGGTTGAAGTTCAACTTTACTGGCATCAAGGTGGTAACTTGCAGACATGTTCTGTGATACTCATGGTACATGAGAATGTCATTGGTGATTCATGGGTGGTGTTATTCGGTAGTATATAAGGCTTGATCTATCCCACTAGACCCACTATTCATTTATTTCCTTACAATTGAAAGTAGGCAAAGGTGCTGACCTTGTAATTTTAACAGTCCTAGTCCAGTGTTATCGCAGTTGTACATCGCAAGTGCACTGGCAGATACCAGCACCACACTACAGTATATGTACCAGCAGGTATGTCACTGTAGGTTGCCAGTATACCTCTGGCATATGATACCATAGAGCAGGATATTTGGTAAGGGGCTATTTTGTATTGCCTTGCTTTACACTACAATATTAATTCCATTTAAGAATTATTTGTATATTTATATATTTCTTTTCTACGACTTCAGGTCATATCAACAGCCACTTACTTTTACTAAAGCTGCAGGCAAAAGGAGGAACTTCAACCTACATTAAAAACAAGTACAGTATATCACCTTTTGAATCAAGAGAAAGCATGCTCATTGCACAGAGTATATAAAATAATTGTCTACCAAATGGTTATGCTGTACTAAAGGAGAGCTATTGCATTCTGGAGCCAAAATTAAGCACTTCTGGTAAGATATGAACGTTTTGTGTTGGTATTTCGTATCAATAACATTCAAACTTCGGGCTCTCTTTCGGCAATTAGCCATACAACTGTCTCAGGGGAATTAATATTATGTAAGGTTATTATTTCACTGTTTACCTCCATATCAAGGCCCTGTATTTTATGTTGGTCATCTTTATGGCATTTCAAGGTTCCAAGAGTAAAATCGAGGTTAATTTCTATGATGATAAAGATTGTGTCTAGTTAGGAAGTGTTCACATTGAAATACAAACCAAGCAAACAGTTGTTTATAACACAAGAAACCAAATTTACTTCGCTTCTGCAACTTACGTTTTGCTTTCGTTGAGTAATGCTGAACAATTTGCCGTTGATAAAGAGAGTTTATCAGTTTCATCTCAGTCAATGTATGAACCAGTTCGCTGAGGTCTCCAAAGATTGTAATATTATTAAAATCGGATAAAATAACAGCTATATAAAGCCACGTCCAACAGCAACAGTGGAGATCTCCTTTGCGCGGTTATTCACAAATCTCCCGCGAAATCATATCACGCGGGAAATATTATTTATAAGTCATCTGATTGGTCAGTGCTTATTCCTGCACAGGGGCCCCCATTCAAACAACATGCGAAGCGACTTCATTTATTGCGGTTAACATAATATGACTGTATTTGGATATTGATAACCCAATGGCCCTTCATGGAACTAATTAGTAGGCTTAACTGGAGGGAAACTATGGTGTTGATTTTGTGGAGGGAAGAAAACTGGAGGACCCAGTGAAAAACCCTCGAGGCATAGCTGAGACAACCAACACATGAAGCTATTATGCATCAGTCAATGCCAGCGTTGCCCATCTCCCCGGGCATTTGCATTTTTAATTTTTTTTTAATGCAAATGCCCTGGGGTTGGTTGGGCAAAAAAGACGCTGACAAATGTCCCACCCCTGGGGAAATACTGAGAGAACAAATGCCCCACCCCCATGCAAAAAAAACCTGCAAATACCCAGCCTTGTCCCAGGGGTGGGTGGGTGGGTGGGGTAACACTGGAATTGACTGATGCATAAGTTGGTCACTCATTTGACCAGGCTTAACTTCAGTGGTGAGAGGCACATGACCCATGCCTTATTGTGTTACAGGCACAAGATTTACATACTCCCCCCCCCCCCCCCACACACACACACAACTACCACTACCCATTTTTAAGACAATGGATTAATAGTCACCATCTTGGTATTAATGCTACTTACAAATTCACAATTTAGACCAACAAAAGTTGTTTTTTTACAAATTTATTAATACAATTATACAATAGCAAAGAACCTAACTAATGAGAACAACTTTTTAATATTTTTTACATCAGTATCATTGTTTTAATTGGTTTGTGAAGTTACAGCGTGGTAACCATAAAAAGTTACAATTTTCTTACAGAATATTTCCTGAGTAATTTTATAGTATGACTAAGGGAAGTGAAAATCTATAAAATAGTGCAATTACTAAATTTTGAACAATATGAACATCTTAGACTCCGTTTACACGATGCCGGTACAATTTGAAAATGTAACGAAATCATGCCAGTATGCAAATACAGGATATAACATTTCATGTTATTTTTGTACTGGTATCATGTAAACACAAGGCCTAAACAGCATGATTTTGTTCAGTTTTCAAATTGTACTGGCATCATGTAAACGGGGTCTTAGTTGAATCTAATATATAGTCCTTAACACATACAGTACACTACAAACTAATATTTATTAATTTTATATTTCACAAACCACTAACTATGTTGATTGACTTAGCAGCAGTGCACATGGAGGCTGATTGTTTTTAGAATGAATTCAAAAAAAAAATGCACTGCATAACATATTAATACTTTAACTGTCTAATTTTCATAGACCAGAAATTTGTAATACAGTGAGATTAGAGGAGAATTGGTCCATTCTTATGAATGTTTTAGCAGCAAGGAGCTAAGTTGTATAATTTAAATATGCTGTCATTGGTTAACACTGATCAATCGGTATGGGTACCACTCTGTTGTCAATGGAAACGTTGTGCACAGTCACTGTTTAAGAACATTTTTTTTCACTATCAGGACAGAAATCATGCTGCAAAATAAATACAAATAAAATCAGGACAACATAAGGTATTGGCAGGAGTATAGGATAAAGGATAAAGGACTGGGGCTAATCATTCTTCCTTGTGGCTGGATTGCGAAGGACACAGATCAACGTGGCCCTGTTGACACATATCAAAGGCACTCTAGGTAACCACCATACAACACATTTCAGACCACAGATCACAGCTAAGATGTAGGTGTTGATTTTATGGAGGGAGGAAAACTGGAAAACCCAGTCAAAAACCCTCGAAGCACAGGAGAGATCAACTCTACTCACATGCGTTCCAAGCTCGACAATGGGGTCATTCCCAAGGGGTCACCTATCCATTTACTAACCCTGTCTAACTGGGCTTAATAGTTGGTGAGAGGCCGTGCGCTAACAGCACATGTCACCTGTGCTCCCTGCATACATATCACATCAGTTAATCCATTTTGCCGAAGATGACAACTAGCTTTATTATTTTACTCTGTTAATTAAATAGTACTAAGCCATCAGCAAGCCAGCAATGAGTTAAATGACCTGCTGGAAGTAAAACACCAAACAAATTATGAGAAGTGAAATTATTACCTGTAGAGATACAGAAAGAATGAAATCAGATGAAATCCTAGTTTAACCATCGACTCTTTCAGAAAGCCTTTTAGTTCACTTCTATTATGAATCTCAGCAGGATCGTAGATCCCAACATTCCCAGATGGCTTACTTATATACCTTGAGAGGAAAAAGTGTGTGATTAATACGAAGATATATACCAGTACAATTCCAGGTGAGTTACAGAAGGTAATTTTCAACAAAGTAATACAGCTAGGAAGCCTATAAATTTGTGAATTCAATTATTGCACCTGTAAATTAGCCAAATACTAATTGGAAGGTTGAACAGAAAATAGATCCAGTGAAAGTGAATAAGAAACATAACAGGCAAATAGAGTTGAGCAATTATTTCTGGGATGATAAACTAAAGAAAAGAAAAAATATATAAACATTAGAGAACTTCGATGAAGCTGTTGATGAGGCATCTGATATCATAGGAGTGATGTTTTCAGATCCAAATACATGTACTGTAATTTTATTTGATGAGAAAAATAGGAGGGTAACATTGGGGTTTTCGGTACTACTTTTTTGTGATGTTTTTCATAGGGTATTTCAGTACATACAGATCCATACAGTTTTGGTATTTTTTTGATTTTCAACATGGTGTTGGGTATCCTGCGTACAGCCACTTGCTCTCCCCCCACAGGTAAATTAATTGCAAGTGGCTGTACACAGGCTAGGTGTTGGGGTTTTTGATGATTTTCTCATGGTAATACATAATTTTTACGGTGCAACAGTAACAGGGGTGGTCATTAATTTGTTATTCGTGGTGAAGTTTCTCTTTCTCCACCGTTTTCCAACTTAAAGAGTCATTACATCTGATAGAAGAAAAAAAAAAAAAAATTAATCAAATTAGAGCTTTCCCAACATCTGTCCAGCCTTGCTAAATCGTTTACTAGATATTTTTTATATCTATTCACCACGAATTGAATAACAAATCAATCACTTTGAAACCCTGTCAAAGATCCATAGCAACATCACCTTGTGCCCTTGGCAACAATGAACGGTCCAATGAACGCAGTGTTTCAAACGCTCAACTGCAAATGGTGGTATTGTCCAAACTACAGGTGTGTGTGTGTGTAGATTTCAAATACAATATGCCAGTTAACTTTTTTACTTATGCTGAATTAATTAATTGACAAGTTTAAATTATTAGAACGTTTATAGTTTTTACATAGGTAAACCCCATGGTGTTTAAATATTACATAATTTATAATTCATATATTAACAACCCACAAAATATTTATTAAAACTTAAAACTACTCAACCTTGTTCAAACGTTCACAGCAAATAGTGGCATTAATATAGTCACATTCCAAATCCGAGAGATTGATGATCTGGAGAACAAGAGTCTGTCAAGGAAAGCTAAAGGATATTAAATTTTTAGCGAAGTGTCAAATGTTACAATTAACCAAATAATTGAAATAAACGTTATGTCATAATTATGTGCTATTTAAACTGATGAAAACCACGCACTACAGCTCAAAGGATACGTAAAAAACTGTGAGAAATAGCAGGCCAGCCGCATCGACGAGAGAAAAAATATATAAATAAGTTTCAGAAAACAGCATTTTGAACTCCCAAAACTAGTCCAGTAAAACTTTTCCCCAAGGTACAAACATTTGAGTATTAAGAAGCAATTCGAAGGAATGCGCCTGCGATAGCAAATATTCTCACCAGCTGCATAATAAAGAAATTATTTTAACTAGGGAGAGGTGAGGTACATGAATAAAATTATCACAGAATATTATTATCAATTGTTGCATAAAAGTTTTTCTCTTTGTTTTATGGGTTAAAAAAGGGCTTTTAGCTAACGCCTTTCTAAATATAATGTTTAGAAAATTATTATTTTTAGAAAAATAATCTGTATTACATGTTGTGCAAGAGTACTTTACTCCCCCCTCCCTGGTGGTATAAAGTCAATCTCACAGATTCCGTTGTATTTTTGAAAGCAACATGGCGACGAGTCACGCCATTTCGGTTGTCAAGAACCATTGCTATACAGCACCACGGATTTCCAAGACGGATAGACCGGCAACTGCGACGGAATTTAACCAAGAAGGAAACAAGCATGACTTTGAACAAGAATCTGAAAATATAATGGACGAAGAAAATAATGTGTTGCCGCGAATGTCAACCCAAACATCAACGGTCGGTCGGCACGCTCGAAGTAAACATGGAGATACGTCACTGAATCATGCCAAGGGAGACGTCGTAAATGAAGAAGAGTTTTATCAGAACTTGGTGAAACTAAGAGAGGAACATAAAAAGACTCTGAAACTACTCGAGACGAAATATTACGATGAACTACGGAACCAAAACAGTTTTCAATGGCAAGGTTTTTCACATGGTGTTGGCTTAAGACAACAAAATGGTTTTGTGAATGATTCTACGGACAACTTCGAGCAGTCTTTTGATTCGGTGGCTCATTATCGTCCGCAGAAAAATGGAGATAGGGTTTTACATAAACCTCCTAAGTCACCAGTTGTTCGGGATGTTGTCAAAGATTTGTCTCACTCAACAATTGCATCTGGTAAAATTATCAGCAATTAGTATTGGTGTAGCCGAAGGGGGTGACCCCCCCAGTGATCTCTAAATAAACTGGATGGACCCTTCCCTATGGCCAGCAGTCTAACGTTTTGTGGCAGTCGCTGCCATCTTACGTAGTGGAACATATGACGCATTGCGGCCTTAAAACTTGTTCCCAACCCCAAAGTTGACTAGCATAAGCAATCTTGATGTCAGCATGGTCAGATAATCCTGGGGGAGGAATATTAAGTACTCTGTGCTGGGGGAGTTGGAAAAGCCGTAAAGCAAACAACAGGTGCCGGTTCGTTTAGTTTTCACTGTTTAACAACAAGTACAGTCAAAAGATGGCAAGTACACAACATGAAATATTGTTAAGGCATTAAGATTACTATAAAAGACTTGAAATTGAATTCTTCATAGATTTTATAGTCTGTTTTTCAGTTTATATTATCATGAAGTTTCTTCGTTGTCGGCACTGAAGAAAAACAATGAAATTTAAAGGTTTTATAGCTCAGTAACAGAAACAAATACAAGAAATTAACATCTTAAACCTTATTAAGTACTTCTTGTGTCCTTACATTTGTTTAAATTTTCTTAAAATAAGTTTTTTTGTCTGTTTTCAATCTTCGAAAGCTATGAACTTCAGTGGCAGCCATCTTGGGTAGTGGTCACGTCATCATACAACTGGCACCCAAAATCCGGCCTCATGCCCCATACAGTTTATATAGAGATCGGTGGGGTGACCCCCACCCCCCCGACGATCACCAAGACTATTCTTATGAAAGGTTTCCCTATAGGTGTGCCTTTGGTTCTCATTTTTACTCCACCATTGCCAGCACCCTACAACAATTCTGTGAACAATTTGTAACAATGACATCATTAATCCATTGCTGCCTAGGATGTCTGAGTGTTCTCCCTTTGATGAGTAAAAGCATCTGGTGTTAGACAGAGTGAAAAAATAAAGAGCCATTTTTGGCCAGCTCAGGCAGGAATGGGTTAATAAGGAAGCTGCCACAAGTTTGTCATTTTAAACAACCTGTGACAGATTTGTTAATCACAACAGCTCAATTTTGATGTACGGTGGAATTTGCTTTTCAATTTTGTCAATATGAGTTCAAAGTGGAAAAGAAAAGCCTGCCATGAATCTCAGCATTGAGTCATCATTCAAATTCGAAATGAGAGTTTGTACATTAATGCAATATGATCTGACGTTTTCTTGGAAAACATTGTATCCAGACGTGCACACGAGTGAGAGTCTTGAAAAAGTTTGGGCTAAACTTTTTCAAAATTCTCAGCCATGGCCACCTGTTTCTATCATTCCCTTTTCACCCCCCAACAGTTAACGATGTATAGTAGTGGTATAGTATACTACTCCTTGCCAAAGGCACTGTTGCATGAGGAATTTTTCTTGCAACTTTCAACACAATTTTTTCTGAAAAACATATTGCTAGTTGCTGTAGGTTTTCTGATGTATGCAAGTTGTGAGGATTGTCACACAAGGCAGTGTTTCATGTAAATTGTAATGTTCATCTTGAAGTACCGTAACAGCGCCTTAAATTTGGCAGTTTTTTTAAAAGACTGATGCAATTCTATGCACTGCTAACTGTTGAGGTTGGGGCGTATACTCAAATTGATCCCGCAAAACATTTAGAAGGCCATAATTTTTATTATTTTTATTATGTTAAACTTTCTTGCTTTGTCAGAACGAGACGACGACGAAAGTGAAGACTCAGACGAAGATGAAGATAATTTAGAGCAAAACAAAGAACCTGGCAGTCCAGAGTTGTTTTCCAGTTCGTTATTTCCAAAAAGGTCCGCGGCCATCGATATGGTCGAAGACTTGTGGAAAGACTTCTCTGTTCGGGATTACACTGTGGACGACGAGAGTTTAGTACCAGAGGAACTAAGAAAACCGAAAGAAAAAGAATGGAGTCCAGCTATTACTGTGCCGAAACCATTCACAATGACCCTACGTGAAGCGACGAAGGAGAAACGTAAGACGAGATCCATGAAAATGGTCGAAGAAGACCTGGTTTTAAAAAAGTCCATGGAGGAAGCCGAATTGAAGAAGAAGTTCAGAGCGCAACCTGTTCCGGCCACGACCTTCTTGCCTTTGTACGATGATATAGTCGAGAAGAATAATCGAAGGAGTGAACACGTTCGGGAGATAAACAAAGCGATATTAAAAGCGACTGAAAAACCGTTCAATTTTGTCAAACGAGAAGAGGAAAAGAAAGGAAGGAAAGAGGAACAAGAAAAAAGGGTGGAGAAACACAAGATAAAGGACGAAGTGAAACGGGCTAGTTTCAAAGCCAGGCCACCACCACAACATATGGACGATCTGACTCTTGCTGACAGACTGACGGAGCAGGATGAGTATCGAAAAATTCGGAAAAAACTTCGTGCGGCTGACCTCCTGGCGAAGTCTCGTCTTCCTCCCAGCATGGAAGCGCGCGCAAATATTTCACCCGCGGCGAAATCGCGCCAAAAATGTCGGAAAAGTCGTGACGATGCCAAGCTGAAATTTCGACCGAATATCAATACCGACGTGCCTGATTTCGAGGCTTTGCACTGGGAGTTCGAGAAAGACTTGCGTCGAAAGAAGAAAGAGCGTCAGCCAACTGTGGTGGAACCATTTAATTTGCGCACCGCGCATATTCCCCGTGGGGAAGGGAGTCTGAGACGGGCGCGGTCCATGGAGAACTTAAGTCAGAGTGTGGATTCCCCAATGCTGACGAGAAAGAGTAGGCCGTTCAGCGCAAGACTTTCGTCTTCTCAAGATACACTGCCTTTTGGGTAAGAAACTACTTGTGAATTTCTTGTGGGACGATAACACTGGGCATGTTAGTCCTAAGACTAAGTTCCAATACAACAGTCGCTCTTACAGACAACACATTCAAAAACGAACACTCAAGTCCAACCTTACTCAAATTTAGGGAGGTGTCCCCAAAAGTGTGACCCTTGAAAATTCGGGTGCACGGGACTCCTGAGAGTTCAAGCGAAGAAAAATAAAGCATCGTATTTCAGTAGATTCAGTAAATTGTAGGAGGCGCTCACTGATAAGTACAGTAGCACGTGTTTCTTCGCGCTTGCTTGCGAGGAGAGAGGTGAGATGATCGATGTTGTTGTTTTTGATTTCAGTTGTAGAAAAAATTTATTGTAGAATCAGAACCAAATAATACCTCAAAACACGGTATTTTGCCAAACTGCCAAGTTCGTACTACTACACCGACTACATCACTATTGAACATATTAAAGTTAAC
This sequence comes from Corallium rubrum, assembly GCA_964035015.1. Lineage (NCBI taxonomy): Eukaryota > Metazoa > Cnidaria > Anthozoa > Scleralcyonacea > Coralliidae > Corallium > Corallium rubrum. The sequence goes on from OZ036002.1 coordinate 9,140,445, forward strand.
AAAACAAACAACTTTTCTTTGCCTGAAATTACTGGTGATCGGCAATTGGGACCCTCCCGATCGACCAAGATTTTTGTTGGGACATCAGCTCAAAAGTTTGCGGAAGGCTGCTCTAATCTCTATTACAGTCATTTGCAACTCGCTTTTCAGATCTTCGGAAGTTCGTTCGGAAGTTTGCAAGTTCGTTGGGAAGTTCGGGAAAGTTCGTTTTCAACTACGCATTTGATTGGCTGTTAGGAACCAAGCAACCAATCAAATGCAGAGTTCAAAACGAACTACGGACTTCCGAATGGACTTCCGAACTTCCGAATAACCTGAATGTCAGGCCTTTATTTGTTCCCGCCTTCCGCTAAACCTATGAAGGCCTGACATTCAGGTTAACTTCCGAACGAACTTCCGAACGAACTTGCGAAGATTTGGGTGAAAAGTGAGTTACAAGTGACTGTAAGTGAAAGCCAGTTCGCTGATTCTGTCTAACAATCTGACATCGTTGCACTTGCAGGCGTATACAGGGCTCAAAATAACGTTTCATGCCACGCTGGTCATGGTGACTGGTCAGTCCCCATTTGTGACCGGTCAAAGGCGATTTTTGCGACCCAAAATAAAATAAAACCCAACAAAAAACAAACAAAAACAAACACAACACAACCCAACACAACACAACACAACACAACACAACACAACACAACACAACACAACACAACACAACACAACACAACACAACAACAAAAAACATGTTAAGTATATTCTACGCTATACATATAAGCCAGTATTGATATGAACGTTTGTCATAAAAAGGAAATGCATGCATAGTTCACTTCAATATATATCAGACATTGTGAAATGGGTCTATACAACAGTATAACAACAATCATTTTAAGTTCCTTCAAGGGAAGTAATAAAATTAATTGCAAGTTAATATGACCGGTCAAAATGACCGGCATTATACAAATTTGACCGGTCACATTGGCCGGTCATTGACCGGTGACCGGCCGTTATTTTGAGCCCTGGTATATACAAGTCTTTATCGGCCTACCTAATGTTGGCTTACTTAGGTCTATTTAGCGATCTTTAGAATCATCTCCAGAGAAGTGTAGTACGTACATCTCATTCAGTTTTGTTCAGTTTTTGCTTATTTTTTTTAAAGAACGACGGAGTCTGTGCGGTTACGTGACAGCGCTCTTAGAAAGAGTTTGGAATTGCGTAAACAGCGCGAAAATGAAACCGCTCGAGAAATAAAGGAAAAAAGAAAACGTGAAAAGAAACTTCGATCTCAAGTTTCCGTGAAAGCGATGGCTAACGATCATTCGTGGCTGCTGAGGAAGACTAGTGAAGAAAAACTCAAAAGTTTCAGGTATGGGTCCATTTATTTCAGATAGACTAAAAGAAAGACACACACACACACACACACATATACACACATACACACACATACATACATACATACATACATACATACATACATACATACATACATACATACATACATACATACATACATACATACATACATACATGCATGCATGCATGCATGCATGCATGCATGCATGCATGCATGCATACAGACAGACAGACAGACAGACAGACAGACAGACAGACAGACAGACAGACAGACAGACAGACAGACACAAACGGATAGCACAGATGAACAGACAGACCTAAACAAACATTCAGACAGACAGACAGACAGACAGACAGACAGACAGACAGACAGACAGACAGACAGACAGACAGACAGACAGACAGACGGACACACACACAAACGGACAGCACAGACAAACAGACAGACCTAAACAAACATTCGGACAAACAAACAGAAATAACAGACAGGCAAAACAAACAAACAAACAAACAAACAAACAAACAAACAAACAAACAAACAAACAAACAAACGAACGAACGAACGAACGAACGAACGAACGAACGAACGAACGAACGAACGAACGAACGAACGAACGAACGAACGGACGGACGGACGGACGGACGGACGGACGGACGGACGGACGGACGGACGGGCGGGTGGGCGGGCGTTCGGACGGACGGACAGACACACACACACACACACACACACACACACACACACACACACACACACACAAACGGACAGCACAGACAAACAGACAGACCTAAACAAACATTCGGACAAACAAACAAACAAACAAACAAACAAACAAACAAACAAACAAACAAACAAACAAACAAACAAACAAACGAACGAACGAACGAACGAACGAACGAACGAACGAACGAACGAACGAACGAACGAACGAACGAACGAACGAACGAACGAACGAACGAACGAACGAACGAACGAACGAACGAACGAACGAACGAACGAACGAACGAACGAACGAACGAACGAACGAACGAACGAACGAACGAACGAACGAACGAACGGACGGACGGACGGACGGACGGACGGACGGACGGACGGACGGACGGACGGACAGACTGACTGCTCGATCCTGAATCTGACGGAAAGATCTGTGAATACAAGCGAATGGATGGATGGAAAAGCGAAAACTGGATTGATAGATGGATAGTTGACATCGTTCTTTGACTTTGATTACAGAGAAACTAATCGCGGTCGGAAAGAAGAATATGAACACGAACTTGCCGAAATGCAGCGCCGTATTGCCCAGAGACCGCTGCTACTTGAACAGGAATCCCAAGCAAACGCCAAGAGGAAAGCAGAGAAGAAATACACACAGATCTTACTGGACGCGGGAGTGGACGAGCATCTCGTGAGTAAACTGGTAACGAAGGATGGGAGAATAATTGATGATAACGACAGCTGTGACGAGGGAGGTGTTGATTTTGAGGATGACGAAGACTTGAGCGAAAGCCGTGAGTATCCTACGACGCAACAAAATGGTGGTACAGTTGGCCGGGATTCTTTGTCCGACCGGGAAAGTGAGGAAGACAATAACTCTGAAGCGGAGTCCGTAGATGAATACTAGTGATATAATTAGAATGCGGGTGCGGGATTTGTCGAGTACAAGCTGTTGCTGTATGGCATACGGCATATGATCCACTATTACACCTATGATATGATGTCATATCATACCATATAATTTAATATCATATCATATACCATACCATATCATACCATATATCATATCATACCATATATATATACTGAAGATGGCATGAGTTTTGCCAAAACATGTCTACAGTTAAAAAATTTGTCGTATATTTGAAGTTTATCATAGCTTTGGTGCTTGTAAGAACATATGGATATATATATATATATATATATATATATATATATATATATATATATATATATATATATATATAGTTCAAAGACTCAACAGGTTTGATTGGACATTTCTATTACTATTTACTGTTTCGTGCCACACGTATTGTGTGGTACTCTTCAGATAAAATGGTCTAAATTAGATTAGACCATTTTATCTGAAGAGTACCACACAATACGTGTGGCACGAAACTAAATAGTAATAAAAATGTCTAATCAAGCCTGTTGAGTCTTTGAACTTTAACTATAGTATGCTCTGGATTCCCATCGAGCACTCTGCCAAAGGTTTTTACAACATCTTCTACAGTATATATATATATATATATATATATATATATATATATATATATATATATATATATATATATCACCGTATCTTATATAATATCATTTCATATCATATCATGTGTCATGCTTATATCATATCCTACACTTATTTTCTTCAAATTAACTAAATCTGTCATTAACGTTATTCATGGGATGTCCGTTGAAACGAAAGTTGTATATTAATATAGCGTTAGTAGTGAAAGTAATTTATGATGTAGTAATATTTATTTGATAGGCTTTCCTTATTGTACATAGAACTATTGATTAAAATGACGTCTGCTTAATCCTTCATTTCTTTTGATCTGCGTATAAAAATGTATTGCATCGTGTTTCTCAAAAGGGTAGGGCCACATGGGCCAAAGGAGTTTAAAAGCCCAGCTTAAAATCTCCTAAAGGTGAAGTTTTATAATTTTTGTGACTCATTCAATTATATTCTTCTTAACTCTTTGTCTACCGTATCGTTCGTTTTCGAACGAAGCAGACGTATTTTACTGTGTCTAACGCCAGACGATTTTACTCTGTCTAAAGGCGGATTTCCAGTCATTGCACAAGATGGTTCGCAGCTCGCTGCGAGTATTTGCATCTATTTAAAAAGGACTCATGGCCAGTGGCGTGCTGGCCTTTGTTCGTCAGGGGAGGCCAACAGTGAATTTGGCGCCCCCAGCCCGCAAGTTTCCATGCATCTTTGTAAGCATCATATCTGAGTTCGAAAAGACGAAAGTTGAGCCCATGAGCATAGCAATGAGTGTATACTACATGACTAAATAGTGTAATAAAAGTAGCGTGCTGCGTAGGCAGTGTAGAAACAACAATCGAAATATAGTAAGGTTAGATATACTGCCGAAACAGAGAACGTAGGAGTCTTACGTTTCGAGCGAAGGCCCTTCGTTTCTCTCTGACGAAGGGCCTTCGCACAGAGAACGTAGGAGTCTAACGTTTCGAGCGAAGGCCCTTCGTTTCTCTCTGACGAAGGGCCTTCGCACAGAGAACGTAGGAGTCTAACGTTTCGAGCGAAGGCCCTTCGTTTCTCTCTGACGAAGGGCCTTCGCTCGAAACGTTAGACTCTGTTCTCTGTTTCGGCAGTATATCTATAACCTTACTATATTTCGATTGTTTATACTACATGACTGCCGAATAGCAACCACTCATATTTGAAGCCCCATCCTACGTCTGTGCAAGTACCTTACCAAAGGTGACACCTTCAGACTTTAATGCCTCTACAACAGTCGTATAGAACTTTTGCTTGGCTACTGATCGCTGTCCAACCGTTACCACGAGTGCTTCATGCTGCGCGTGCGGTTCCCATTGCTAATAACTTTCTTCGTGCAGTTTCTTCGTGTTCTTGTTACCCCAAGCATGAAGCAATAGTTATCTCTTGCAAGAAAAGAACCTCTGCGACGTTTGCATGAGCTGCTGACATCTCGTGGTTATCAACAACGCTGTGTTGTTTCTTCCAATTGGAAACCCGGCAAACACTAGCAAACGTAAAGGCGTTTCCTTGATTTGCGCGTGTTAACTCGCCCCGTGATAATGCATCTGTGAACAGGAGACGAGGTACACAAAACGGGCTATCCGCGCTCAATGAATAGGAAATCCATTTCCGTCTTGTATCGTCATCGTGAAAAAATACTTGCTGTGAACAATATCTGAAACGTTCGCCAAACTGCTTGTTTCTCAACTCTAATGTCGACTGACTTGGTTGGCAAGGCTCCATTTTTTTAAAGTAATTTTACTTTATCTTCTGTGCTTAGCTTTAAGTCAACAAGTGATGCAGGATCGGATGTTCCACTGACTTTATCAACAACGGTTCTTGGATTCGACAATCGACAGTTCCCTGTGACATTTCTCATGCCAGTGGCTTAATTGGTTCCTCGACATCATCTTGTTCTTGCAGTGTCGTCTCTGCCGTTTCTTCAACCTCGCGCAAGTTCTCAACATCCTGATCCTTGCAGAATTCTTGATGAACTAGATTTACTCTCACGAGTCTCATTTTTGTGTTGGAAGTACTTTAGCATGAAAGAACTAAGCTGCTTGTCCTCATGTTGCCTAGCTTTCTTTGCTTTTCTGGATTCAGCTCTGGACTTTTGTCGTTTGTCGGGCATATCTACAGGCTATAGTAGCATAATGCAGATGATCAGATTAGGAGAATTGAAAATAAGTGGGGTTTTTATTGTAAGTTGAAAGGTTTTGGATTTGATTTTCAAATGTAAATTTTGCCCCAGCGAGCGAGGCTGAAGCCATCGAACAACACAGTATACCTATTGCCTAATTTGGCTAGCAAGCCACAAATGACAAATGTGCCAAGCTAGCTCAACTCCGATGCTCTATTCAGCGATTGCGTGTGACAACTAACAGCAATGCAATACGGCAATAGTCGTGGCTCGTAGGTACATGACCAAATACCGACTAACTTTGGGGCAATTTTGGCGCCCCCTTTCAGTTTTGGCGCCCCCTAAAAAATCTTCACTGGGGGGGGGGGCATGACCCCCCGGCCCCCCCTGCCAGCACGCCACTGCTCATGGCAAAAAAACAGGCACTCGTAGTGAAAGAGTTAAGATATTACATTATCCGCCTGATCTTAGTCAATCGAGAAATGGTCTAGAAACTCAGCGAAAGTTTCTTTTTCTCGATCTTTAAGTGCTGTTACACGATGCGATTTTTCTTGCAACTTGAAACAAATTTACATGTGGCAAAAAACATCGCAAGTTGCAGGGAGGGTGTTACACGTTCAGCAACTTGCGATTTTTGTTGTAAGTTGCGCTGTGACTGATGAATGATGATATAATACTGCTTGCATTGCTTCGCCAAATGACCTAAAAGTCCTAAAATCCTCAGAAATTAGCATGCGTATAACCCCAGTGTTGCTTTTCTCTTGTTTATTTCGTATTTTTATGTCAAAACCCCGCTATGGATTATATGGGACTTTTGGGAACTTAATAAAAGTCCACAAAGAGCCCGAATAGTGTGGTCGTATATATCGTGATTACCGTCATCAAACTGTTACGGCATGGGCGTTCACACGACACCGGTTAGTGTTCCGTTTTCATTTCATGCCGTCAAGGAACCCGTCTTCATTTTCTGCCGTTTTCATGTCGTTTTTGTGCCAGTATCATGTAAACACAAGGCCTAAACGGCATGATTTTGTTCCGTTTTCAAATTGTACCGGCATCGTGTGAACGGGATCTTATATAGCGAACGTGTTGATGACGTGACAATAGTTCGAAACATGGCATACAATGTTTTTCTCAAGAAATCAATCCGATATCTTATCTATCCCGAGTTTTCTTCAATTCTCTCGCGCACTCAAAACGACATGCCTTGTACGGCGGGGGTGTATACCGTGTGATTGTCCAATCATCGAACGCCACGGACTCTGACATTTCCGACTTGCGGTTTTAATTTGAAAATGAAACAAACAAAGGAATGACGAAGTGAAAAGTATTTGGCGTACAACTGGATTTGACGGCAGACCCTGACAAGCAATCCTATATGTGTGACGTCGATATAAAAAATTTGAACGAACAGACTGTCGATATTGCCGCGTATGCCTCCGTCAAACTGAACGTGTCAGCATTTATCCGGCATTTGCCGTTCATAAATTGGTTTCTGTTGCGTGCACTATTTGCCTTATTACGTGTAGAGCATGCACTCAGATTAAAGATGAACAGTGAATTAAAAGCAGCGTGCTGTGTAGGCAGTGTTGAAACAACAATCGAAATACAGTAAGGTTAAACGTGTCGAGCGAAGGCCCTTCGTCAGAGAGAAACGTGAATAAAAGTAATTTGTCAGTAACTTTCAATAATTTAGTTCGGCCATTTGGGTCACATTCGATCGGTATTTGCTCAGTATAGTTTTCTAAGTGGATCTGGCCGATAAGGTATATGTATACTACTGTCAAAATTGACAAACTTTTAGCATAAGGATTTATCTATGCCGTAACTTGCGCGAAACGTAGAGTTTCGCACCTCTCTTCCCTTGACGAGTGAAATCGTGTGGCCAAAGTAAAATACGTACTAAAGTTGTGCGTGCTCAGTAGACAATTCAAAGAGTTAAACAAATGCCGTAACCGAAACAACGCTGTTGCCTGTTTCATATTTCCAACACAGAGTATTCCACTATATAGTGCTACAATCAAATATTCGGTTGTGCATATTATAGTTGTGATGTCATTACATCGTCCGTCGTACTTACTATACATAGGTTTGAATGTGCTGAAGTCTGAAGACCATGGGCATGGAACGTTTTGAGGAGAAATAATTGAGTTTTTCGATTGGCTGTGCGAGTTAGTGTAAAGTTTGCAATGCCTGAGGCCATGATGTCGAACTGTTGTTATTGGTGCCAGTCAGGGTCTATATGAATCGCAAATAAGCGTTGTCAATGCATTTGGTTGAAAGTCAAACAAATGCATGCATGGTCCCACCAATATATAGCCTTTTGAAGTATATCTGTGATCCTATAGTCAACGTCTAGCCGCTCGGCTACAAAACGGATGATTTTATTGCTCTATTTACGCACGTGTAAATTGCACGTGATCAGCTCGTGATTCTACCAAGAACATTCAGTAGTGAGACAAAAACTGTAGAGAACAAAAGCAAAACAGGAAATTGAACAAAGACTGTTTTGTTTTGCTTTTACCACAACTTGCGCATGCGTTAATACTTCGAAGGAAAAAAACTCGTTTGACTCAATCCCAGATTATCAAAGTTATTTATACGAAAACTATATATGAAAACTACAATACTAGATTGAATAGAAACAAAGACCACGCAGTGTGGATAGCACAGCATGATAGATCAACTTGATGAAACAGTTCTAGAACAGTGTCAATGCCGGCGATGAAGGTTGGTTACAAACACTGATGTACATACTTACAGTGTACACAAACAATATATTTAACTAAGCCGGATATATTAGTGCAGTAATGTGTTGTTGGCGAAGCAAACATTACTTTGATGTTCGTTTTTATTGTACATTGCATGCAGCACGCCGCAGTAATACTTGTCAGCCTTTTGCCCTGCCCTGTCCTAAACATGTGATGTAAACTAGTGTTGGACACTAAAATTAGACACTCTCTCATACTTGATCTCAACTTTTATCAATTCGGCTCTATACGCACATCTAACAAGGAATGCTGGCCGGGGAAAAACGCAAAATGCACGTCTCTTTGTTTTTACCTGTTTAATAGTGTTTATTGCTTTATGTTATTATACTGTTGCCGTGAGGTAGGGACATCAGTGCATCTTTTAAGTTTTCTGTCTGCATGGCTGTGCCGGCGCATGTCACACAGTCTTCATTCTGACGAGTCAACGGTAATCAGTGAGATCCACAGAAATTAATGTCCATGTGTGGTAGTGAACGGTAAATATATAAGTGATCTGTGTATGTTCTTAACATTACTAGCATAACCTGGGAAAACAGTAACGCGGTTTTCCCGGCATATCAAGATTCAACTCCCCGTACACCTGTCATCTATACTCGTATATTTAGCGAGGTCAACCAGTGTATACAAGTCAACGAGTTCTACGCATGCGAAACCGATTCGGAGTAAACATTTCAGAAGAACGGAAGCGTTTCGTCGTCGCTCAGAAACACGAAACGTCACATTGGAATGGTCTCGTCGAATCGTCTGTATTCCTTACAAACTTTGTGAGTGTTTGTAAATAACAAAGGCGTTGGCGGTGGGTTAATTTTATTGGTTACGGTGCAACATACGTCATCAGTCGCCTCAAGTTACGTCATTGCCTCGACCTAATGCTTGCATTAATTTACAACTCGTTTAAACCGGACTTGGCAAACCGGTTGAACCAGATGGCATGTTGACAACCACTATCTCGTGTTCTGTGTACACAAGCTTGAACACAATGTGACGAAAATGTTTCGTTTTCTTGTGACTAACTGAACGGTTTGAAGTGAATGAAAAGGGTGAACTGTGAACTGATGCCGTACTTTTCGGCGCATGTTTTTAATGGCTCCCCGATGTGTAGTGTCGTTTCTTTGACGGGTCGTTAATTTATTCATGAATTGCTGAAAGCCCTTCAGTTTCCCACTGGACTCCCCACACATTGCGTTGACAGATATTTTTTGAAAAAGACGGAATTCGCATTGTTCAGTTTGAAAACTTTAGCCTTGTCCGGGGCAAGGGTTCGTCCATGAACACATCATTGTCGAAATAACGGGGTTTTTCACGACAAGATCATCTGAAATTGAAGATTACTTAATAAAAGCAATGAATAATTCATATAGTTACTGTTTAGAGTAAAAAGACTCGTCGTCTGTCGGAACAACACGGATTAACTTGATTACGGGTCACGTGACATGACAGCAAAACGAATAAAAAGGTTTTCAAAAAGTTTCTGTGACACAAAACCGGTCTTTTAGCACCTAAGAAGGTTCCTAATCATAACGTGTATCACAGGGGTCATTTTTGTTGGTTTAAATCATTGGGTATTCTATTTTTGGGGCTTGAGACAGTAAGGAGTTCGGATGAGAATTTGGGTTTTACATGATGGCGATTCTCTCCGATCACGGCCGAAGTTGATACGAAGGCTTCTAGGGAAGCGTGGTTCGGTATGCGAGTGGTAGTCGAACAATGATGGCTTGAGAAAATACATGTAGTGTGGTGACTGACGTGCGTGAAACAGCTAATACTCGGGTCGTGCTTATCACTAGCGCTCGTTGTTCGTCTACCGTGTTCATGTCAGCTTGACTGCGAAAGGAAACAACCGCACTTGGGCAAAACATGTCGTCGAATACGAATTCTAGGATTTATCGCGTCGGAGGTGAGTCGTACGAATTTTGAAGTGACCACGAGCGGACCGGGTGGCACTCCACGCCAATGGCAAAACTCCATTTTCCTCCCGTATTTCAAATAGACAGCGCAGGGGAGACGAGTTTTCCGTATTTCCACTGGAAACAGCTCAATTGACTTTAGTTATTGTATATTTACTCCCTATGAAAGGCAAAGAGACCACCCGGCATTTTGAGATTTGGGGATACGGCTTGCTCGACCCAAGCAACTTTGCTTTCCGGGGATGAGCGCAAATTTTCAAAACTTCGAAGATCCGACTTCGAATTTAAATTTCCTACTACCAAACTGTGTTGTATTTATATCTAGTGTTATTTACATAATTCTTAAGGAATGAAAATATTTTTGAATGTTTTCATTTCTTTAGTTATACGTACAATATTGGAGTAAAGTGTAATTGTAATGAGATCTTGAACAGTACTTTTTATGTTATAGACTATGTGTATGTCGAGACTGCCCCAGTTTATCCCTACCAGATCAGACGCATTGAGGAATTAACAAAGGTATGATCGTACACCAGGTATTATCGCTGGCAAAACATGAAAGTTAAGACAATTATTTGTAATGAAAAAGTAATCTTATATTGAAATGTGTGAGATGGGTTTCAACATGTGATGATGATGATGATGATGATGTATTGATTATTTGATTAATCAATACATCTATCTTATTGAATGGGTTGACTGGTAATACACGCAAGCATTTTTCAAGTTTCAGATGTATTTTTCCTAGTGCTGAAGGGGTATGGAAAAATTTGAGAAATGAGGAAAATGCTTTTCCATTTTGTACTGTAGGTCAAACAATGCAACGAGATATTTATTATATGACTGTTCAGTTAAAATACATACATCTGCAATTTTGGTTTAGATTTTTCATTTTGCTTGATTTTATGACTTCAAAACCAGTTAAACCGGTTTATAGAAGTGATACAAATTTTATTGTGTAATCCTACCTGAGAAAAGGTGTGTTCCTTTACCCATATATGGAAAAATCACACTATTGTTATATAATAAATTTCATTGTAATCATTGTAATACCGTATTTGCTTGATTAATTGCCTCAGTACGCTTCTAAGTCCCACCAGCTTCAAATGGGGCACTTACTTATGGGCAACATTCATTTAAGGGTGGCACTCCTTAAAAAATCTTAATATTTACCAATAACACACAAGTGTTAACAACAAAATACACATTTTTCAATTCTCATTTACAGTCTCTCTTCTGTAACAAAAATCTTTTGAGATTTTATATTAATATATTAAGAAATATAAAGAAATAATTTTTTAAGGTTGGTTTGATTGAATTGTACGGTTTTTTGTTGTTGCTGCAATTCAAGATAGTCTTACAGTTAGAATTCAACTGATATATCAGATTGGACCCACAATCATTGACAAAATTGTTGTATTAATAAAGGCTACATTAACATTTTGACCTCTCTGCCAGTATACCTTAACACCCCCCCCCCCCCCCCCCCCTTAACAATGTTATATTACTACAAAATGTCACTGAATTACTCCAAATAGGTTTCTATAAGGGCACTAATTATTGGGAAATTATGACATGTTTTGTTCAGACTGTTCCAACTAATTTTCTCAGTGATTGTAGGATCAGACCACTGATCTCAAATAATAGACTCATTGTTCTGGATAGAGCATCTATTGTTTTGCTTGTGGCAAAAATTGAAGTTGGAAGTGAGGCTAAAAATGTCATGGTGACCATATCCGGTGGGACCCACAATATTGCTGAATCATAGTTTTCACCTCTGGTTTTCACTTTAAATGATCAGATTTTTAACGAAAACCAGCTAAATTTTTGTGACATGTATCTGTCACTATGGGAGAACTTAAAAGTGGCTGTATGAAAACCAAGTGGATCCCACCTTGCAATGGCCACCACTAATTTATTCCGACTTCACAGCATACACTGGATGCTCTATCCAGTATATTGAGTCTATTATTTGAGATTAGTGGATCAGACCAATATTAAATGTGATGTACAGTCCATTCTGCGCATGTATGAAACTAATGTTTACATCTTTATTTACAAAAAAAAATACTAATACCTTATTCAAGATTGTAAGCTTTTCTTGGTTCCCATTCATTACTTGTACCCAAAACAAAACATTTTCAGGAGAAATAGAAGAAATCTGAGGTGATATCCTCACTGAATCACTTGGTTTTCTGCCATGTTGTTCCCAATGGTTTACATTGAGCTCAGTATAGTACTTCATGTAATTATCTACGAATGTCATGTTTTGGGGACCACATTGCGGTCATGTGCAGAACAGACTGTATGTCACCTTTATTGGTTTCTGCTTTCAAGAGCAAATATGGTGTGGAAAAATCTGTTTTGACATGACTCACAAAGTTTCCTTTTATATAAATTTAATGTAATCATTGAAGATCATTATAGGTTTCGTAGTTAGAATTTTATCTGTGTAATTATTATAAATTTTTGGGCCTATAGTATACAATATTAGCCATCAGATCAGCTAGCAAAACACATTTTAGTTGACTTCTATTGACAGTGTTTCAATTGAGTGTGATAGTGTTGTGAATGAATGTGGTGCTTATTTGAGGGGTTTCTCTTTGAATAAGCCACACCAAAAATTGTTGCCTGACAAAAAATTCTGGTTGCTTTGAGTCACACCTTTTTGTTTTATTATTCAGTTGGGAAATGGCCAAATTGAAGCTAAAGTTCAATGCTTTTACCGTCGAAGAGATTTATCAACTCCACTCATTGCTCAAGCTGATAGACATGCAGGTAAATGGCTGCACACAATAGAGGAATAAATCTGAACATACTTACAGTATGCATTGCATGTCCAAGTTTCAAAGTGAAACAAAAATTACAAATTTTCTTTCATGACATATGTTTTTTTAATGAAAGTGCACTGGTCAAAAAATTGCTATTAAATAGGCAGGTATAAAAGTTGGATCACTAGCAAATAAAATGGGTTTTTTTCTTTGACTTTAACCCTTTATAGCCCAAGACCTCCCCATATGCTGAATAAAATCATCTGTTGTTAGCCAGAATAAAATTCTTCTGGCGTTAGCCAGAATAAAATTCTTAAAGTGGCCAATGGACTCTAAAGGGTTAAGGAGATAGCGTGACATAGTTGCTTAACCCTTTCCCTGTTAGACTGCCGAAAACTGGCCACTTTGTAATTTTACTCTGTCTAATCCCAGACGATTTTATTCATCAGGTGAGAATGCCTAGGAGGGAAAGAGTTAAGAACAAAGTAGTACCGGTAATGAATTTACTGCCTAGTTTATACAGTACACTAACATGGTAACCCAACCAGGAAATTTGCTACAGATCCTACCAGATCCAATCCAATTTTTATACCTGCCTTTTCTAAATATTTATTTGAAGTATTTTAGTTTTAACAAGACACCTGCTTCGGCATTCACTCAGGCTACTCATAGCAATGCAACTTGGTGTAGCCTATGCACGAAACAGTGCAACAGCGTGCACATATTAAGCGGTTGTTAACAAGTAAAAAATAACCTACAGTAGATTAGACAACCAGGTAAGTTAGCTTACCAGTTCGCCAGCCATTAGTGTGAAAAGGCTGGATTGAACAAGCTACAAGACCGGCAAAACATTGGTGCAGCGGCTGCGCAGCGAACCGGCAACTTCACGGTGTTAATCTAAGTACATGTTTATCAGTATTTTTTGCATTATTTGGTGCTACTCAACTCAGTAAGCATTTTATTACCTAGATGATCGACAACAAGCAAACGTACCGAGGAACTATTAAAACTATGCACACATTCAAGAATCACATTGAGTTTATTACAGAATCATCCTCAGAAACATGAGAAAATTTTTCATGATGTCTTACACTGCTAAAGTCAACCGAAAAATTTCGGCTGACTCGAGCGGGATTTGAACTCGCACCTTCGGGATTCCGGTCCGCCGCTCTACCTGTTGAGCTATCGAGTTTAACACCACAATAATACATAATCCAGGCAATAACAAAGCAAATTACAAATATTAAAATTACCTCAATACATTTAAAGTTTTCCCTTTTAGCGTATTAAAACTTGAGTCTCTTCAGCATGAAATGTCAACACAGCATGTCTTGATCGAAACGGTGGAATATTATTAACCCAGATCGAAATTTATAAAATAGCTCACCATCTTTTTATAGTGTAGAATACTGCCATCAATGTCTGCAGTTGTAAGCATAGTGAGCATATTTAACATTAACGCAGTTGCAAGGCACATGACTGATCAATAACAGTGTCCAGTAAGTCAGGGGTGTAGGAAGCTTGATAAACTTAGGGGGGCCAACTCCCACGAGGCGCCACCATGGTTGGTGCCGAGTGTTAAAATTTTGAAAATTTGGAGTCTCTAGATCATCGGAAATGGCATTTTCAGAGTCTCCTCTACCTCTTTTGTTAGGCCCTTTCATTAATTCTTTCATTATAATTTGTGAGTCTATGCTATCTGTGAGTCAGGATGGATTATTATTATTAATTGGCTGATCAGCGCAATCGAAGTCGCACTTATAATGCAATTTTTTTAAATTCAATTATTTTTTGGGGGGCAAAAGCTATTCCAGCCCCCCTTTAGAAAGTATTGGGGGGCCACAGCCCCCCTGGCCCCCCTGCTTCCTACGCCCCTGCAGTAAGTCACTTGTGATCTTCTAAAAGCTTCAAACCAGGACACCAGGTCATCGAACACTTGAGCAATAGCGACCAGAGAAGATGGCGGTGCATGAAGATGAGCAGCACACGCGTGGTTTCACAAAGCCTGTCGGGATGATGCAATAATTGCAATTTGTCGACACAAAAAAAAAATAACAGAGCCGAAACCTAGACTCGGCTACCACAGGTAGCCCGAGTAATTATGTTGCATATGAATTTCATGCATGTGGAAAATAGTGAAATGTTTTCCTTAAAACAATGTTCAACTTGTGACAAATTTTACTTTGTAGCTGCAGCAGAAGAAGATGCAGAAATTGACATGGGAGATGATGAGCTGGATGATACAAAAATGCACCAACTGTCACACAGAGAACTGTTTCTGTCAAGACAATATGAAACTATTAATGCAAGCCAAATAAGGTATGAAGATTGTTGCACTTGTATGAGATATTTTTATTAGTTAGTTTATGACTTTGAGCTTGGAGTTTGTAAAGTGTTATAGTAGAGATGTCTTCACGTGTGTTTGGGTCCACCAGACTTGGTTGGGTCACCCACATTGTCAGAAATTACAGTATTTCAGTTGATTTAAAGGGACAAAGCGTTCTTGTTAGTTGTTAATACTATAAAAACTTTGAGTACAGTACTAGAACTTTGGGACTTGAGTTGTCCACAACTTTTCAATGGCCATGCAGCCGGAAAGGTTGTGGCTTCTAGTCCCATCAAGAGCTCAGGGATTTTCTGAGTCATTCAATGACTGCTTACATGCTGTATTATTTAATACACATTAGTACTAAAATAATTATACTGTACATGTGCAGTGAACAATAACCTACCTAATTCCACAATTGTAATATTTTTAGAGGTAAATGCTTGGTGGCTTTGTACTGTGAAACTGAAGTACTTACAGGCTACTCTGGAAAAGAGGTATCAACATTAATTTGTAAGCTTTAGATATTGCACTGCATTTAAAATTATTTCAGGAAAGAATTTTTAAGTGCACTGTTTGAAAAATATAAAATTACTAAAATGGCTATAAAATTATAATAATTTTTTTTTGGCTGTAAAATGAGTGAAGTATCATATCACAATAAATTTTGTTCAATGAGAAATGCCTGCAAATGAGTACACACAGAGTTTCTTCAAAGTCCAATTTCTGTGAAGTTCTTACTTGTTCAATTTGGCATGGTAATTTTGCAAGTAGTTCAAAGTGTAGCCATTGTACACTGTATTATTAAACATGTTTGTGAATTTTAGGACTGGTTTTATTATTGTTTGGTTTACGATCCACAGCAAAAAGCTTTACTTGCTGACAAGGGAGAAACTGGTGTTGGGACACAGTATCAACCTGTCATTCCAGCGAAACTTGAGGACAGTAAGTACTTGTTTCTTTTCAGCAATACTTCACTTCAGTTTACCATGTTGTTGCTTTTGGATAGTGTTTTATACTGACTTTTATTATGGAGGAAATTCTTCTCTATTAAGCCACCAAACAATACAGACTATATGATAAATTGAGTTTGTATACTTTGTTGTGAACTAATGGACTGGTCATTATTTATGGGGTACACCAGGCTGGAAAACTTGTAAATAAAATTTAAAACATTTCCAGGACCCACTCCATGCAGAAGTAAAAAGTTTGAAGCCCATCCAGGGTTCGAAATAACGTTCAGAAAATATGCCTAATTTTGTCGGCTGTTTTTTGTAGGTCAAACTTTTTGCCGGCTGTTTCCCAAGCAGCAAAGTTACGTTCTGGACATAGGCCCAAATAATGTTTTGTAAACCAAATACTGGTTTCTTTTCGATCATATACAGAGAAATCAAAACAAATTACCATAATTCTGATCTTGGCAAAAGCAATTTCGCTGATAACCCAAAGTTTAATTATATTTTGAAATGAGAAATTGCCAGCAAGGTCCTAAAACTGCCGGCTATTGCCGGCAGCTGGCTGCTATTTCGAACCCTGCCATCCAAACAAACACAAACATTTCCTGGCCTGGCCTTTTGACGTATGGCAATTTCATAGCAAAGCTTTATTTTTATAATATAGCAAAACTGCAAAAATATCAATCAATATCTTTTTTGAAACAATATCTTCTTTGACTGTTTACTTTCTTTCATGTATTTAGCAAGCCTGGACACTCGTGATTTGTCCCAGCTAGAATCTATGATTTGGACAACACATCACAAGTTGACAGACAGAGAAGTTGACCAGTTTCTAGTAGTGTCTAGGTGAGATTTAAGATTGTATCATATGTACATAATTATACAGAATAGGTTTGGGCAAGGGAGCATGCCAGACTGACTTGTATTTCTTCTTTGTTCAGTGTTCCTTCATTTATATTCAGCCATTTTGAATAATGCGGTATATATCATTAGCGTATCGCAGATGTGGGCTACGGGCCAAAGGAAACCCGAGTGTGTTCCAAAAATGAAATAGCCTGCGCCTGTGATACGCTAATGAATATACCGCATTATTCAAAATGGCTGAATATAGTAAACGAAGGAACGCTGTTGAACAAAGAAGAAGAAATACAGGTCAGTCTGGCATGCTCCCTTGGTTTGGGACCACAAAATTTAAAAAAAGTACAGTACCAGTACTTGAAAGATGAAAGTAGAATCCTTGGTCTCCGGTCTTCATGATGGTGTTGTCTTAAGAATTCAACAGATTACCCACACCAGTTTCCTAGCAAAATTAAGAGATAACCCACGGGTTATCACCCAGAAAATACGGTAATACAGTATCTGCAGATGAAAAGATTATATAAAAGGTTGAGAATGCCTACCCTCCGAGTGAGAGTCCCTTTCCAACCTACACAGGCTTGGGGGGAAAGTGGGCTCTGCCAACAAACTCAACTGTCACCCCAAGTTTGGGGTGAGTCAGTCAGGTTTTAAACTGGTCAAACAAGTTCTAGTTTACAAACACACATAAGCAGGAAAATAGCAAGTAACACGTTAGAGCCTGGGCCCAAAATAGTATCTTGGCAACCATTCATGCATGCTCAAAAAGAAATATCGAGTTTGTTGGCAGAGCCCACTTTCCCCTGAAGTCTGCGTAGGTTGGAAAGGGGCTCTGACTCACATGGTTGAGAATGCCCTGAGTAAATTAATTATACTATTTTTGTTAGATCTGTTGGCACATTTGCTCGTGCTTTGGACTGCAGTAGCTCTGTCAAACAACCTAGTCTTCATATGAGTGCTGCAGCTGCTTCAAGAGATATTACTCAAGTAAGGGCAGTAAATGTTGTTTTACAGGGGCAGAAGCTTTTCAAAGTTGTGGGTGTTCTGTGTCTCACAGAATGCCACAAACAGGGCCACACCCTTCAGAGAATATAATAGATAACATCACAAGTTCACAACAACTTCAAGAACTTTTAAAAAAAGTATTACAAAAAAAAGGTATTATTATGTATAAAAAAAATGAAAATATGTATTTCGCGTCAACATTCAACAACACCAATTATCAATTTGTTTAAAATTTGCTTCTTATGTACACCCACAGTCCAGAAAGTGCGGGTGTCCGGACACCCGCTGCTTCCAGAGCCCCTGTTGTTTTATAGACAAGACAACATTAAAATGGAATGTATATGTTAAATATTACAGAATAGGGGAAAGGCAAATTCACCATTGTCATCAGTACTATCAATAATATCCACCACCATTGTTACTCTTGCCATCATCACCACTATATTACAATCACAATTATTATTACTCTAACTACAACCACCTTGACCACTATTATTACTATCACCACCATCACCATTACTAGCATCACTGTTGCCAACATCATGACAATTATTATTATTACCACTATTATCCCCACTATATCACCACCATCACAACCTTTACTACTACTATTACCACCATCACCATTTTCACCAGCATCAGCACCATCACAACTTTCACCACCATTACTGCTATTAGCAC
This sequence comes from Corallium rubrum, assembly GCA_964035015.1. Taxonomy (NCBI): domain Eukaryota; kingdom Metazoa; phylum Cnidaria; class Anthozoa; order Scleralcyonacea; family Coralliidae; genus Corallium; species Corallium rubrum. The sequence goes on from OZ036002.1 coordinate 9,159,414, forward strand.
TATCACTATCACCATCATGACAACAATCACCACTATCACTACTGTACTATTACCACCACTATCATCACAACAAACATCACCATCACTACTACCACCACCATCATTACTATCACCACCACTATCACTACCATCTCCACCACTATCACTACTGTACTATTACCACCATTACTATCATCACAACAATCATCACCATCACTACTACCATGTACCATCATCACTATCACCATCACCACCACTATCACTACCATCTCCACCATGAAGGAGAAAGGAAAAAAGTGATAGAAAATTACAAAGATGAGAAAGGCAAGCGTATATTCCACCGTATATTTAAGATGATTTTGTTTTATTCTTCAGTTTCACGCACTCAGCGTCCTTCACAAGAGCAATTATGAAATCAGTAAAGCTGTGGCTTGTTTAGTTCCAACTGGAGGACCAGTTTTGTGCCGAGATGAAATGGAAGAATGGTCTGCAGGTGTGTATACTGTATATAAATGTTATTTATCAAACTGGAGGTCCGTACTGGGAAAATGTTGCCCGAAGTCTTGACTGATAAATTTACATTCATAGGTGAAGCGGGTTTGTTCGAAGAAGCCATCAATAAATACGGAAAAGACTTCAGTGATATCCAAAAAGACTTCGTAAGTTTCTTTTAAATTAATATTTAAATGCATCGTTTGTCGTATTGGTTTGTCTGTGTCATTGTGGGACCTGTGTGAGTGGATTAGGGAACGCTCATTGGCTGTTCAGAACCTAGAAAGTTTTGGCGGGAAAATCGCGAAGCTTTTTTAAATCATAATGAGCAAGTATCTGTCGGAAGACAATGACTAAATTCTAAGCGAGTACAGTAAGTATTAAAGAAAGTTTAACTAATTTCGGTCCCAGGGTTTCCCTAGAGGTAAATAAAAGTATTTGGCGTTAGCTAGAATAAAATATTAAATACCAATTTTGGCAGGAAAGAGTTGAAAACGCCGTTTGACGATGGACGTTAAATGACAACCAGAGAAGTTTTGTATTTCATTTTTTGAGTAAAAATAGCGTTGTGGTTTACTAGTTTAATGTAGTATGTTCGAATATTTGTTCGGTTGTAAATTGTGGAGATTTTTTGTAACGAAATACTGACGTCGAGCTTCGCTTGAAACGCCAGTATTTCGTTATCAAAACTAACCAAAACACGCTATCCAAAACATTGCCTACGCAGCACTCTACTTTTCTATATACACTGTTGTTTAAGTGTTTGTCGCCTTCTTGTGATTTTGCAGCTTCCTTGGAAGAGTATTACAAGTATTATTGAGTACTATTACATGTGGAAAACGACAGACCGATATGTGAGACAGGTATTGTTGTTTTTATTTTATTAATTTATGATTCATGCACCACTTTCATAAATAGCTAACATTTTGTTTGAATATTCTTTTATGTAATAGTTCAAATACGAGACGGACGACTTTACCGGGATTTCAAAGTCCGAGTGCTTTTTGAAAAGGCGAGCCTTTTTAATGCACGAGGGCTTTGTAATCCCGGTAACGTCCGACGTTGAGTATTCGAACTGACTTCTCAAACTCAAAACTCCGAAGATACCTCTGAAACGTAATATAATTTGCCTTATTTCAAAGTACTAGTACTCTTCCTCCGATTTCAAAGCACTGATTAAACATTAATTTATTTTGTTTTTGGTTCATGAATTATTAATGAGTTTGAGAAGTGTATCTAAATGAGCCTTTCTGACCTCGGTATGAAGCAATTATATATTTTTTGAATTACAAACCCCTAAGCAAGGCGGGAAAGGCTTATTAAGGTACACATAAAAGAATATTCAAATTAGTCGCCATTATGAAAATGGTCTATTATCTTCAGACATGCAAGGTGACTTGAGAGATTGCTGAAATTTATAACCAAATGAATTGAGATTCTGTGCACGAAAGCTTACTGAAGTACTCGTATGTCATGCTTCTGTGAATATATACAGACTACACGTTCATAGAAATTACGTTGTTCCCAGAATTCAGGAATGACAGTTTTAAAGTCACATGGCTTGCTATTTAAGTATTGAATCATTTTTGTATTTGTGGTTTATATAATAAGAATGTAACCTTATACCCTACACTTACATATTTTTCTACAGAAACGGCTAAAGACGGTTGAAAAGGAATCTGACTTGAAACAGATTCTTGTCTCAAACCCGTAAGTTTTAGAGAAGTTCGTGCAGTGCTTTAAGTCAGCATGTTTGTTCTCCAAGTTTTTCTTGTAATTCGTCAATATAATTTACTTATTTTATTTTATTTTATTTTCATAGGCCTGGTACCACGTGCATCACAGGATCTGGCGACAAAGAGTCTGTAAACTCCATTCCTTACCCACCGCCTGGAGTAATCACAAAACCACCAACTCCAGGTTACTCGTGTGAGAGCTGTTATGGTAGGTTGCTTTCCCTAAAGTTGTGAACAAAATTTCACTTGGTTCGTGTGGTGTGGTGTGGTGTGGTGTGGTGTGGTGTGGTGTGGTGTGGTGTGGTGTGGTGTGGTGTGGTGTGTTGTGTGTGTGATCTGGCATGAGTATGAGGTGTGGTGTAGTGTGGTGTAGTGTAGTGTAGTGTAGTGTAGTGTAGTGTAGTGTAGTGTAGTGTAGTGTAGTGTAGTGTAGTGTAGTGTAGTGTAGTGTAGTGTAGTGTAGTGTAGTGTAGTGTAGTGTAGTGTAGTGTAGCGTAGTGTAGTATGTAGGTAGCGTAGCGTAGCGTAGCGTAGGTAGTATGTAGCGTAGCGTAGCGTATGGAGCGTCGCGTGGCGTAGTGTAGTGTGTAGTGTGGTGTAGAGTGGTGTGGTGTGGTGTGGTGTAGAGTGGTGCGGTGCGGTGTAGTGTAGTGCGGTGTAGTGTAATGGTGTTATGTGGTGTAGTGTGTAATGTAATGTAGTGTGGTGTGGTGGTGTGGTTTGGTCGACTGTATGGTGGTGTTAGTTTCCCTGTGTTGACGTCTATGTCTACTATTCTCTTGCAGCCAACACGTCAACACATTGGTTTCCATGGAGTCCCGTGAACAATCAATACAAGCATTTTCTTTGTTCAGTGTGCTGGGTTTACTGGAAGAAATACGGTGGATTAAAAAAGCCAGGTACGCATGCTACTGTTTTTTTAAGCGTTATAATTGGTAAGGGGTGTTGGTCCTACATTGATTAGCGCACGTGCCGGGTTCGACTCCTGCTCGATGCAAAAATGAAGTCACCGGAGATGACGAATTTGGAGTTTCAAGATGACCACCACGCGAGATTGTACTACATCTGTCTCAAATACACGCAGACTAAATGAGATGACGGTTTGGTATGTTTGTTATTTGTTTTTTCAGATGGATTTTCCGCTCGAAAATCTCACGAAGAAGCTCGTTATACGTGTCGTCTTTGTGGAAAGGTCTTCAATAGAGCAGGTAATTCAGGTTTCGAGACGACTTCTTTTGGACAGCTTGGTTTTTCAGGCTTCCTTCCCTCCCTCCTTCCCTACCTCCCTTCCTTTCTTCTCTTCCTTTCTTCTCTTCCTTCCTTCTTTCCTTGCCTTCCTTCCTTCCTTCCTTCCTTCCTTCCTTCCTTCCTTCCTTCCTTCCTTCCTTCCTTCCTTCCTTCCTTCCTTCCTTCCTTCCTTCCTTCCTTCCTTCCTTCCTTCCTTCCTTCCTTCCCTCCTTCCCTCCTTCCCTCCTTCCTTCCCTCGCTCCTTCCCTACCTCCCTTCCTTTCTTCTCTTCCTTCCTTCCTGACTTCCTTCTCTTCTTTCCTTCCCTCTTTTGTTCGTTCGTTCGTTCCTTCATTCATTCAAACTTTATTTAAAGTTTTAACAATGTAAATTATTTTAGATTGTCTAAAAGTACAAATCTCTTGTTCGTTTCTGTTTAGAACGTTTGTCAAACCATATGGTGACTCACAAACCTTTCAAATGTTTTATTAATGGTTGTGACAAGGTAGGCAAATATACTTTAAATACTTTAATATAAAGCAAACTTTATTGTTTTTGCTGTGTTGTATGTAATCACCGTACAATATTAATCCATATTATGTATTTTCTCCTTGCAGACATTCAATACGAAGCCAAACCTCACCCGACATTTGTCTTCCTATCATTCCATGCGACCACCCAGTCCAACCCGTGCCAAACCAAAGAGTCCATTCTTCATGAAGGTTCTTCCTCTTACCAAGGTTGCGCGATACTTGTGCCCAGATCTCCTCAAGTTTCCTCATTTGGCTCGGGTTTTTAATACAGCTCTAAACTCCAATGAAATTCGACAAGCATGTGAGTAATAATTAGGTCGAAAACCCGCTCTTTACCACTGTACACTTCATTTAGTTTATCAAGTCAAAAGGTCAGCTCAAGGCAACGTTTTCGTTGCTTTATCAATCAATCAATCAATCGTCTTTATTCATCATAGGAAAAAGATACATTTCGTATGTTACAAAGATTATTTTTAAAAAATTTACATAATTTAAAAAGTCTAAAGAGCTAAATTATATTTGAAAATTAATCTATTTATGTAGGAATTCTTATAGCGCTCAGTGTTAAGTTTAGGGCGTGCACTGCTGGTTCTTCGAAGACAATATTTATTTAATTTAGTTTTGGGGAAGATTTTCCTTAATGGATGATTTCCTAACAATTTAACCTTTTCAAAAATAGAGTGATCTTGTTTCATAAGTTCCTGTCGCACGTTAATAGAGTATGAAATATAGCGTCGTTTATAACATCTGTCTAAAAAACATTGAATTACGGTAAGATCAGAATCAGATGCCCGCAAAACTGCTAAGCCATATGTAATATTCGGAAGTACTATACTATTGAACAGATAGTCTATCTCTGCTTGATAATATTATTTATGGCCGTTTTCCATTACGTGCGGGCTTTGGGAGTTGGAAATTTTTCAGCTTCTAAAGCGAACTGAACAATGCACGCTCCACCCACGCCGGCAAATCGGACATAATGGAAAACAGCCTTTATGCATTTAACCACCGCAGAATGCAAATATACGATGGTTAACATTTTGAGGCCTGGACGTCTCCCTGTGCTGAATAAAATCGTCTGGCGTTAACCAGAATAAAATACTACTAAAGACTCGTCGTCAGGCTTCAAAGTATTAAGAAGTAAGAATTGGTTGAGTAGACTTCTGGATATTTTTAGGTATTCTAAACTCTAAAGAATCATATAAAAAAAAGTGTATTTTTGGGAAAGTTTCCGTCGAGTTGGAATTTTTTTTACGTTGATTTCGTCAGGTTAAGAAAAAATGGAATTTTCTGTTCACGTTACTGAAGTTACTTCAGGTATTTAATTTACCTGTGATGGCTGTGCAAAATACCATCTTCCAAAGGTCTTCTGTAAATTAAAGTTGAGATATTACCAAAACCGATGATGCACGGCATGGCCCCCAGAAAACACGTCATGATTTCCGCCCAAAACATTGAAGAATCCGTCTGCATTCCTAAACCTTTTTAGCTGGAGAATTCTGGCAAAAGTAGCAAGTGGACCAGTCATATTGCAGTGATCTCACGATGTCAATTTCAAAGGCTAAAGAATGCAGACGGATTCGTTAATGTTTCGGCGGAAATCATGACATGTTTTTTGTCAGCCTCCTGACGTATGGTATCTAGTATTTCTATAGTGTATGCTCATCGCGTTGTTTTCTGTTTAGGTCAGAAAAAGGTTTCTCGACCAGCAGTCGAGGACATCATCAAGAGAAAAACAGTAAAACCGAGAAAACCTCTTGAAACCGTTGTCGAAGTACTGAAGAAGAGCCCACCTAAAGCCATCACTGACATCAGAATGACGTCACCAGCCACGTCGCACACCACCAAAACCAGGTCAAAGTCCAGTTCGAGTATGCATCCGTCACCTATGACGTCACCCACCAGAAAAATGCTTCACTCGCCTCGTCTTTATGTCGCGCCGGGAACTGGTAATGACATTCCTGAGCCTCGCACGTCCCAATCCAAACATCTGTTGTCTCGTAAAAGATCTTTTGAAAGCAGCAGTATTCAACAAAATGGTATCGATGGTAAGTTCTGGTACTCTTGTTTTACTCGAGGCAAAACACAATCTGCGAACTCAATTATCATAACTTGGAACGCTAACTCCGGGGCAAAAAGCTAAGTCAGCTATATTACGTGGCAAAAGATAACACACAGCGTAGGGAGAATGAATCCGACGTGGTACATGTAAATCCTGACTTAACTTCTGAAGCGTGACAATGAGCAAGGACGCAACCAGGATTTTTGAAAGGGGGGTCGTTTTTAGCACGAAGTGAGGACACAAATCTAGGGGGGTCCGGGGGAACATGGCCCCGCGTGAAATTTTTGAACGTTGGGCCTGTAAAATGGCATTTTTGCATTAAGGACACTTTTGACCCAAGTATAAAGGTCTTAAATTACAGGTTTTAGGCGTCGGGAAGAGTAGAAGTAACTTTTGACCTCCAAAATTTCCCTCGCACTCCCCAAAAAGGGGGTCGGTCGCACCCCCCGACGCCCCTCTCCTTGCGCCCCTGACAATGGGTGAAGTTAGAGTTCCAAGTCTGGAGAATGCATAGCCTAGCAGCCGATTTTTTCGGGGAGGAAGCGGGCGGGACTGTGGCGGGTATTTCAGTCCCGTCCGCTCACCCGCCCGCCCGCTTTCTCCCCTAAAAAACCGGCTGCTACGCAGGCTAGAGAATGCATAGTCATCACTGGCATCAACCTCGTTCCCCGTAGTCTTATTTTACAACAAAATAGAAAATGGACTCCCTTGTGTTTATATATTACCCTGATGCAAAGTTGCAAACACTCAAGCGAGTTTAGAAGGATCCGAAAGTATTTGCTCGAGTTTACAAAAAATGTATCGGGCTGTATAAATACGGGCGGCCATTTTTTTATTTGTTTTTTTTTTAACTAGGTCCAGCCCATAAGCGATTTGTAAGTACTCCTCTTGGAAAAAAGGGCTGCGAGTGTAAACATTGTGGAAAGGTCTTACATAGTCAAGGTATGGTTTGTTTGTTTGTTTGTTTGTTTGTTTGTTTGTTTGTTTGTTTGTTTGTTTGTTTGTTTGTTTGTTTGTTTGTTTGTTTGTTTGTTTGTTTGTTTGTTTGTCTCTGTCTCTGTCTCTGTCTCTGTCTCTGTCTCTGTCTCTGTCTCTGTCTCTGTCTCTGTGTCTCTGTCTCTCTGTCTCTCTGTCTCTCTGTCTCTCTGTCTCTCTGTCTCTCTGTCTCTCTGTCTCTCTGTCTCTCTGTCTCTCTGTCTCTCTGTCTCTCTGTCTCTCTGTCTCTCTGTCTCTCTGTCTGTCTGTCTGTCTGTCTGTCTGTCTGTCTGTCTGTCTGTCTGTCTGTCTGTCTGTCTGTCTGTCTGTCTGTCTGTCTGTCTGTCTGTCTGTCTGTCTGTCTGTCTGTCTGTCTGTCTGTCTGTCTGTCTGTCTGTCTGTCTGTCTGTCTGTCTGTCTGTCTGTCTGTCTGTCTGTCTGTCTGTCTGTCTGTCTGTCTGTCTGTCTGTCCGTTTGATTGATTGATTGATTGATTGATTGATTGATTGATTGATTGTTTGTTTGTTTGTTTGTTTGTTTGTTTGTTTGTTTGTTTGTTTGTCTGTCTGTCTTGCCTGTCTGTTATTTCTGTTATTTCTGTTATTTCTGTTATGTCTGTTCTGTCTGTTTTGTATGTCTCTGTCTGTCTGTCTGTCTGTCTGTCTGTCTGTCTGTCTGTCTGTCTGTCTGTCTGTCTGTCTGTCTGTCTGTCTGTCTGTCTGTCTGTCTGTCTGTCTGTCTGTCTGTCTGTCTGTCTGTCTGTCTGTCTGTCTGTCTGTCTGTCTGTCTGTCTGTCTGTCTGTCTGTCTGTCTGTCTGTCTGTCTGTCTGTCTGTCTGTCTGTCTGTCTGTCTGTTTGTCTAATTGAATATTTTTGTCTTTTTATCTAATACAACCGCGAATTGTTTTTTTTCAATTTCCAGCTAGTCTTTCCCACCACATGCAGTCAGTACACGCCGTATCTAATCTAGTTGCCGATGTTGGCCCCCCGAAGCAGAAATCCTATCCTGCATACTGTGACGTCAACCCAGGTATGGGGCCCGGAATAACCAAAATGGCGCCGTACGCCGAGCACACCGTCACCTCGTACAACACGTCGGGTAAACTGCCCGGCAATATTTCCAATGTCCGACCGACTATTCTCGCCAAAACTGTCATTCCACCGATCGTTAAGCCGCAGTCAGTAGGTAATCAACCGTTAGGAAGCTCCTTTAACCGTAAGTCGAGTGCTCCGGCGTCTAAGAGTCAATCTTCGGTGAACGGACTTAGTCAGAACAAGTCTCGAGGACGATTGTCTCCGACCAGACAACCTCAATACATCGATCCGCCTGAGGAGTTTGTTTTTAGCGCAACCAAGATTATAAGGTGAGAATATGTTTGTTTACTTGTTTATGTGTTTGTTTATATTACTGTTAAATTAGTTGTCGTTTACGGCTGATGCCTTTTCTGTGGCCCATTCCTTTCCTCTTTCCCTCTTCTTTCTTTTTCTTTGCCTTCCCACTTCCTACTCTTTTTCTTCTCTCTTCCATCTCTTCTCCCTCTCCTTTTCTTCCCCTCCTGTCTTCCCTATCTCTTCCCTATCTCTTCTCTCTTTCTTCCTTCTCCTTTCCTTCTCGTTTCCTTCCCTCTCTGTTACCTCTCTCTTCATTCCTCTTCCTAGTTCCTTTCCTCTCCCTTCACTCTCTCTTGTCCTTACCTTTTTGTCCCTTCTTTCCCTTTCCCTCTCCCTTCCCTCTCCCCTTCCTTTCCATTTCCCACCCCTCTCCTCCCTCTGTCCTCGCTGCGCCCTTCACATTTTACAAAATTCCAATCAGGTCAACTAAAATTTTAGAGTTGGTTTTAGTATAACTCTAAGCAGATAATTCCGAGACAATAACCTTTTATCATTGACGTTATTTCGTGATACCAGGTCGTCGAGAAAGAAATTGGCCGAAATGGTCAAACAACGGTTGCCAAGGAAACCATGGATGGAGGTGAAGTGTTCCCCGGAACTCAGAGACCTTATATTTCGCACCAGAAAACCAAAAAAAGGCAACAAAGAGAAACCACTCCCCACCGAACCCACCGCTACGTCCAAGCCCGACATCGCCCGAGCCGACGGGAAAATGCCTTTGCCCGCAAAAAACGACCTGAAGGTTGTCGAACCTGAGAAAACTGGCGTCCCAAAGACTACTGGTATCGTGGTGCTTGATGGTCCAGAAAAAGCTGTTCTTTTGGGAACCCCCCTCAGCTTACCCGTGCCTGGTGATTCGAGCAGTCAAGATAAGCCTGAGGATTCAGGTGGTCTGGGGAATTCAGGGAATGCTGTTGTTCCAGGAAAAGCAGTGACTCCAGAAAGCGGTCTCGGAAAGGCTGACGGTGAAGGAAAATTGGACGTTCCCGGAGATTCTGGTGGTCTGGAAAATACAGGAGGGTTGGGGAACGGAGGAGGACCGGGGAGCGCAGGAGAAGCCGAGAACGCAGGAGGACTGGGGAGCACAGGAGGAGCCGGGAACGCAGGAGGTCCGGGAAACGCAGTGGAGCCGATGAAAGTGAGTGGTGCAGGGAATTCTGGTGGTGGTAGCAACGTTGTCGAACCTATAGTAATCGACGATTGAAAAACCTTGGAAGTCTGTTGAAGAAGTTATTTAATTATTAAAGTATTTTCCAAGATGTACAAGTACGAGAGATGATATATCGTCCGTACAACAAAGCATTGTAAATTACTCTAAAAACCCCAATGGCCTCAGAAGAAAAGTGGTTGCGTTGGTAACGACAAGATTACTTCCAAGACCGTTACACGACACCACCCTGAAACCCGATTTGCCTTTCCCACAAAAAGTTGGATCTCGTTGTCTAACTAATTGTGACGTTCATATTCATTGCACACACTGAACAAATAACGCGTATGGAATATGTGCACGGTTGTTGCTGGTTTTGAATCACGTCTTCTTGTGTTGCAGTCGTGCCACTGAATGGAGATTTTGTTAAAGTAACGTAAACGTTAAGATTCGTGTTGTACAGTTAAGAGACTAAAAACGAACTGGTTTCGCTGGTTCTACGAACTGAATTCATTGCGCGCGAAAATAGTACTTGGTTAAGTGTTATTTCGTTTTAGTAATGGTATTTGATTTCCATGAATCGTGTCTGTGGCGCAGGCGACCCGGATGGAGCTTTTGTCGAAGTAACATGAACGTAAATACATTCGTATTGTACGGTCAAAGTTGGTTAAACAAACTGTACATTTTCAAGGGGACATTCATTTATTAGTGTTAGATTTATAGAATGTCGGTTGCGGAGTCGCACGGTACAACTGCAGTACCAGTGTCAAACACTAAGTCTGTAGGTTCAACCCCACCATAAACTCTGATTCTAGATCCCCCGGGTGGTCAGCGAATCGAGTGGTGTCCAGTAAACTGCAGTCTAGCCAGCCACACTCCCACAAAGACCCCTACGTCACTACAGAGTTCTAAATGTTACTATAGTTACTATTGCGTAAAGCATGATAGGAGCTTTTGTGTGGTTAGATAATGGCCTATCAACACTACGCTTTTTGTACACGATTGTCGTTTTGGCATATGGGATTGTTTGAATGCGACACAACTCTTGTTTCTGATTAGTGGCAAATGTTGCAAAACACTTTTATATACACTTGTGGACCAGATAGATTACATATGTCAGGATGATAATAGTATACAATAGTCGTATCGTTAGATAGACCTTTGTTACCCTGCAAGTCAGAGCCTCTTTCCGACCTACGCAGGCTTTGGGGGAAAGTGGGCTCTGCCAACAAACTCGATCTTCGCCCCAAGTTTGGGGCGAGTCAATCCGGTTTTAAGCTGGTCTAACAAGTTCTAGTTTATGAAGACGCGTAAGCAGGAAAATAGCAAGTTAGAGCCTGGGTCCAAAATAGTATCTTGGCAACCGTTCACGCGTGCTCAAAGTGAAATATCGAGTTTGTTGGCAGAGCCCACTTTCCCCCGAAGTCTGCGTAGGTCGGAAAGGGGTTCTGATTTGCAGGATAGGCCTTTGTATGCTGGGAAAAAACCCCAAAACGCCGTAAGCATGTAAAAGGGAATGTGGTCCACACTCGACAGAAATATTGAATGTTGGAAAAGTGACCTTTTCTTTGTAGTTCTCGGTTTAACTAACCACGTGCAAGCTCCAAACGTACTTTCCGCGCTTATTGTGTAAGGTTTACGGGTTAGAGCTTTGAGCCAATTAATATAGAATTAGCTGTATTGTAACTTGCAAACGGACAGCAGCAAACTCATTGCTGCTTGATGAAATTAACAGTCTTGAGACTGTTATAGCGTAATCATACAAGAATCTCGCGCTATGGTTTAAAATTCACCATAATTTTTTCCCGCCAACTTCATATAGCTTGTGTACGGCCTGAATATACACTCTGTCATTCAGTCTGTCAGAAGTCGCACGATAGCTTGTCGAACCCTTGAGATTTGAGAAATAGATTGATTGACCAAATCACAAGCCTGTCTTATGTTAAATATGATTGGTTCCCAGCCGAACTTCGCGAAATCAAATAATCCAGTCAAATAGGCCGCTGAAAATCGCATGTGCTTCGGACCAGTCGGAATCTACTTCTAACGTCTGAGGAGCGCAGCGGGGGTTCGCGGACTGAACTGAAGTGTATATTCAGGTAAAACACAAGCTTAATGCGGTTTTCCACCAGGCGACGTTTGTCGGCCGACTCGACATTTTTCTTTTGTCTTGGCTAATTAATTCCACTCGAGAGCTTGCGAGACAAAAGAAGATGTCGCTTCGCGCGACATTTTTCGCCTAGTGGAAAACCACCTTAAAGCCGGTTTTCCACTAGGCGATTTTATTCGCGCGAAGCGACTTTCTTTTGTTCGAATTCAATAGATTTCTGATTAGTTCCAGCTCAGAGCTCATGAGACAAAAGAAAAAGTCGCTTCGCGCGAAAAAAGTCGCCTAGTGGAAAACCGCCTTAAGATCATACCGTTTAGAATTTCCCCTTCTAAGACTGTTGCGAACACGTCCTGTAGACAAGCTGTGAGATTTTTGCGCGTGCGTATAAAATATTTCCACCTTAGCTCAGACAGTCGAAACTGTAAATTAGCTTTTACTGCGAGACGCAGGCTTGCTGTCGGAGACATGCCAACCGACAATGAGCTCATTGTTGCCTTTGAACTTTAAACCGTCTTATACAGGCAGTTGTATGATTATACTTTCTAAATAAAAACACGTACATATCAAGTATTAAAATTGTTTTTCTTTATTCCCAATTTGTTATTCATCTATCTATCTATATTCTATATAAAATACTGTATACAATTTTAAAAATTGTCAGTTACCTATTTGAACCATTTAAAAATGCCAAGTAAATGTGTACCTTATTATTCATCGAGCCAATTTATGATTTAGATTCATGGTAAAAACAAAAAACAGTTAGCAGAGACAAATCATCGTTGCTCCGGATTGCGTAAACAGATTTTTCGTGTCAGGACCGTCCCCCCCCCCCCAACTTAGTTGTCTTTTAATGTTGTGTTTCGTGCACAACTGATGAGTCATATTTTTGTGCCCTTTGTGGTGTGCATTTATCGATGTCCTTATTGACTTGTTTTTTAACTTCGTTTAATGAAATAACTGCGGTGTCTTATAATTTTAATTTTTGGTGCGTCAATAGCTATGTGTGTATACCCAATAAGAATACAAAAATTCCCCCCTTTGATCATGAAAAACTGTGCGCCCGTTGACGTTTTTCTGCTCTCCAAGGTGTATGTTTTTAGACCGAAAACGTGCATGGGATATCTGAAGTATACTCTTACGATATAGCAACAGCGTTGCACATAAAGTTGCTACATTGGTAAGTAAATACATTGTTACTTTTTATACTTTCACATTGTTATTTGTAAACAATATTGCTACATTGCTATGTATGGCAAAGTTGCTTCTTTATGTAGCGAAGTTGCTACATTAAGTTGCTACATTATGTAACAAAGTTGCAACACTATGTAACAAAGTTGCTACACTGTAACAAAGTTGCTACATTAAGTTGCTACATTATGTAACAAAGTTGCTACACTATGTAACAAAGTTGCTACACTATGTAACAAAGTTGCTACATTAAGTTGCTACATTATGTAACAAAGTTACTACATTATACTTTGATTAAGTATAGCAAAGTTGCTACACTGATATTGTTACTAATTAGTGACAATATCAACCGAAATTAAATGAATATGATCGCGTATCGAAAGTACAGGTGCACCTATAAAATAAATTAATTTTCATTCGCTAAATTAATGTGTTAACCTTTTGCGTACCGCAAGTATTTACAATTTATATAATATTTCTTAAAAGGGATTTCCATGCATTTTAGAAAGGAATTTGGTGTAAACGAACGAATTTCGCATTCTTGCAATTTTTTGGAAGGAAATTTATTTTCTTCGGCATAAACTTTCTTCGTTTATTCTGTGACGGCCTACCATTTCTGCGACGCGAAACCTTCGCTTCGTTTGAACCTTCGTCGTCCAGTAATCGTTCGAGTCGGTCTTGATTTTCGTAGAGTCGGATAGATCCGTGAAATTCCGTGAAACAACTTCTACTCATAGTTTCGACTCTTTAGATTTATAAAGCCTGTCCATAAACTGGTCCACGCCCGCCATGGACAATGTAGACGCGAAGATTGTCTTCGATTTGAATCTCTCTTCTTCGAACTCTCCATCAGCATCTGTCACCTTCACTTCGATACCGTTGTCGACAACTAAGCGACCATAACGTTCTTTGAAACACAACAATATCGGAATACAACCGGCGCAAGCCGCAAACAAACACCAGTTCATCCATATTGTACCTATACGAACGGAAAAAAACCCCAAAGAATTTGAAATTCAGAACGTCTTATAACACGACCGCGCAATTTTCACATTGTTTATCTACGTATAAATATAGTGTTTTCAGCTTGATATTCACCAATTGGAAAGCAGAAGTTTTTAGTGGTTACCTGGCTAAACAAGTACTTGTGACACATGTAACACCGCTGCCAAACGTTTTGCGCCTGCGCGAAGGTAGGCAATTTGTGCATGGCTTCTTTGTCAACATTGTAACATATTCTGAAATACCCCCTTCGTAATTTTTTCATGCCCCTTTTAAAAACACAAATGAATAGTCGAGGCTATGTGCACACGGTAACGTTTTCGAGCGTTTTCGTATTTCAAGTAATGAGTTGATTGTTTTCGATTCCTTTGAGAACAATAAACAATACGAAAACGCTCGGAAACGTTACCGTGTGTACATACTACCAAAATCAGTAGAGTGTCTTTTCCGGAAGAAAAAAGGTTGCCTGGAAGGCGGCCGAACGTGTATGTTTTGTGAACGTCAACGGCTCAGGAATGCAGCGTGGCGCGTGTGAACGAAATCAACGAATTCTGTTGAACAAGATGTTTTTTGAACGGCGTGTACTACAGTATCACATTTATTTTACACTACGTTCAAAATTAACATCTTATTCAACTGAATTCGTCTATTTTGTTGTATTCGTTCACACGCTACGCGGCATTCGCGGGCCGTCGACGTCATAAAACATAAATGTTTGGCCGCCTTCCAGACAACATTTTTTCTTCCGGAAAAGACACTCCACTGATTTTCGTAGTAGCCTTAGTCTTCACTGTCTGGTTGTTGTTACCACGGCTAGTTCCCACTTCTCTTGTAATGTTTGCTCTAGCATATTCACGCATTCATAAACGTTTGGCAGCGGATACTTACGGCAGCTTGTAGAGCAAAAACAATGTTGTGATACAGCTGTGCTATGTACAAGTTACAGAACGTAAAACAAGGTTCCACGAAAACGTGTTGAAACTTCTTACCTATGCCTGGAATCATGACAGCCAGTAGAAATACGACCGTCCAGATATTATTAATGAAGGTGAGAACCCCGGTTGTAACGCCTTCTGCTATTGGATAAGTACACTCGACCGTGAGTTCGTAGAATAGGGGAATAGTGCCACTAATGCTAAATCCCCCGATGATACTGGAAGGATAGAGTGATCCTGAAACGACAAAGCATAAAAATCATTGGTCTTCAAAAGGTCCGTGGGTCATAGACCACGTCCACACGTATGCGTTTTCATAGCGTTTATATATCGGTCCTCAGGGGAGCAGAAAACAATGGTTTCACTACCTGAAACAATATGAAAACGCTAGGAAAACGTATACGTGTGGACGTGGCCATAGTTTTCGCGTTTTATTTAAAATTTTACGGCTCTCTTCATAAAGGTCACCACAATATACTATTGGCTATTTTCCAACAGAGTTGAAGACTGGTGACAGGGATTGTTTGGAAGGACAGATTTCTTGCTTGGTAGCATAAGCACACAACATATCCACTTGGGTCATTTGCATGTTCACGCAGATGAAAATGATAACCAGACACAGTGCTAAAAAGCGGTGCCTTGTGGCATTCAAAATATCGCGTTAAAAATGTCGCATCAAAAATATACTATTGATTCCGAACGAACGAACGAACGAACGAACGAACGAACGAACGAACGAACGAACGAACGAACGAACGAACGAACGAACGAACGAACGAACGAACGAACGAACGAACGAACGAACGAACGAACGAACGAACGAACGAACGAACGAACGAACGAACGAACGAACGAACGAACGAACGAACGAACGAACGAACGAACGAACGAACGAACGAACGAACGAACGAACGAACGAACGAACGAACGAACGAACGAACGAACGAACGAACAAACGAACGAACACACGGATATAAAGCGTTTGAAAGTTAGCTGCGCCCGCAAGCCAGCTTTCAGGGCACCGCAATTATCATGATACTCAAGTGAGACTCTGTCCCACATGCGAGACGTTAAACTCAAAAGCATAGGGGTGTTGTGGTCGGGGTCTGAGAGGTGGAACTTTCTCCCCGGGGGGTTGTGGTTAGGTTTAGGCCATCGGGGGTTGTGGTTAGGTTTAGGGTCGCTGGGGGGTTGTGGTTAGGTTTATAGGTGGGGGTTGGGGTTAGGGGGTTGGGAATTAGTTTTAAAATTGACGATTATTGTTAATTCTAGGTCTCCAAACGATCCCAAGAACACCAGCACTCAATACCCTTTACCAGTCTTCAACTCTTTTGGGAAATGGCCAATTAAGGGACAACTTGAACCTGTTATTTCATAACTCTATATTATAAAATATACGCTATTTTCACGCTTCTGTGTCCACGTACCTTCTGAAAAGGGAATGATACGTAAACAAAGCAAAGAGAACCACAAGAAAGCAGTCGAAGAACAGACAAATAAGAAAAGTAACAGCGTCTTCATACGGCCTCCAAAATAATCTGAGAATCTAAAACCATTTAAAAAAAATGTATGGTTAACGAAAATTCGTTGGTTTTTTTCATCAGTTTTTCGTTTTCTCTACGTTGTTTTTTCCCCCTTAAAAATCAGGAGTAATCAAATCACTAAATCGATTTCTTTGTCCTCAAAAGACTAAATTTTTTAAATTCAAACTAATTTGTTTGTTTGTTTGATATTTGCAGTTCTAGAAGAAAAATGTGGAAATAATGCAAGTGACTACACTGATATACACTGTACCGAAGTGTGTATTCTGCGAGACAAGAAAGGGCTTTTCTTCCAGAAGATACCGGAGGTGGTGCATGTTTGGCTGTCAGTCAGCATTCACTGTCAAGGTTAGTTAACAGACATACTTGCATGTTAACGCTCTAATCATTGAGCTATCGAGACTCGGATGGAAAGTTAGTATTTTAGTCCACTTTTCCCGTAATTTTGATCTAATATTACAAATAACCTGCATGCATGTAACAAATTAACAAGTCGAAGCTCAGGTTCTTTGAGAGCAAATCACATGCTAGTCAAATCTCAAGTTTTTGGAAACAAGTCACAAGTTTCTGAGAAGTCGGAAAATCCATAGTAAATTCAAGTAACCAAAGCACTACATTCTTTTTCCTTACCGTCAAAATGGAAATACCTTCCCACCTCTGTCACCTCTGCTGCTGTAGTTTGTTGTGTATTACTGTATTTTTGTAGTCGCTACAAAAACGTGAGAAAAATCTAGCGATAAAAGTCGTTTATTCTTGATTTATATTTGTTTGTTTGTTAGTATCGATTTGGGAGAAGCATTTGTTATATTATGATTAAACTCCATGAAAGCTAAATTATACTTTTTACTCACATTTTTCGACAAAAAAAATTCCATAGTACACAACAAACAGCATAAGTAAAAATGGGAAGGTATTTCCATTTTGGCTGTAAAAGAAATCTTATTTGTTCGTCCCAAAGTTGTTTTGTTGTAATAAAAATCCGACACCTACCTGGCAAGCATAATTCCAGCACCTATGCCAGCGATTGTTGCATAAAATCCAATCCAACCAGCTTGGTTCTATCCAAAGAAAAATACGATAACTAAGTTTAGTTAGGGATAAAAACCTCTGGCACTCACTCAAAACTGCGAAAATGTTACCCTCACAGAAGAATAAAAAAACAAAAACAAGAGAAAGAACCTCGGGCAGTTGATGTCCCGCTCCACTGATTATTTGAACTAAATGGGAGTCTGACTCTGTTTTTTTCATTGGAGGAATACTAATATATCGTCCCGTGATTGGCTACTAAAATATAATCACGTAGAAAGAGCATTGTGATTGGTTTATAGCAGGGCGCTCTAAAACACGTGTGTTAAAGTGCTCTGGTTTATAGGCATGATATGGTGAAGATTGTACCAGTTTCAATCCGACTTTCCGTGGGTTTTTCTTATCTCTCTTTCCACCTTTGAAACCAGAAAACCATGCAGGCTACAGAGATAGCCGTGTTTGACATTTACCTGTCCAATGTTGAAACCTTCGAGATTCAAGGCCAAAACTGCACCCCAACCGCTGTAAATTCCTGAAGCAAAAAAACCCCAACATGAGCTGAAAGAGCTGACAAACACTACACCGCACCGCACCGCACCGCACCGCACCGCACCGCACCGCACCGCACCGCACCGCAATACACTGCACTACACTACACTACACTACACTACACTACACTACACTACACTACACTACACTACACTACACTACACTGCATTGCACTGCACTGCACTGCACTGCACTGCACTGCACTGCACTGCACTGCACTGCACTGCACTGCACTGCACTGCACGGCACTCGGCACGGCACGGCACGGCACGGCACGGCACGGCACGGCACGGCACGGCACGGCACGGCACTGCACTGCACTGCACTGCACTGCGCTGCGCTGCGCTGCGCTGCGCTGCGCTGCGCTGCGCTGCGCTGCGCTGCGCTGCGCTGCACTGCACTGCACTGCACTGCACTGCACTGCACTGCACTGAATCCACAAAACGCTCTATTACGAAAATAGGGGAATGCGGCAATCGAAAGCAAGCAAAATCCACAACCCCTGAAAAATTGGATAAATTCGCAATCTACTGTATTTGTTTAAACCGTAAAAAGACATCTGCCGGATTTAGATCCAAGCCATTTTTTGACCAAATCGGACGATCTGCAAATCTATTCACATGCATGCCATCCCCTAGAACGAGGGGTGTATCACTCCGAAGGTACGAGATTTGGGGGATTTTCAAAATACCATACGAGATTTTTGGGATTTTCTTAAATTCATATTGAAAGATTTTCAAGGGATTTATCTTTAGAGGTTTTCTGGGACTTAGGATCTGCGAGGTGTACAAATTTTGTAATAGATAAATCCCGAGGACGCGTATAGCATCCGAGGGCTTTATATCGCATACATCATTACGTCTCGACGTTCGAGGGATTTATCTGACTTATTATTTTACGATTAAGGAGGTTTTCCAACAAAGTTTTGTCTACTTTGCCAACCTTGGACAAAGATTTTCTTAGTTTTTTCTTCATTTCTTATCTAATTAGTATTCATAGGGCTTTATGCTGTATAAAACCCGCGGTACATCAAAGAAAACGGACTCAATCGTGAAATAAGTAATAGATAAATCCCAGGACGCGCAACGTCCGAGGGCTTTATATCGCATACATCCCGACGTTCGAGGGATTTATCTGACTTAATTTATTATTGAGGAGGTTTTCCAACAAAGTTTTGTCTTTTTTTCTACCTTGGACAAAGATTTTCCTAGTTTTTGGTTCATTTCTTTTCTAATTAGTATTCAAGGGCTTTATGCGATATAAAGCCCTCGAAAGAACAAAGAAAACCGACTCAATAATAAATTAAAAGAGTGATACACCCCTCGCCCTAGAATATAGAATTTAATAGCCACCAGTAGCTAATCCATTCTGTTACCTGTAGTAATACCATAGACCATTGAAAGCGTCCAGAATTGTTTATGTCTTAAGAGCTGTTTGAATCCAGCAGCAAAGTCTTCTCTCCCGGCTAAAGCTGACAGGCTAGGTGGCGTCGGAGGACGATCAGGAAAGTAGATCAACGTACAAAAGAACAAGACAGCAACAAATCCAAATTCTAAAAACGATTTTAGTATAATAATTGATAATTATAATAATTATTAATAATTATAATTATTATTATAATTATTATTTAATTATTATGATACTTACTATAATTATCATTATAATTATTAAAATAATAATAAATGAATTTTCCACTTTAGAAAAGAAACTAGGCAGTTTTAATATTCTTAATTGAAATATCGTTCTTGTAATCGTCCCCCAAAAAATCCCAAAAGCCTCCACTGTTGTCAAACTGTCTGTGTTCTATATAAAAAAGTAGAGTGCTGGATAGGCAGTGTTTTATTAGATAGAGCGAAGTGAAAATGTGTCAGTAAACTATACCGAGAATCGTTTTGATAACGAAACATTGACGTTTCGATCAGAGTGAAATGCAATCTCGTGGCTCGTACCCAGTAAAATGACGGAAAGTTCCGCTCGATTTTGTTATCAAAACTATTCTCGGCAGTTTACCTGCGCCTTTTTACTTTGCTCTGTGTTCTATATAGTTTCCCAGAATTTATGGTTGTCACATACCTATGTACAACAATCTCATGATTTCATCTTCACGCTGTTTTAGGAGGTCTTGTTTGGCTGGAAAAGAAAAGAATATGGTCAAAAAATAATTGAAATACACCACTCAAAGGTAATGTTGAATTTAGAATTAGTATGCGAAATTAGTTTTCAACTCTAAGCGGAAAGCACATGCGTAAAAACGCGCAAGCTGTTGCAAGTTGACGCTGTTATGACGTGAACTGTGAACAATGTTGTGTTGTCAACTGTAAATAATGTTTTGTCAACCGGAAACAATGTTGTGCTGCCAACCGTGAACAATGTTGTGCTGCCAACCGTGAACAATGTTATGCTGCCAACCGTGAACAATGCTGTGGTACCAACCGTGAACAATGTTGTGCTGTCAACCGTAAACATTGTTGTGCTGTCAACCGTAAACATTGTTGTGCTGTCAACCGTAAACATTGTTGTGCTGTCAACCGTAAACATTGTTGTGCTGTCAACCGTAAACATTGTTGTGTTGTCAACCGTAAACATTGTTGTGCTGTCAACCGTAAACACTGTTGTGCTGCCAACCGTGAACAATGTTGTGCTGTCAACCGTAAACATTGTTGTGATGTCAACGGTAAACGTTGTTGTGCTGCCAACCGTGAACAACGTTGTGTTGGCAACCATGAGTAATGTTGTGCTGCCAACTATAAACAATGTTGTGTTGCCAACCGTAAACAATGTTGTGCTGCCAACCGTGAACAATGTTTTATTGCCAATTGTAAACAATGTGCTGTCAACCCAATGTTGTAAACATTTACCGTGAACATTGTTGTGCTGCCAACCGTGAACAATGTTTTATTGCCAATTGTAAATAATGTGCTGCCAACCGTGAACAATGTTTTATTGCCAACTGTAAACAATGTGGTATAATGCCAACCGTAAACAATGTTGTATTGCCAACCCAATGTTGTAAACATTTACCTTGAATAGTCTCGGTTAAGCTTTCGAAATTAATTCCCGACGTCCTCGCGTAAAGTGCTTTCACTTCCTTCTCTGTGAGTACTTGATACCACACAGCAAGTTCATCATAAGTAGCAGCCGATACTCTATATTGGTCGTTAGCTCTTCCTAACGTTAATAAAGTGAAGTGATTATCTAGCGTAGATGTCCGAACATATTCCTTTACACTCCCTGCGAGTGTACCATTCGTATGGACGGTCAATCCCTCGCGTGGAGTCCACGTGAATAGCACGTGCGTCCAAGTATCTGACGGGGCCGCCATGTGTTGCGTCCACGCCTTTTCCCCAGTACGTACGCTGACCGCTAAATGGTCACTACCGTTGACGCGTGGAACTTGATAAATGACGAAGCCAGGTTGTCTCTTATCAGAGCCACTTGTGCCCAGGAAATACCGCGTCTCGTCCGATGCCTCGTATTTGAGCCACAAGGACACGGTCATTCCGCTGTTACATAAAGTCGGTTTTCCAAGACATGTGTTTATAACATTACCAAGATTTACATAACCACTCACGCCATCTGTTTGTAATGCAAGGTTGACTTGTCCCGGTACATGGTAGACTTTATTAATAGTATTTCCCTTCAGGTGACCTTTGGTGTCATAAATATATTGAATGTCACTAGAGGGATGGTTCAGAGTCTGCGTGAGGTTGTCCATTGCCCAGTAGTGAACAGAGTCTTTGTATAATGTTTCTAAGGTAAACAAAAGAAGATGCATGTATTTGTTAGAGAAATTTGGGAATGGAGTTTCGGGGTGAGGTGATACCAGGGCGATACTACTTCTTTGTTTGGTGATGGCGAGGGTTGATGGTGGTGGTGGTGGTAATGATGGTAGTGGTGATGATGGTGGTGGTGGTGGTAATGGTGGTGGTAGTGATGACGATGTTGATGGTGGTGGTTGTGGTAATAATGGTGGTGGTGGTGATGATGGTAGTGGTAGTGGTAGTGGTGATGATGGTGGTGATGAAGGTGGTGATGATGGTGGTGGTGATGGTGGTGGTAGTAATGATGATGATAATGATAGTGGTGATGATGGTGGTGGTGGTGGTTGTGGTAATGAGGTGGTGGTAATGGTGGTTGTGGTAATGATGATGATGGTGGTAGTGATGGTGGTGGTGATGGTGGTAATGATGATGGTGGTAGTGGTGGTGGTGGTGATGACGGTTGTGGTAATGATGATGATGGTGGTGAAGATGATGGTGGTTGTGGTGATGGTGGTGTTGATGATGATGATGATGATGATGATGTAGTTGGTGATGGTAATGATTGTGGTGTAATGATGATGATGATGGTGATGATGATGATGATGATGATGATGATGATGATGATGGTGGTGGTAGGTTTCTATATTTAACTTTCCGCCCTCACCTGATAAAGGAAGACTCTTGTTTAAATAAAGATTATGTGCAAGAAAACTAAAAAACGAGAAGCAGAAATTCGGTTTACTCTGTTATGTACTAAACCAAAAGTAAATCAAATAGACAAATAAGTATAAACAACATTACAGTTGCAGTATACTACTAATTCTCAACTTTATTTCTTTTTCCTCAATTTCTCTTAGCTAACCTGTAATTTGAGCTCAAATCGGAAAATTCAGAAGAAGTTTGAAAACTGTTCACGTTGATTCCACCGACCATATTTGGACCAATCAAAAACGAGAAAGCAACGCCCAAGGATCCGCAGAGCGATGAGACAGCGGTTGCAGTCGTTCTTTCCTTCCGAGGAAACCAGGCAGACGAAAGAAGGGGCGGAGCAGCCTGAGTAACTGGGCCTGCGAGACCATTGAGAAATTGACCAGCAGTCATGGTCCTAAATAAAGTGAGAAAGGTGAGTTCTATTAATTCATTTATTAAAGTGTCTACAAACTCAAATAAGATATTACTGATATGGATTCTATGTAACGTGAATAGTTGATTGCCAAAATATTTTCTGACTTGAACTTCTATTTGTTGTTATATTGAGGTTTGTATTTGCAAAATGGTAATGAAGATGTCGTCAATGTAGGCATTTGTGTGTGTTTTTTTCTTTTCTTATGATAACCCGCTTGAAGATTTTAATGAAAAATGTGATAAAATATAGAATATACTTACTATTCAAGTATATTCATTAACATGTGAATTGGGTAATATTTTTGCTGTAACGCAAGACTGCGTATGCAAATTATGCCTACATACACACGCAAAAACGCACACTCTGTGTCAGACCTGATGCAGAATGATGTCAGATCTGTTCAGAAAAATGTAGCGACCCCTGATACAGCCTGTTGCGGTGTCAACTATGATACACCTATGATATCATATCTGCATCATACCTGCAGCTACAACAGACTGTTCAGAACAGATTCTGTCAAACTGTATCAAGCCTGACACGGTCAGTGCTGTATCAGTTTGATATAACAGACTGAACAGGTATGTTGTCTACGGAGCTGTCGCAGTCTGTTAGAAATTCTAACTAAATGTTTATACATCAGCGCTGGTACATTCTGTATCTGTCAAGCTGTATCAAGGGTCGCTACATTTCTCTGAACAGATCTGATATCAGAGCTGAACAGACTGTGCGTTTTTACGTGTGTAGACGTCATCTCATTACCATTTTGGTAATGCAAACCACAATATAACAACAAATAAAAGTTCAAATCAAAAAATATTTTGGCATTCAACTATACACATTAAATAGAATCCATATGCAGTAATATCCTATTTGGCTTTATAAGCATATAAACAAAACAAAACAACTAAACAACTTTAACGAAAATGGGAATATTATAAAAGTGAAAATCAAGACAACTTGTAAATAATGTCTTACCAAAGTGCGTAGTCATGATTCCGGGTGACGCATCGTAAACCAGTTCCAACAAACATGAGAAAAACAGAGAGTACCAAAGAAACACGAAGACCTGGAAATAAACATGGACATAATTTAGAAGAAAGAAAGCATAATTTACAATGCCTCTACTCCCGAATACCCGTTATGGAAACCGTATTTTTCATATCCCTTTTTAAAAAGGAAAAATAGTTGCAACGGCGATTTCCTACATTTCTTGTGATATAGACTACCGTAACCTCACGTATGCGCAAATATTACACAGCTGTGTTTTCAAGGCATCCTCTGTGACCAACCTCGCACTTTACTCCACTACCTTTCCGGATCTAAATCCTAATCCTGCGCTAATACTAACTTCGTTTGAGGTACGAAAGTGCATCACTGAACGCCCGGTGAGGGTTCACAATAGGCTTCTCGAATCGCGCTCGATATTTGCTAATTTCTACCCTTCCCTCATCACAACAAGTTTGGTTTAGCTGACGCAATCCCGACCAACGTCTTCGTTATTTAGCCGATGGCGGAATTGTTCAATCTCCTTAAGCCCCGGTCAAACGAGGATGAGAGTTGATGAGAGTCGATGAGAGTTGCAACTCTCGGTCGCGTTTGACCACCAACTCTCATCGACTTTCATGCACTCTTATCAACTCTCATCAACTTTGAGCTGGTTCGTTTGACCGGTCATGAGAGTTGGCATATGAGAGTTGATGAGAGTTTAGCGGCTAGCGGTTTGCACTTTGTAAAAACAGGCTCAACAAAAATGGCGAAGGAACGGTTTTTATAAGAATTTTATAAGAATCTTTCCAACAATAAACTTAACGCCAACACGACAAAGGCATTTTGCCGTCTTGCCTTTCCTTGTCATGAAATTGTTTTGACTGTATTCGTGACTTTTCGTGACAAGAAAAGGCAAGAATGCAAAATATATCTGTCTATTTATTTGTCCAGTACGAGATTGTAAAAATACGAACTTTGTTTACCTCGAAATTCGTTCCTAGTCTCCCTGCTACGCGCGGTAAATCCTACAACTCTCGTCAACTCTCATGGTCAACTCTCATCAACTCTCATCCTCGTTGTTTGACTGGGGCTTGAGAGTTGAGAAAACTCTCAGACAAACTCTCGCTTGCCAACTCTCGTCAACTCTCATCCTCGTTTGACCGGGGCTTTATTTCCCGAATCACGACAACAAAAAAATTTCTAGATCTCGTTTCCTGTCATTTTTTTTTAAATCGCCGGTTTGGTCTTATAATGTACATGAATTGTAGTTGTTATCCCCTTTGAAGTTTGCCGGGCTTCCAGACCATATGTATATTTTTATTGAATGTGGTCAGTCACGTACCTTTCACGTCCATCAACCACGAGAAAAACAACATTGTGAGGAGATACGTAATGGGATCCAGACTTGCGAGTAAAGCAATCTCTGCGTTCCCCCAACCGAAGACCTCCTTCACCGTGCCAGCAATGGGACCAAACGCATTCCACGCACAATATTGCGCGAACGCAGACAACGCGAACACGAGCAGAATATAAAAACGTCTTTTGTACGAGCGCACGTTGTCTTCGTTTTCTTCATATTCATCGCCTTTCTCTTTTTCGTAGATATCGATATCATCATTGGTGAAAGGCATGCGATCAATATAGCTGCCGGAGGCCAACGACGATGCTATGGTGGACGGAAAGAAACAAGCGTCAACTTCAAGTAGGTGTTCCATAACATTTTATAAAATAGGTTGGGTCAGTCGTTTGATTGGTCAGTAGACAATTACACGATGCGTGACTACAACTACGTTACTACGAGAATGTGTTGCCAGTTTTCTAATCTTCCAGTGCTATAGTGGCAGCGCCCTGATAGTGGTTAGTGGTACTAGCAAAGCATTCTGGTAGTTGTAGTCACCCAACACATCGAAGGTCATCGTGCAAATGCATGGCTTGGTACTGTGTTTATATCAGGTTATGTAAACGGTTGTGACATCACAGTACATTTCTTAGTCTTATTTCATAAAAGAAATAGAAAATAGCCTCCCTGTCTTCATATAACCAGATGCAAACATTCGAATGAGTTTGAGATAATTGGAAAATACTTATGTAAACCGTCGCTTACGGCTCGAGTTCAAAACAACTTTCGAATTCTCCCAACTCACTCCCGCGTGTTTGCATCCCGTTTTCCCAACACTCATGTGCATGTTTAACACTTTGAGAGGCCTGGACCTCTCCCTGTGCTGAATAAAATCGTCTGGCGTTAGCTAGGATAAACCTTAAAGACTCGTCGTCAGGTTCGTCGGAAGAAAATTTTGATTTTTGGCACATCAAACCAACAGGCCTAACGTTTCCCCAGCACTCGTTTGGCGAAAAAGACTATATATGAATAACTTATGTGAATTGCATTGTGTATTGTCGTGGGACCTAATTTTTTTGACTAGTTTGTGAGCTGCATATATTTTCTGGGAGCTTTATATCTTGTCGTGCATGAAGTTTGTTCGTTTTTTCCGCGAAAGCTCCATGTTTACTTGGTGGACGGTACTCACGGCAGCCTGCGAATACAGCCGCCTACAGTGAGGCGGTTGTGTTCGCAAGGTAGGCGGTGGACGGTAGAGTTTTGTATTTTTTTGCAGTAGCCGCTTATCGACCTCTGACATTCTGTTGATATTAAACCCGCGTAAATCATGCACAGTCAAAATAATGGCAAAAATAATGAGAAGACTTTTTTTGATAATAGCCCCTATAGAATGGCCTAAATTAATGACTAACAAGTACCAGCTCTTCCTTAAGCCAATATAAAGAGAGCATCAGTGCATCTCGCGCGATACGGTGTATTTATTTACCAGTATCCTAGTGATGTATGTGATTGTGCCGACCTGAAACCATTCTTGATTTTCCTTGCTCATAATTCGCTAACAAATGCTGCAAAAAGTTGTTTTAGCTCCCGCGAGTCGAAAGGATTCCTCAGAATGACATTTAGGTTGGACTCTGTTGGAGGCCAAGAGCTATAAAACCTCACCTGTGTCAGAGTGCCGCCTTTTGGTTGCCATTGGCCGCCAAGGGTCTTCGGACAATTCCACATTCATAGTCCTGACGTTGAAGCTAGGTATCTGAAGAAGATTCCTGTTTGCTGTCTGGTTTACGTTTTGCTCGGCTATAAGTACAGGAAGGAAAACAAAACATCAACCACCTTTCTTGCAAGCCAAACAATATTCGTGATGCTTACCGAAGCCATTAAAACAATACAAGCTATTTTCGTACATTAGTTATGCAAATCTGACTTAATTTGCACAAAGCTTTTATTAAGGAACTGAAAGAGCTTTTGAATTTAGAACTGACATTGTTTTCGGGGGGAAGAAATTAGAAAATGTTTCATATATGTATGATACATAAACGATATGTCTTGAGTTTCGTATGGGTTCCGTTGTCGCATGCATGCCGAGGACAAAAAAGGCGAAGCGGGGTTTTCCACCAGCTGTGTGTAAACCAATCACATGAATATATGGATGATACGTATATAAACGAATGATTATGACAAAATTGGGCAAGTCACTGATCTAAGCAGAATAAACGATACAAGTTTACGACTAAGGGATAATTAAAAAGAAACTGTTTATATATGACGGAAATGAAATAACTGAACTGACTGTATGTTTACACGGCGTTCGATGTTAGGCCAGAAATGCAAACAAAAGTTTGGCATATATATTAAGATCTTCAATAGAACTAGCAAGTACTACCTGTTAGGCTGTTAGCTTTGGGATTCACAGTGTAGACATTTGGCGTATAGGATAGCCCACATTTATATTCGGCATTGCCTTTTTTCCACTAAGGGAGTGTTTTTACTATAGATCGTTTTCATGAGATTCAGTTCACGCCAGCCTAATTTCAGGTCGCCTGCTGGACCGAACTGAAGCACTTTCACCTCTCAAACTCAACAGACGTTGTTTTAAATGAGATTGGTGTCAAATCGACAAAATGTAATGATTCTCCAGCGGTCACAAGCTGTAAGGCAATTGACACAAATCTTGGAGCAACAGCGAAACCAAGCCTATATAGTTTCAAGGCTGGCCTCATGTAAACAAAAACGAAAATGCAAAATTGAGGCCGGTCCGAATTCAGTCCAGCCTCATGTAAACATTTCCTATAAGCTTTAAGGTGGCGCTGTCGAATTAAGTGAAGGACTGTCACTCTGAACTGTGCTTGGGCCTGGAAATTTATTAAATGACTTTTTCCATGCATGACGAAAAATTTGCATTGTATTCCGTTTTAAATGAAAACTAAAAATTCATCCTGATTCAGTTTTACAAGTGTTATATATACATGCTAAAGTCCTGTAGATCGGTTCTGTTCTATCTTGCTTCAAGCGAACGTGTTTCAGCGTTACCCGATTATCAATTTACTTCTATTACCGTCCATTACTGTCAGTGAGTCAATACCTGACAGGGAAAAACCCTGGCTAATGTGTCCATCGAGGGAATCGCCGTCAGCGGTTAGTTCAACTCATCAGAGGCAGTTTGACAATCAAAATTATCCTTTTGGTCAAACAGAATGCCGTTTCAATTCAAATGCCAACCAGAATTACATATAAAACAATACGGCCCAATTCAGCTTCCCGATAACCATTAGAACGTTACATTGTACACAGGATATTATTATTAAGAAATAGAATGAGTCAAAATTAGAAAATAAGCTTTCGAACCTTACCTACAGCTTGGCAGATGATAGGGTAGAGAGTGACTCTGCGAATGAGTTTTTGTGGTCGGTTTTACTTTCATTCCACTCCACTTATTAAGGACAACAACCACAGAGCTTTGTTTTTTTCTTTCGTGCCGTTAACCCAAGTTTGTTTTTTGTTATACCTTATCACCTGACTAGCATTGCTGGCAGTAGTTGCACTTTGACCCGCTCTGACACGTGGACACGAGCTCAAAATTATTCGATGAAGTCATAGACGATTCTAATTGGTCGGAACGCGTGCGAACAGAAATTGTTCACGTGGTTCGCACGCAAACTGGTACCCAGGGTATTTTAGCATTTACACGGCTTGGGTTTTCTTGTTTTAGAACAGCTTGGGTCAGCAAATTGTTATTACAATTTCTGATGCAATCGTCTAGCTTTAAGCAATCTGCTTTATTCTCTCAGCTCTTCAGCTTTTTTCGGCTCACACGTCAGCAGTCCATTCATAAAGCTCAGTATATTAAATATATTTGTTATGATTCTGATATTTGCATTGCGAGATTTACATCGCTTTGTACATAAAAGGTATTGTTTACTTGAAAATTGTTACGAAGAGTTCGGAAATATTTGGATTGGCTTTCGTTTCGCCGATGTTTACGGGTTTACGGAGAGAACAATGCCAAACACTCGTGACTGTAATATATTGAATAATATCAGTCTGCTTGATTGCATTTCCAATTTTCCAGCCCCCCACCGTTAACGTTACGTCAAGATCATACAAAATTATAACCAATCACAGGATAGCTTTTGACCAGCGATGGGGCCAAACTTTTGTGAAAAGCCGGAGCTCAGTGAGCTGACAACATTTTGAAACCCAATGCCGTTTGCTACTCAACCAAAGGTTCAACTAAACTTCAATTCTGAACGGTTTATGTTAGCTACCCCTTCCCTTCCGAAGTGGAGGACGAGTCAGAATCAGCCATAAGTCCGACCGTATAGAAATAATATCCTCATTTATTATATTTAAAATACTAGAGTTTACTGTACTCCTTTGGAGTACAATTAATATAGTGCGTCTTAGCTAGACTTGTTTAGACACGCCATGTATGACGTACCAGCAGCGAGCCACTCACGCGGTACCCGTACCTCTATTTATATGACGTGCGCCATTTTTGTTTACTCGTAATATCTTACCCGTTTTCCCGTGGTAGATCATGGTCTACCCGTACATACGACTACGGGACCCGGGGTATCTTAAGGTCTCTAATATTACGAGGTCTGCGCTAGAATATTGAATTATCCGGGAAATAGAAAAACGTAGATTGCTGCGTAGGTAGTGTTTTAAGTGGAGCAAAATGAAAAGATGGTGAACCCCCGAAATTTTAACGAAATACTGACGTTTCTAGCGGAGCCCTTCAGCACATTTTACTCTGATGAAGGACCCCACTCGAAACGTCAGTATTTCGTCATCAAAACTAATTAATCTTGGAGTTTATACCACCTTATAAAATAAGGTGCACGCTCTAATTGGTTGGGCTGCGTGCATTTAGAACAGAGATCACGAATGACGTAAAATGGCGTAGAATGGCGTCAGCTGGCCAGAAAAGCCCGCCAAATTCCCACACTACCTTACTTTTAGCTCGACTTTTCTTATTTTTATTTTATAAAACAAATAAAACACACCGCTCCTGTGCATATGTACTAAGTATATATATATATATATATATATATATATATATATATATATATATATATATAGGTACGTTTGACGTCATTTGAACACGAGAGAAGTGTAAAGGTGTGTTCAAATGACGTCAAACGTGCTTTTATAAGAGTATTAATTTTCACTTTTCTATATCCTTGGAAAGCTATCCGCCTCCACAGGCAACTTGGAAGTTTACTTCCAAATCTGCCAAAAGAAAAAGCTGCTTTGTTGGTGTAAGGAGGATACCGCGAGTTTAAATTCCACACTTGTTGATGCTAGCAATAACATATTTAATATATGTATATTGATATATCAGTATATATATATAATTGAAACATTTGCTTCTTTCTTAAATCCAAGGGCGTTTATAGACATAAAGATCTGTTCCTTTCCTATTTATCAACCCTAAGCGCATGAACACAAAATCTACATTTTGACTCTCTTCTCAGCGTCCACGCATTTGTAAACACGAAGATATTCCTCTCCTCCACAGGCGTCTTCTCCCTCGCCCGCACGCCCCCGCCTCTGCGGAGGAGAGAGCGAAGATATGGCGCAAATTTTAATACAAATAAGCTCTTGACGTTTTGCTGAGTACCTCAAAACACTTTGTCTTTCTATAGTCTGCAACCAAGAACTTCCTTCAACCGCAAATGCAGTTTGACTATATACACGCGTAAAAATCTCACAAGTTGTTACAGCATTGTTGCCTGAACAATGCTGTAACAACTTGCTATCATATGTGAACAACAATGATAAATGAACAACATTGTTCATCATTGTTTCAACAAGTTGTTACAGCTTGATGAAACAACAACCGTTGTTCACGCATGTTGCAACAACCGAAGAACGTGTTGATACATCAACCATGTTCACCATTGTTGTAACATTGTTGTTCATCCTTGTTATTTCATCATGCCATAACAACATGTTCCATCATGCATGAACAACGTTGTTGAATCAACAAGTTGTTTTTTCGTTGTTCCAACAGGCGTGAACAAGTTGTTCCTTCAACAACTTGTTACAGCATTGTCACTGTTCGTGAACAAACACGCGGTCACGTGAAGATCACGCGTAATGTCACGTGAGCATAGTTCATTTGAACTTTGTTCCTTGACGGAACAACTCAACAACAGCGGGCATCGTTGAAACGATGTTTTCATGTGTTCAAACGGGTTTTCCCACTGGTTTTTCCCTCGTTTTATTTTCCCTTTGCTGCACTGCCAATGGACTGAGGAATATGGGCGTGTATATGGGCGCCAAAACTGAAAGGGTACGCTTAGTTCGTACAGACAACTCAGTTACTGAAAAATTGTTCGTGCTTTAGTTGGAGTTGTCAGAAACAAGACATACAACCTACACACTTTACCAAAAGACAAGTTATCGCTTTTAAGCATTCCCGGACGTTTAATATACTTGTCCAATATCTTGTAAAATATAGTTTGGTAGAGTTGTTCACTCCACGATGGCCAAACGTATATGAACCGATTTACTAAAATAGCCCGCCATGCTTTGCGATCAGAGGCCGGCTGCGTGTAGAGGAATTTGGAATTCAGATACTTCATACGCAGGCTAAATACTTCACAACACTATTAGTCTAGTTTTGATTTAATAGTCGGCGATTCAATCAAAACAACGGACTTTATACCAATCTGACATGCGTGCTTCATATCATGCGACCTTGGTCACTGGTGTTTAAATTAATTGTATCTCAAAATTTCCGTTGAACCAAAGCAGTTCCGATCCAATGCCCGTCTCAAATAGCATTAAATTCTGAAAAGAACACCCATACATAAACAGAATTATAATTTTGACTGTTCCCCCGTGCTGGGAGAGGGGAGGAAAGATCGGAAAGCTCTGCTCGCAAGATAAGAAAGCTGAAAGCATTACATAGGGGTTAAATGTACCACGCAAGGTGCGCCATAGCAATCTTAAAATATTCATTAATAATTCATGACGAAAACACAAATGAAATCAATACCGTAGCAGTGGTTGTATAAAATCGGATACAGCATCGTCCTGGTTTACATAAACTTTAGCTTCGATTTTCTCGGCTAAAACAGACCGTATCCTCAAAGTAGTTGGTGAACTTGATTACTTGATTACAGGCTCGCTTGCAGCTCGCCTTGTAAATCAGATACAGCTCGGCTGCTCATGCTGTATCTATTACATTCAATACAATACAATACAATACAATACAATACAATACAATACAATACAATACAATACAATACAATACAATACAATACAATACAATACAATACAATACAATACAATACAATACAATACAATACAATACAATACAATACAATACAATACAATACAATACAATACAATACAATACAATACAATACAATACAATACAATACAATACAATACAATACAATACAATACAATACAATACAATACAATACAGAATGTGGTAGTACTAGTATACATTGTCTACCATTAGGGCAAAGTGAAAAGGTGTTAAACTGCCAGGAATAGTTTTGATAACGAAATACTGCCGTTTTGAGGGCCCCCCATATTTTTACTCTGACGAAGGCTCGTCTTGAAACGTCAGTAACCTTTTCACTTTACTCTATCTCAAACACTGACTACGCAGAACTCTTAGTTTTTTACTGTATACCATTATACTGATTATTGACGTTTGTTTAAATATCCCAAAAGCCCGACAAGTATACTTGTCAGACTTAATTAAAACATACAACCGACACCAGGACTTTAAAAATATCCTTAAAAAAAACCTCTTCTGACACCTGGATCCTAGTAGCTCAGAGGTTATCTCAAAGATTAGGGTATGAGGGGCATTGTTTTATAAATCTTTCAAGCAGTTTGCCGTCTTAATAAGTTGTAAGTATTCAGGAGAAATTCCTGAATCCCATGATCAGAATGGAACCCAGGCACACATGTGGTTATTGTTAGAATGAAACTATACTAACCATTGTCGAAGTAACTGAACACCAGGGCATCTTTTTCTTCTTGTCCACCAGCCATGTTGGCGTTCATTCCTTCCGTGATCTTCTGAGTTTTTGTTACTGCGATAGTATATCAGGAACTATCCTTGGACACTTGACCGCTTATAGGTAGCGATTGAACCTTGGTGTCATCAATGTCTCGTGATTTACCATTACCAAGTCATCATATAACTGGGTTATCTGAAAAGAAGACCAAACCCAAGCGTAATCTGATGAATATCTATTAACACTAGAGCAACACACCAACCGTACAATGATATGGTTCATATACTGTATATACACATGACCAGTGAGAACACAGCTATCACATTCACCGACCTAACTTACCTTAGCTTATGCAGTAACTCATAGAAGTACACGTACAGGATTTTTATATAAAAGCCGTCTAGTACGAAACTACTGAACGCCTACTGTCGAAAGCTTCTTATTGAAAAATAATAGTTTATTCCTGAGAGCCGAAATAAATTGCGATGGCGACACGCAGGGAAAATCCGTCATTTGATATCCGAAACCAAGCTGAGCGGAAGGTTAAGGTCACATGCAGAGTACAACCAGATTGGTGGAATGGGATGGAAAGCGGAAGGTTGGTGATCACGTATTGTATGGTTTACATTCGACAACATCTGGATATGTCTTGGCATGTTTTGGGGTTTTTTGCCTAAGCTTTTGGTACAAATTTTTGTGAGAAATGAAATATTTAGAAAAGGAAACGGCACCGTACCCTCATTCGCGATTGTGAATTCGTGATGCCAAGGGGTCAAGAACTCCTGGCATTTTTTTATCTATTTAAAATAGCCAAGGGTGGTGTTGGGATGACCTTCATTGGCATTTCTTGGGCACGTCTGGGTAAATAACCAAATCCTGTTTCAAATGTCTTGCATAAACACTTCACAGCTAAGTCTAAGAGACGTTTTAGCTAGTTTTAAGTTTTAATAATTCGGCAGCTGAAGAAATTCTCTTAAGAGAGGACTCGAATGACTGACTGTTTTTAACAAGTAAAACCGGCACAGTTTGAACGAGCAAAACTGGTACAATTCACTATTAAAGGCACGTTCGAAGTGCTTGACGTAATTTGAATACGGAAGAAATTGAGTAGATGGCGAAAGCCGAGTTCCTTTTATGTCGTTCTTTCGCGTTAGAATTACGTCAAATGTGCGTTAGGTCTTAAGGTTTCGTGTGCTCTGCACTGCCAAGGTCGTTTTCAACTTCATAACTCAGGACTAACTCGTTTCTGTTCGAATTCGGTCTTACTATGTTATTCTGGCTAACGGCCAAACGATTTTATTGACCTTTGGGGAAGCTCTAGGGAAGCCCTCAGTTACAATCTTCGAAAATTATTAAAGTTTGAACAGAAATGTACTTTTCCAGGATGGAGATTGGAGAAGCAATTTCATGAACAATACATAGGCTAAACCTTTGTTTACACAGTCACAAAGAAACGCGTTGACCTTGTAGGCCATCACCAACTGTGACTCTAGTCTGTAAACTGTAAACAAATCTGGATTGCGGTGCCCAGTGACGAGTCACGAGTCGGCAGCACTTCACTGATTGCGCTGCCCTGGTGAGCGCTTGTGCAGCACAGCAGGCGCTTTCATTGGGCTACGGCGGCCATACTGGAAATGGCCAACTTTATCCTAGAATTTAGCTCTATTCTTATTTTAACATTTTGCATTATTTTACCACCTCAATGCAGGGCCGTAGACAGGATTTTTTAGTCAGGAGGGCAATAAGACTGCCGAATTTCTAGGGGGGTCCGGGTGGATGCCAACCCCGGAAAATTTTTGAAATTGAGTCTCTGAAATGGCATTTCCCGCGATCTGACATCATATTTGAGCAAAATTTTGAACATTTTAAAACATATTTTTTAAGACACATTCTCTCATTTTTACAAAAGATTTTGTCTAAATCTACAGTATCACATATTTACAAAGACAACTACAGTCATTTGCAACTCACTTGTCACTTTTCACCAAAATGTTCAAAGTTTCGTTTGGATGTTCAAAGTTCGTTTTGAACTAGGCAATTGATTGCCGGCTACTAGGAACCAAGAATGCAATCAAAGGCGTAGTTTAAAACGAGTTTTGAACTTCCCAACGAACTTGCGAACTTCGGAACGAACTTCAGACCATTTTGGTGAAAGTGAGTAGCAAGTGACTGTCAAATAATAGTTACTCACAACGCGAAAATTCATTGTCAGAGTAATGGTATTAATTAAACGACTAGTTAGTTCTTTATTCTGTGACTCTGGGAACAAATGTGACGTGTGACATAAAAAGCATATTTTGGATTTTCTCTAGGGGCAGTTGCCCCTGCTACCCCCCCCCCCCCCGTTATCTACGGCCCTGCCTCAATGGGGCCACGCGTGAGTGAAAACGAAAACGATTCATAGCAACCACGTTTTCAACGCCAAACAGCGAACCGCTCTTTAGTACTGTCTGATTCTGTGACCTTGAAATTGATATTCTAATTTCCCCGGAAAACAAATCAAAATATTTTAATATAAATAAGCTAACGTTTCATTGTTTACGTGTAACATATTTTCACTCTGAAGATGTTAGGCGTGCAGCAAAACATTAATTTATATTTATATTAAAATGCTTTGATTTGTTTTCTGTAGTTTTCTGGTCTTTTACTGAATATTTTGAACTGGGCTGATATTTTTCTGAAATTCTGATTTCTTGTTTTGAAATCCTAATATCTTTGTTGTCAAAATTTATTGGTCAAAATCAGTCATTACTCTCAATTTATGTCGAGGTCAAAACAGAAAGTTATTCTATTTTGCACATGAATGTCATATACGAAAATTACAAAAATTTTATATAAATCAAATGTGCCGAGGAGGCCCTGGGAACAAGAACGCCTTCGCCCGCCAGCCATAATCCAGCGGTTTCATTGCAAAAACAATATGGCGGACGACGAAAAAGAAGATTACCGGCCGATGCGTTCCTTTTACTTTTAGGGCTCCTGTTCCTGACCGCATAGCTAAAGAATACGAGAAAGAAGCAAAGAGGAAACATAAACATGAGAAAAATAAAGTAAAATCTCTGGAAGTTCGCGAGAGCGAACATAGAGAAGTGGCGTTATCGACGAGTGCCATTGATAGTTCAAATAAAGGCTTTGCTCTTTTACAGAAAATGGGTTATAAAGAAGGAATGGGACTGGGAAAGTCGGGTAAGGATTTCTAGGTTCGACTGTTGTGGTTGAATGCCCCCTCTAGTAATATATGAACTCTATGAACCCTCCTAGGAGGTAGCCTGCGTGCAGACGCTTGTATTTCCGGTGATTAATACGTATTAGTATAAATACACAGGTGATTATAGAAAATCGCGCGCGCTGATTGGTCGAGCTACTTCGGATTAATTCTCGATAATCACCTACAGCGTTTATCCAAAATGGCCGCCAGCCAAGTTGTCAATGCGACAGACGAGGAAATGAACAATTTTAAAGAAAATGTTGATCCTAAAAGTACGAAAATGTGTATTTATACTAAAACAATTATCCGCCTCAGGCTCAGTGAATATCGGTGAATAATAACCTCAACTTCGTCTCGGTTATTATTCACCGATATTCACCTCGCCTTTGGCGAATAATTGTTAATTAATCACCGGAAATACAAGCGTCTGCACGCAGGCTACCTAGGAGGTTCCTTGTAAGTAACAGATACGGCCGATCTGTATGGGGATTTAGCAAGGTTAGATATACTGCCGAAACAGAGAACGTAGGAGTCTAACGTTTCGAGCGAAGGCCCTTCTTCAGAGAGAAACGTTAGACTCCTACGTTCTCTGTTTCGGCAGTATATCTAACCTTGCTATATTTCGATTGTTGTTTCTACACTACTTTTATTACACTGTATGGGGATTTACAAGGTGAGCCGCAGGAGAGCCGAAGTAAATCCCCATACAGATCGGCCGCGAATTGTGAAATGAAACAGTAGAAGGAAGTAATTAGTATTCATAACTTTTGATAAAGATCACTTTGCCCAAAAGAGGTTCTTTATTGGGATTTACAGACGTATACATGTGACTTGAATGCTGCATTTTGATTGCTTCTTAACCGCATTAATTATTCATGAATTTAACAAAAATTTGTTTGCGTTTGCATGACAAGAGGGCCAGCCCTCTTAGGCAAGATCTCGCTATTGACAACCCGGGATCTCACCTAGCAGGGCTGGAAATTTCCCATGTAAACGCAGTAACGCACTCAAGAGCGATGACCCTCTTAGGAGGGCTAGCAAATCGAAGCTCATTATACATGGTAAAGTTTGCCTTTACTAATATTTTTTGGTCAACTTTTTATTTTACAAGTTGTGTTTGTTCATGTGTTTGTTATAAATTCAAATCGTGTTTGCGAAAACATGATTTCAGGCTTTGTGGGAAAGTTGCACAAGTCTATTTTTTTGTTCTATTCCCTGCGTGTATTCGTCATTAATTTCAAGCTTTATACTTTCCTCTTGCGATCCTCCCTCGGCCGCTTCTTTTACACTCTCTTCGTCTGGCTCCTTTTCAACGTTCTGCATCGCTTCTCGTATACTTTCTTGGTCCATCGGTTGTGTCAGTTCTTCCTTCGCTGTCTCTTGTTGTTCTGCTTCCTGAGAGTTTTCGTCATTCGCTTCAGGCTTTATACTTTCTTGCGAACTTTCCTCAACAACCTCTTTTGGGCTCTCTTCTTCTGGTTTCTTTTCATCAACACTCTTCCTCTTTGCTTCTCGTCTGTTTCTTTGGCCTTTCGCGTGTTGCGGCTCTTCCTCTTCCACGGTCTCTTTTTGTTCTGTTTCCTGCAAGTCATCTTCATTTTTAGTCCCCGTACTTTCATCAACCACATCTTTCAAGCTCTCTTCTTCTGGTTCCTTTTCAGCCTTCTTCCGCTTAGCTCCTCGTCTGTTTTCTTGGCCCATCGGCTCTTCTTCTTTCGCTGTTTCCGCTTTTTCTTCTGTTCCCTCCCAGGATTTTTCGTCGTTCTCCTCGAGTTCCGTACTTTCCTTACCCGCCATGGACAATATAGACGCGAAGATTGTCTTCGATTTTTCGTCGTTCTCCTCGAGTTCCGTACTTTCCGTGCCAGCCATGGACAGTGTAGACGCGAAGATTGTCTTCGATTTGAATCTCTCTTCTTTGAACTTTCCATCAGCATCTGTCACCTTCACTTCGATACCTTTGTCGACACCTAAGCGACCATAACGTTCTTTGAAACACAACAATATCGGAATACAACCAGCGCAAGCCGCAAACAAACACCAGTTCATCCATATTGTACCTATACGAACGGGAAAAAAACGAAGAATTGGAAATTCAAAACCTCTTATAATAACACGACCGTACGACTAACTTTAGCAATGGTTTTCTACGCGGTATGAGTGTTTTCAGCTTGTAGTTGTTAAAATTAGCTCAATGGTTAGAGCGCCTGCATGGGTAGTACTCGGAAGGTTGTCGGTTCGAGTCCCATCTGGACCTCAGAGTTTTAGAGTTTAAAGGGCATATGAACTGTAAATTTTGTTTTCATATAGTGTGATGGTTTTGGCACTTTAAAATGCCCTCTTTTCAATGAAGCACTTTATTTTATATTAAAATATCGTTTTAACAGTCAAAATAGCATTCGAGACTGGCGTTTTTAACATGTCGGAGCACAACTCGCAGAAGAGGCCTAGGCCCGAGTTATGACGTAGAAAGTTGTACCCACTATCAACACGAAGCATTTAAGGTTACATCATATGGTAGAATCTTATTTCACTAAAATACTCACCGCGCGCTCAATTATTGAGTTTTGTCTCTCAAATTTGGGAAGCGCAATGATAAATCACTGCAGAAGCTAACAATTTAACAAAAATTCTACACATTTAAAAACTGCAGTTGCTACGAGCTGCTTTTTAAATAATAGCGCACTTTGCGCCAAGAGATAGCGGCGGTTCTGGTTTCACTCGTAGCTTGTAGAGCAAGAACAATGTTGCGATACAACTGCTATATACAAGTTACAGAACGTAAAACAAGGTTCCACGAAAACGTGTTGAAACTTCTTACCTATGCCTGGAATCATGACAGCCAGTAGAAATACGACGGTCCAGATGTTATTAATGAGGGTGAGAACCCCGGTTGTAACGCCTTCTGCTATTGGATAAGTACACTCGACCGTGAGTTCGTAGAATAGGGGAATAGTGCCACTAATGCTAAATCCCCCGATGATGCTGGAAAGATAGAGTGACCCTGAAACGACAAAGCATAAAGATCATTGGTCTTCAAAAGGCTCGTAGGTCATAGTTTTCGCGTTTTATTTAAAATTTTACGGCACTCTTCATAAAGGTCACCACGATATACTAATATATAATAAACGTAGCGTGCTGCGTAGGCAGTGTAGAAATAACAATCGAAATATAGTAAGGTTAGATATACTGCCGAAACAGAGAACGTAGGAGTCTAACGTTTCGAGCGAAGGCCCTTCGTTCGAAACGTTAGACTCTTACGTTTTCTGTTTCGGCAGTATATCTAACCTTACTATATTTCGATAATATACTATTGGCTATTTTCCTTATGAACGTTAAGGTACTTGGGATCGTTTGGAAGGACAGATTTCATGCTTTGGTAGCGTAAACACAATGAAACCGCCGCTCCAAACGATCCCAAGAACACCAGCGCTCAGTGCTCTTTACCAGTCTTCAACTCTTTTCGGTAATGGTCAATTACAGTCAAACTGGATTTTCTTTCCCGTGCGACCTTGCAATATTGACAACAACATTGCAATGTTGACTTGCAAACGGTACACGGCGATTTCTTCGTGAGTTGTTAAAAATTTGTATTTTAAATATCGAACTTCACCTAATATAAAGTTCTATTGAAAGTCAGAACAATTCACTCTAAGTAAACTTCATGTTATGTGAAATTCGATATTTAAAATGCGAATTTTTAGCAACTTGCCAAGGAGTCACCGTGTATCGTTAACTAGCATATACCTCGCAGGTGAATAGTACTTTTCAAGCAATCTGATTGGTTCCTCTAGCTCGGGATATCCTGCACTATTCACCTGCTAGCCTGCATAGCGGGTAAAACAAAATGGCGGCCAGTTTGCTTTGTTTGCCGACGCAGGAGATTTTGTTGATAAACAAGGCTAATGTTGTAGAATAACGAGATAAGTCAACAAAATTAAGTAGATGAGTGTCCACAGATATGTTTCTTTACAATTTTGTAGCCATTAATATATTCAAAAGTTGTTTTTAAAAAATGTTTTTTCGATAAATATCGAGTGCGCAAAGTGTCCAAGTTGCTAGCGGCCGTTGTCTTGTATAAAATACCGAAAAGTATAGTTAAGAATGTTAAACTTGTTATTTCATTTATGACGTATATGCTAAAACAAGTGTCCAGCACTAGTCACCTCCACTTCGGTGAATAATTGTTAATTATAGTCAACATTGCAATGTTACTGTCAACATTGCAATGTCGTGCGGTGAAGAACATCTGGTTTGACTGTAAGGGACAACTTGAATCTGTTATTTCATTACTCTATTCTGGCATATTTTCACGCTTCTCTGTGTCAACTTACCTTCTGAAAAGGGAATTATACGTAAACAAAGCAAAGAGAACCACAAGAAAGCAGTCGAAGAACAGACAAATAAGAAAAGTAACAGCGTCTTCATACGGCCTCCAAAATAATCTGAGAATCTAAAACAATTTAAAAAAAAATGTATGGTTAACGAAAATTCGTTGTTTTATTTCATCAGTTTTTCGTTTCCTTTTTACGTTGTTTTTTTCTTAAAAATCAGAAGTAATGAAATCACTAAATCGATTTTTTTGTCCTCAAAAGACTAAATTTTTGAAATCCAAACTAATTTGTTTGTTTCTAAATCCAAACTAATTTGTTTGTTTCTAATTTGTTTTCAGTTCTAGAAGAAAGATGTGGAAATAATGCAAGTGACTACACTGATATACATTGCAACCGAAGTGTGTATTCTGCGAGACAAGAAAGAGCTTTTTTTCCAGAAGATAGGAGGTGCATGTTTGACTGTCAGTCGCCATAAATTTGTCAAGGTTAGTGAACCGACATACTTGCATGGTAACGCTCTAATCATTGAGCTATCGAGACTCGGATGGAAAGCACGATCGGAAATCGCATAGAAAATCGGTCACTTTCATGGGGCAGTTCACAGTCCACGTGCGTGCTGGCTCAAGTGAGTTGTCGGCTGTGTATTGATGACGTTTACACACAAGATATTGGTTCTACGCATGCGTAGCTAATACGGGTGAGGCCACGAGATGCAGCCCACGACAGCCGCCTTTTCCGATCGTGTTATTATTTCAGTCCCTTTTCCATAATTTTGTTCTAATATTACAAATTACCTGCATGCATGTAACAAATTAACAAGACGCCTGGGTCAGGCTTTCACTTGGGCTACTGGCATATACGTCGAGCCGGCCCTGAGTCGAAGGCTGAATCATGTGGTGTATATACTTTACACTGGTGAACATATGTACGATCACGACAGTTGTCAGCCGCCACATTTGATCGCTGTTAAACTACAAAGTCAGCCAGTCACTTTCAAAATCTACCAAGACCGTGCCAGAACACCTTGATCAAAAGGCAAAGCTGTTGAACTTTTTGTCCAACTCCAAAAGCAAAATGAGCAAAGAGTTTACAACCAACATGCCTCACGGCCTCACTCCATCACACGGCTAACAACTCACCGGAAGCATGAATAATAGCCGAAGTAAAAAGTTCCAAAATGCAAAATCGAGACACCCCCCCCCCCCCCCAAAAAAAAAAAGGAAAAGAAACCGGACCGAAACCTAGACTCGGCCTACCACAGGTAGCCCAAGTAACAAGTCGGAGCTCAAGTTCTTTGAGAACAAACCACATACTAGTCAAATCTCACGTTTTTGGAAACAAGTCACAAGTTTCTGAGAAGTCGGAAAATCCATAGTAAATTCAACTATAACCAAAGCACTACATCGTATCCATTGTTTCTTTTTCTTTACAGTCAAAATGGAAATACCTTCCCACCTCTGCCGCTGTAGTTTGTTGTGTATTACTGTATTTCTGTAGGCGCTAAAGAAATGTGAGTTCAAATCTAGTGATAAAAGTAGTTTATTCTTGATTTATATTTGTTGGTATCGATTTGGGAGAAACATTCGTTATAGTTATGATTAAACTCCATGAAAGGAAGCTAAATTCTACTTTTTATTCCCATTTTTCGACAAAAAAATTTCCTCACGCTTCATTAGCGATACAGAAATACACTAAAGGCCTGTTTAAACGGATCCAACATGTTGGTCCAACATCATCCAACATTGTTGAATGTAACATGTTGGATTCGTTTGAACACCATGTTGGATAATGTTGCATGATGTTGTACATTGTTGGATCAAGTTTGATTCCGTTCAACCTTTTCATCCAACATCGTCCAACGTTTGGCGGAAAACGAGTTCATCGACATCGTTTCCATGGAGATTTGAGTCATTTGACAGGCGTCTAAAAAATGTAAAAACATGATCGTACTGCTCTCAAACATATATAACGACTTAAAACAAAGACAAAACTCACTCGATATTCGTTACTTTCAAAAAGCTTTATTTAGACGATTGAGGTTAAACTACTGCAGTATTCTTAACATAAATAGGAACCTTTGACAGCCAAGCTTCTCACTGAAGTCGGCTATCTTGAAATCTCCATAGTAACTTTATAATTAATTATAATTACCAAAAAACTGACCAATCAGCGCAGGATTATAGGTATAAACTCCGATCCCCTGATCAGTTTTGATTTTAATTAATAGCACTTGTGTTGGATGTTGTTGCATCCGTTTGAACATGTTGGCAAACATTGTCCAACAATGCATGGTCCAACATTGTTGGACCAACAATGTTGGACAATGTTGGATCCGTTTAAACAGGCCTTAATACACAACAAACTACAGAACGGGAAGTGGGAAGGTATTTCCATCTTGACTGTAAAAGAAAATCTTATTTGTTAAAAATCCGACACCTACCTGGCAAGCATAAATCCAGCACCTATGCCAGCAATTGTTGCATAAAATCCAAACCAACCAGCTTGGTTCTATCCAAAGAAAAATACGATCAGTTTAGTTAGGGATAAAAACCTCTGGCACTCACTCAAAGCGGCGAAAATATTACCCTAGTTCAGAGAAGAGAAAAACGAGAGAAAGAACCTTGGGTAAATTAGGCCAGTTGATTGTCCCGCACCAATTATTTGAACTAAGGGCCTGTTTATATGATCCCGGTGTAACGGGACGTCCTGGTGTACTGGGATCTCGACTTGCAGATAATTTACTGTTATTTTCGCGGTTGC
This sequence comes from Corallium rubrum, assembly GCA_964035015.1. NCBI lineage: Eukaryota > Metazoa > Cnidaria > Anthozoa > Scleralcyonacea > Coralliidae > Corallium > Corallium rubrum. Next base: position 9,202,811 of record OZ036002.1, read on the forward strand.
GTTTATATGGAGACCGGGACGTCCCTTTGTACCGGGATCCCGGTTGAAGCAGCCGAGATCTCGGTACACCAGGACAGATTTTTCCCATATAAACGCGACAACCCGGTACACCGGTATGAAGTTTACAGAACTACAATGCTTGTAACATTGCATATTACGGTCAGAATTTCGTTCAAACGGTCAGGTTTAAAGACAAAACACTGAACAAAAATGAAATAACTTCTAACATAGTAGAATTAGGGTGAGTTTTTGCTTTTTTGTCCATTTCCTTAAATTCCCGCGCTTTTTGACCTGGGATGAAATTCGTCCCGGGCAACGGGATGAAATTCATCTCGCGCAACCGGGACATCCCGGTACACCGGGATCATATAAACCAGGATATAAACAGGCCCTAAATGACAGTCTGACTTTTCGTTGAATGGATGCTAATATATCCTCCCGTGATTGGCTACTAAAAATATAATCACGTAGAAAGAGCATTGTGATTGGTCTATAGCAGGGCGTTCTAAAACACGTGTTTTAAGACCCCGTTCACACGATGCTGGTATCAAATGATCACGGTAGGAAATTTAAACTGTTTACACGGTACCGGTATCGTTTCATTCCGTTACTATTTTTCCAGTTTAATTAACTCAATTTTTGTTAAATTCCCGCCATCACGCTTCTTTTACCCCGTATTTTTTAGCAGAGAAAAAAGTTTCGTAAAACTCGTGATGAAATCACGGTAAGGTGTTCACACACACGATGCCGATAAAGGAATAATTTCGTTACGGTTTCATATCGTTACGGTTAGCATTACGGTTTCAAATCGTTACGGTTAGAAATTCGGCTTCATGTCATTTCATGCCAGTATCGTGTGAACGCAAGGCCTAACCGTAACGATTTCGTTACGGTTTCATTCGTCGGCATCGTGTGAACGGGGTTCCAAAGCGCTCTGGTTTATAGGTATGATAGTGAGGATTCTACAAGTTTCAATCCGACTTTCCAACGGTTTTTCTTATCTCTTTTTCCACCTTTGAAACCAGAAAACCATGCAGGCTACATGCAGAGATAGCCGTGTTTGACATTTACCTGTCCAATGTTGAAACCCTCGAGATTCAAGGCCAAAACTGCACCCCAACCGCTGTAAATTCCTGAAGCAAAAAAAACCAACATGAACTGAATGAATTGACAAACACTACACTAAAGTGAGAGGCTAGAAGGGGGTGAATCTGAATCCACAAAACGCTCTATTACGAAAATCGGGAAGTGCAATCCAAAACAAGCAAAATCCACAACCCCTGCCGAAAACTGAATTGGATAAATTGGATATTTGTTGAATCCGTAAAAAGACATCTGCCGGATTTGACCAAATCAGACGATCCGCAATGCATACCATCCCCTAGGCGTAAAAATCTCGCAAGTTGTTACAGCATTGTTGCCAGAACAATGCTGTAACAACTTGTTGACATATGTGAACAACATTGATAAATGAACAACATTGTTCATCATTGTTTCAACAAGTTGTTACTGCTTGATGAAACAACAACCGTTGTTCACGCATGTTGTAACAACCGAAGAACGTGTTGATACATCAATCATGTTCACCATTGTTGTAACATTGTTGTTCATCGTTGTTATTTCGTCATGCTATAAAAAATGTGCTGTTGGATCAACTTGTTCATGACTGTTGATTTATCCGTGAACAAGTTGTTCGAACCATAAGTGAACAACTTGTTGACAACTTGTTCACAGCGAGCAGCACAACATTGTTCACGGCGAGCAGCACAACATTGTTCACTCCTGTTGACAACCGTGAACAAGTTGTGCGTTTTTACGCGTGTAGAATGAGGGCTGTATCACTCCCAAAGTAAGAGATTTGGGGGATTTTCTTAAATTCATCTTGAAAGATTTTCAAGGGATTTATTTTTAGAGATTTTCTGGGACTTAGGATCTTCGAGGTGTATAAGATTTTAAGAGTGATACACCCCTCGCCCTAGAATATAAAATTTAATAGCCACCGGTAGCCAATCCGTTCTGTTACCTGTAGTAATACCATAGACCATTGCAAGCGTCCAGAATTGTTTATGTCTTAAAAGCTGTTTGAATCCAGCAGCAAAGTCTTCCCTCCCGGCTAATGCTGACAGGCTAGGTGGCGTCGGAGGACGATCAGGAAAGTAGATCAACGTACAAAAGAACAAGACAGCAACAAATCCAAATTCTAAAAACGATTTTAGTATAATAATTCATAATTATAATAATTATTAATAATTATAATTATTATTATTATTATTGAGTAATAATTATACTTTAATACTATAATTATCAATATAATTATTAAAATAATAATAAATGAATTCGCCACTTTAGAGAAGTGTGGGAAACTATGTTCTTAATTGAAATATCATGCTTGTAATTGTTGTATATCAGAATAAACCACCATTGAATTATAAACACTTTTAAAGTGTCTATGAAGTGAAAAATACGTTGGCATTTTTGTTGTTTTATTGTACAGAGGAGCATGACAGGAGCACTCACTGAAAATTTCAAGAGAATCTGATGCGTAGTTTTCGCGCTATCAACTCTCAAAATTTGCGGTGGGTAGTTTGTTTTGGCGAAATTTGGGCTTCTTGGTAACAATGCCTTATGACGTACGCAGATGGATCATTAATGGTGAAATCTATTGTTCTTATGCATAGTTGCCCATCTGCGTACGTCATAAGCATTGTTTCGGAAAGCCCAATTTTTAGAACGACTAGCCATGGCAAACTTTGAGAGTTGATAGCGCGAAAACTACGCATCAGATTCTCTTGAAATTTTCAGTGAGTGCTCCTGCCATGCTCCTCTGTCCAGTAAAACAACAAAAATGCCAACGTATTTTTCATTTCATAAACACTTTAATATAAACTCCGTTTTATGTAAAACATACCCGGACCCACTGATCTGACCCGACCTCATGTTTTCTTTCTTCGTTCCTTATATATAGTCATTTTTTGTCTAAACAACATCCGGTGATGTCATCACTATACAGTAATCGTCCCCCCAAAATCCTAAAAGCCTCCACTGTTGTCAAACTGTGTCAGTAAACTGCCGAGAATCGTTTTGATAACGAAATATTGACGTTTCGATCAGCGTAAAATGCAACCTCGTACCCAGTAAAATGACGGAACGACAGTCAAATTTACCACCTTTTTACTTTGCTCTGTGGTCTGTAAAGTTTCCCCGAATTTATGGTTGTCACATACCTATATACAGCAATCTCATGATTTCATCTTCACGCTGTTTTAGGAGGTCTTGTTTGGCTGGAAAAGAAAACAATATGGTCAAAAAAGAAATTCAACTGTACCACTCGAAGGTAATTTATGTTGAATTTAGAATTACTATATAAATGCGAAATTAGTTTTGAACTCTAAGCGGAAAGCACACGCGTAAAAACGTACAAGCTGTTGCAAGTTGACGCTGTTATGACGTGAACTGTGAACAATGTTGTGTTGTCAACCGTGAACAATGTTGTGCTGTCAACTATAATTAGTGTTGTGCTGTCAACTATAATTAGTGTTGTGCTGTCAAGCGTGAAAAATGTTGTGTTGTCAACCGTAAACAATGTGCTGTCAACCGTAAGCAATGTTGTGCTGTCAACCGTGAACAATGTTGTAAACAATTTTGTCCTGCCAATTGTAAACAATGTGGTGTTGCCAACCGTAAACAATGTATTGCCAACCCAATGTTGTAAACATATACCTTGAATAGTCTCGGTTAAGCTTCTGAAATTAATTCCAGAAGTCCTCGCGTAAAGTGCTTTCACTTCCTTCTCTGTGAGTACTTGATACCACACAGCAAGTTCATCATAAGTAGCGGCCGATACTCTATATTGGTCGTTAGCTCTTCCTAACGTTAATAAAGTAAAGTGATTGTCTAGCGTAGATGTCCGAACAAATTCCTTTAAACTCCCAGCGAGTGTACCATTCGTATAGACGATCAATCCCTCTCGTGGACTCCACGTGAATAGCATGTGCATCCATGTATCTGACGGGGCCGCCACGTGTAGCGTCCACGCCTTTCCCCCAGCACGTACGCTGACCGCTAAATGGTCAGTACCGTTGACGTGGAGATCTTGATAAACAACAAAGCCAGGTTGTCTCTTATCAGAGCCACTCGTCCCCAGGAAATACCGCGTCTCATCCGATGCCTTGTATTTGAGCCACAAGGATACGGTCATTCCGCTGTTACATAAAGTCGGTTTTCCAAGACATGTGTTCGTGAAATTACCAAGATTTACATAACCACTCACACCATCCGTTTGTAATGCAAGGTTGACTTGTCCCGGCACATGGTAGACTTTATTAATAGCATTTCCTTTCAGGTGACCTTTGACGTCATAAATGTATTGAATGTCACTAGAGGGATGGTTTAGAGTCTGTGTGAGGTTGTCCATTGACCAGTAGTGAACAGAGTCTTTGTATAATGTTTCTATGGTAAACAAAAGAAGATGCATGTATTTGTTAGAGAAGTTTGGGAATGGGGTTTCGGGGTGAGGCGGTACTACATACTGTACTTCCTTCATTGGTGATGGTGATGGTGATGGTGATGGTGATGGTGATGGTGATGGTGATGGTGATGGTGATGGTGATGGTGATGGTGATGGTGAGGGTGGATCGTGGTGATGATGGTGATGGTTGATCGTGGTGGTGGTGATGGTGGTAGTGATGACGATAGTGGTTGTGATGATGGTGGTTGTGGTGATGGTGGTGATGATGGTGGCAGTAGTGATTATGGTGGTGGTGATGGTGGTAATGATTATGGTGATGATGATAGTGGTGATGATGATGGTGGTTGTGATAATGATGGTGGTTATGGTGGTGATGGCGGTGATGATGACGTAGGTTGTGATGGTAATGATTGTCGTGTGGTGATGATGGTGGTAGGTTTCTATATTTAACTTTCCAGCCTCACCTGATAAAGGAAGACTCTTGTTTAAATAAAGATTATGTGCAAGAAAACTAAAAACGAGAAGCAGAAAGTCTGTTTACCCTGTTATGTACTAAACCAAAAGTAAATCAAATAGGAAAATAAATATAAAACAACATTACAGTTGCAGTATACTACTAATTCTCAACTTTATTTTTCTCATTTTCTTTTAGCTAACCTGTAATTTGAACTCAAATTGGAAAATTCAAACGAAGTTTGAAAACTGTCCATGTTGATTACACCGACCATATTTGGACCAATCAAAAACGAGAAAGCAATGCCCAGGGATCCGCAGATCAATGAGACAGCGGTTGCAGTCGTTCTTTCTTTCCGAGGAAACCAGGCAGACGAAAGAAGGGACGGAGCGGCCTGAGTAACTGGGCCTGCGAGACCATTGAGAAATTGACCAGCAGTCATGGTCCTAAATAAAGCGAGAAAGGTCAGTTCTATTAATTCATTTATTAAAGTGCCTATGACAGTGATGGATCCAGCTTGATCTGGTAGGTGGGTGCTGAGCGAGCGAAGTGAGATCAGGCCTGCGGCGTGGGGCGTGACCGAGGCAGGGTGGAGCCCATTGAGGGAGCTACGGCAGGGGTCTGGGGACACAGCCCCCGGCAGGGTCCAGGGGCCGAGCTGGTGGTGGCCGGTGGGGCTGGGGGTTAGGGGGGCGAAGCCCACCAAAAATTTTATTTTATACCTACTAATACCTATGAATCATGATAGCTAATACATGAATCATATATCTATGAATCATATGATAGCTAATATATGAATCATATACTGTATCTATGAATCATATGATAGCATGAAGTTTACACGGACATTGAATGAATGCGTCCTCTAATGTACTTGGATTTGACAAGGCAATTGGCACCCCCCCTTGGGGGGGGGGGTGCGCACCCCCCTGTAAATCCATCACTGGCCTATAAACTCAAATAAGATATTACTGATATGGATTCTACGTAACGTGAATAGTTGAATGCCAAAATATTTTCTGACTTGAACTTTTATTTGTTGTTATATTGAGGTTTGTATTTCCTAAATGTTAATGAGGATGACGTCAATGTAGGCATTTGTGTGGGGTTTTTTTCTTATGATAAACCGCTTGACGATTTTAATGAAAAAAGTGATAAAATATCAGTAGAATACACTATTCAAGTATATTCATTAACATGTGAATTGGGTAATATTTTTGCTGTAACCATAGATAATGGAAGGGGAACTGGATAGGAAACTTACGAAACTGGAAACGATGTTTGCACAACTTGCTATGGTAATTATACACTTATAAGGGGCTAATGCACCTAACGGGTGGTCCCACATGGTTAAAATCAGACACTGCTGAACTTAAGTGATATTACACTTTTGTCTAATTTCAGCAATAGGTGCATTAGCTGCTTTTAAGTGTGTAATTACCATAGCAGGTTGTGCAAACAACGTTTCCGGTTCTTTAACCTCGTTTGAAGTTTCCTATCCAGTTCCCCTTCCATTATCTATGCTGTAACGGAACACTGTGTATTCAAATTATGCTTACATAGACGTCACCCTCATTACCATTTTTTGCAAACCTCAATATGACAACAAATAAAAGTTCGAATCAAAAAATATTTTGGCATTCAACTATGCACATTAAATAGAATCCATATGCAGTAATATCATATTTGGGTTTATAAGCACTTTAATACAAGCGGTAATTTGTGGTAACACCATGTTGACTGGGCCTTGATCAGAGCAAAAATGTGAATATCGTGTTGACTCAATTAAAGTGGAAATCAAGGCAATTTGTGAATAATATCTTACCAAAGTGCGTAGTCATGATTCCGGGTGGCGCATCGTAAACCAGTTCCAACAAACATGAGAAAAACGGAGATTACCAAAGATACACGAAGACCTGGAAATAAATATGGACATAATTTAGAAGAAAGAAAGCATAATTTACTGAATGCCTGCTACTCCCAAATACCCCTTATGGAAACGGTATTTTTCATATCCCTTTTTAAAAAGGAAAAATAGAAATTAATTCTAATTCTAATCACGTTTTCTCTACAGAATTTCTGTTTTACCGACACGTTTCCGAAACGTGGGGGAGACGGCAGAACGGGGGGGGGGGGGGGTTGTGGGTTGTGGGGCTAACGTTTGTAACAACTTTGTAAAAGGGGAAAAAAGGGGGGCTCAGCCCCCCTGCCTTTGCGCCGAAGGTAAGGGTTATTATACGTTGAATATTTATACATCTTCGATATACAGCATTCTGAAAATTATGTATCACTGCAGGGTTACAATCATAAGAAAAATCGTGATAGTGTGATAGCTCAAAACTCATTTCATGAATTACTCCACGTATGGCATTTGATGACTGCTGACCAGAAGTATTATGAATGAGCCGTATCGAAATGTTTCTCAAAGTTTGAACAATGAATTGCTGTTTTCGTCTGAGCCAAGAATTAAGAAAGGCCGAAAAAAATGAAAAAATTGTTGTGGGCGGTAAAGGTTTTATAACGTTTAGGATTCTGTAAAATCTTCCCCCAAAACGCAGGAAATGCCATTTCAGAGACTCTAGATTTCAAAATTTTCAGGAGGCATGCCCCTGGACCCCCCTAGAGGTTTCTCGCGCCGTCGGCGCTCGAAATTCAGCCCCCTACCAACCCCCCCCCCCCCCCCCCCCCCCGCCACACACACTCCGCAGGCTATGCCCCTGATATTGACTATAGTCAGTCACGTACCTTTCACGTCCATCAACCACGAGAAGAACAACATTGTGAGGAGATAGGTTATAGGATCCATACTTGCGAGTAAAGCGATCTCTGCGTTCCCCCAACCGAAGACCTCCTTCACCGTGCCAGCGATGGGGCCAAACGCATTCCACGCACAATATTGCGCGAACGCAGACAACGCGAACACGAGCAGAATGTAAAAACGTCTTTTGTACGAGCGCACGTTGTCTTCGTTTTCTTCGTATTCATCGCCTTTCTCTTTGTCTTTCATTATTGGTCAAAGGCATGCGATCAATATAGCTGCTCAAGGCCAAGGAAGATGCTATGGTGGAAGGAAAGAAGCAAGCGTCAACTTCAAGTAGGTGTTGTATAACATTTTAAGAGGTGTTGTTCCTAGGAAGAATTGTTTCCGGCGAAGGCTATAAACCTGACCCATCGTCCATCGCTCCTGTTCCCCACTTGAAGGAATCGTCACCTAAGACATGGGGTTTTTGAACTACTACAGGCGCTATATTAAAGACTTTTCAAGAATCTCACAACCGATATACAACCTGGTCAAATCAACAGATGAAAATACATCGAACGCACCAGCTACAGGGAAGGACAAACGAAATGGACAACTACCATCACGCCATCCTGTTAATTGGACCCCAACCCACCAGTCAGCCCTAGAGAAGCTAATTGAGTGTCTCACCAGCTTACCAGTAATGGCATATCCAGATGCAACCAAGCCATACGTGCTTCACACTGACGCTTCGGAAGACGGTTTAGGTGCGGTATTATACCAACGACAGCAAGGTGCTCTTCGTGTTATGGCCTACGGTTCAGCGTACCCTAACCCAAGCAGAAAAGAACTACCACCTCCATGCTGGGAAATTGGAGTTTCTAGTGGGCTATCTGTGAACAGTTTAGGGATTATCTTTACTACGCACCAAGTTTTGAAGTGTACTCGGACAATAATCCACTGACGTACGTTCTATCATCCGCTAAACTGAACGCAACTGGCCTTCATTGGGTGGGAGACTTGGCAGACTTCAACTTCACCATCAGGTACAGACCGGGAAAAGCTAATGCCGATGCGGACACCTTATCTAGGATACTTATGAATATGGAAGGATACATGAAGTCGTGTACTGCGGAGACTAGTCAGGACGAACTGCGGACAATTGTACAAACTGTGCAACTACAACAACAGGGAAGGGTCAACTGGGTTTCGTCGCTTACCGACGACACCAGAATACTCAACATGGACGTGACAAACACTCCAGATGCTACGGTCAAAACGCTATCAGCAGGTGATATCCGCCAGGCACAGATCCAAAACCACACTATCGGGAAAGTGTATTCGTCTGTAAATACCGGAAAACGACCAACAACGAGTGCGAGAGTGTAGCGATCGGCTGATACGCGACTACTGTTCCATGAATGGAGTAAATTAACGATAGATACAGGGGGAGTGATGAGAAGAAGAAGTGGTGAACGAGATCAGATTGTCCTTCCAAAGAAATACCACGCCATGGTAATGAAAACTCTACACGATGACATGGGTCATCTCGCTTCGGATCGAATCTTACACATTGCAAGGGAACGCTTTTACTGGTCCCGGATACAACGTGACGTAGAACACCACGTCAAGAACTGTTGCCACTGTGTCAAGCAGAAACCACCACGGTTGAAAACCAGGGCCCCTTTAAAGCCAGTCGTGACATACTCGCCATTTGAACTGGTGTCCATCGACTTCGTTCATCTCGAGAAATCCAGGGGAGGGTTCGAGTATATTTTGGTAATCGTCGACCACTTCACTCGCTATGCACAGGCGTATCCAACCCGTAACAAAGCTGCAAAAACAGTCGCCGAAAAACTATATAATGATTTTATACCTCGTTTTGGATTTCCCGCAAGGATTCACGACGACCAGGGAGGTGAATTCGAAAATCAACTCCTTTCTGGGCTCGAAAGACTGTGCAACTTTAAACACTCCCGGACCACGCCATTCCACCCAAAGGGAAATGGACAGGTGGAGCGCTTTCACCGCACCTTGTTAGATATGCTGCGAACATTGGCCGACAATGAAAAGAGCCGCTGGAAAGACCATGTTAACAAATTCGTGCATGCCTACAATCGTACACGCAACGACTCCACGGGTTATTCGCCGTTCTTTCTACTATTTGGGCGAAACCCACGACTTCCGATCGACTTGATCTTCGACACCAATTTATCAGAATCTCGCAGAAGTTACCCACAGTACGTTGAACAATGGTGAGACGCAATGCACCAAGCATACCGACTGGCTTCCAAGAAATCTCAACAACATGGTAATAAAGCCAAACAACACTACGACCGTTGGGTACGTAGTTCTGTCCTACAACCTGGTGACAGAATGCTAGTAAGGAATTTAAGCGAACGCGGGAAACTTAGATCGTTTTGGGAAAACGATGTCTATATCGTGGTAAAACGCAAAGGTCAAGATAGCCCGGTTTACGAAGTAAAGCCCGAAACGGGAGGCCAGCGTAGTACTACGCTACATCGAAATCTTCTTCTTCCCTGTGGTTTCTTACCGGTCGAAACGACGAACAGTTGAGAAATGTTGTCCAATCCTTGGAAGAAGATTCTTCCTAATTGTGGCCCGGAGGGTTGGTTCGGAAAGTCTGAATATTGGACATATTAATTACGAAAATCTTTATGGTGTTGGACGTGGTTTTACCCTCGGAAACAAATAGAATGATTTGTATATTAAATTAATTTCTGTATTAAGAATTCTAGACTTGAAGTACAAAAAAAATCAGTTCAGTCGAGATTCGGAGCTAAACTCTGGAATGAAATACCATGCTATCTTAGAGATCTTCCAAAGAAAAAATGGAGAAATTGACTAAAAATGGAATATGCATATATTGACACACCCAAGATAATTTCAAAAGTAAAATTAAGGCATCAAAATATAAAATAATTATTAACCGATTAACTACAGCTGTCTTCATCATTTCTAGATAAATTCTATAGTTATTTTCTTTCTCGACCTTTTATATGTGAATCATAAAGACAACTTTCAGTCTTCTTGGTTCCCATATAACTGCCAAACCAATTCAATTTTATCCGAAAATCGACGTGTTATTTGTTCATTAATATATATATATATATATATATATATATATATATATATATATATATATATATATATATATATATATATATATATATATATATATATATATATATATATATATATATATATATATATATATATATATATATATGTAACTCTTGACCCGCCTAGATTAGCTTTTGCTATCTTGGGTCAGACAAATTGTAAGCTCTAATTTATAAGACTTGAAAAACATATGTGTGTAAAATATGTAAAAATATGTGTGTAATACGAATGAGTCAAAATTACAAAATAAGCTTTCGAACCTTACCTACAGCTTGGCAGATGATAGGGTAGAGAGAGACTCTGCGAATGAGTTTTTGTGGTCGGTTTTACGTTCATTCCACTCCACTTATCGTTTAAGGACAACAACCACAGAGCTTTGTTTTTTTTTGTGCCGTTAACTCAAGTTTGTTTTTTGTTATACCCTATCACCTGACTAGCATTGCCGGAAGTGGTTGCATTTTGCCCGTTCTGATACGTGACAGGAGCTCAAAATTATTCGAACGAAACAAATTCTAATTGGCCGGAACGCGTGCGAACTGGTACCCAGGGTATTTTAGCATTTACACGGCTTGGGTTTTCTTGTTTTAGAACAGCTTGGGTCAGCAAATCGTTATTACAGTTTCTGATGCAATTGTCTAGCTTTAAATTAAGCAGTCTTGCTTTTATTCTCTCAGCTTTTATCTCTTACAATTTATGTCGGCTCACACGTCCTGGGAAGGGAGCGCCGCCTGCAGGCGCCTATTATTATTTTTCGTGCCGCCCCCTAATTAAAACAGTGTATTTTTGGAAGTTGTCAATTTCAACTGACCTGAAGCTAAATTATAGCTTAATTAATTTGGAACTTGATCGAATATTTACTCCGTTTAAAAAACACGTATCTAGAATTAACTAAAATAGCACAGTTATGCTAAAGAACTAAGTTATGTTCAGTTATGAAAAACTAAGTTATGCTAAAGAACTAAGTTATGTTCAGTTTTCTTTCAGTTATTCTAAGTTATGTTCAGTTATGAATGAGCATGTGTATCAAAGTGCTTTCTTGATTCAGGAATTTGTGTGGTATATATGTTCGCTGTGTCAGCGTCTGAGCAAAATATTTTAAATAATTAAACAATTTATGTTGAGTGGGCTACAGAAAGCTCAGACAGATTATTTTCGTAGTTGTAAAACATGTGTATGTAACGACTATGACGATCAATATAAATATAATCATAACACGACATTCGCACGCATATCAATATAAATACTGAGTTAAATTTAATAGCGAATTTTAGTTTCTACTGATAACTGGCGCTGATGGTCAATGCAGCAGGAGACGTACGCCTGAGTAGATCCCACTGATTCGAATCAAATGCAAGTGTAAGAAATTCTACATGATGCTTCGCTCAAGCCAATGTCAGACAATTCAGTTACTCGCCGTTAAGCCGAAGTCGCCGAAGGGGCCACGTCTTGCGTGAAAATCTTACCGTAATTAACTTTTGGGAAACCAGCGAATAAACATTTTCCTTTGGGTGCACATGCAGCTGCCTTGTGGCCACTCTCTTCTCAATCTCAGTTTATTTTGAGCTCGTTTCCTTATATTATATGCAAGGCACATTTTCACAACGCTCTTCTTCGCCAACGTCTGCAGCGGAAATTCAAACGCTCTCTTTCTTTGATTGATAGGTCATTAGCAGCGTGTCAACCAATAGATTGCGAGCGTTCGCCGGCGAACGCTATATACACGAAAAATAACAATGGGTGACTGCAGGCGCTCCAGACCTAGGCCTTCTATTCCCTATTTGGGCCAGGGATGACCGAGAGATGAAGCGAATTTAGTTCCCAGTCCCATAGGCCACAGCTCAGCCACGGAAAAGCCTTTGTCTAGGCTGCAGTAACACCGCTGCCAAACGTTTGCGCATGCGTGAATTCGCTAGTAAACATTGCAAGAAGTGGAAACTAGCCGTGGTTAGCCGTGGCGACAACAACCAGATAGTGAAGACTAAGTAAGACTCGACTATTCATTTGTGTTTTATAAAAAGGATAAAGAAAATTACGAAGGGGTAAATTCAGAATATGTTACAATATTGACAAAGAAGCCATGCACAAATTACCCACCTTATCTTTTTAGTAGTATGCTTATAATTTTAACTTTTGTGTCGGACTATTGGACAAGTCCAAATATTCCAGTGTTTTCCCGCTCTTTTTCTGAGGACGAGCCTGGGACCGTGCTTGGGACGACCTTGGACGTCGCGCATGAGCAAAACGTTTGGCAGTGGTGTTGGCTGCAGGCACTCCTTTCACTGTCCGTCCCAATCCCCAGCGCCGGCTACGCAGGCTACTCACACGTCCGCAATCCATCCATAAAGCTCAGTATTTTCTAGACCTTAGTGAATTGTTTCACGTATGCGGAGTTTACAGTTTTTAAATATATTTGTCATGATTCTGATATTTGCATTGCGAGATTTACATCGCTTTGTACATAAAAGGGATTGTTTACTTGAAAATTGTTACGAAGGGTTCGGAAATATTTGGATTGGCTTTCATTTCGCCGATGTTTACGAGTTTACGGAGAGAACAATGACAAGCACTCGTGACTGTAATATATCGAATAATATTGGGTCTGCTTGATATTGATTGCATTTCCAATTTTCCAGCCCTCCACCGTTAACGTTACGTCAAGATCATACAAAATTATAACCAATCACAGGATAGCTTTTGACCAGCGATCTCACGACTCACGAGATGGAAAAGGGGCATGGGGCCAAACTTCTGTGAAAAGCCGAGTTCAGTCACTTCAGTCAGGTGACAAACATTCTGAAAGCCAATGCCGTTTGTTACTAACCAAAGGTTCAACTAAACTTCAATTCTGAACGGTTTATGTTGTTGGCTAACATTTTAGGGCAATAAGCATTTCGACTATATGTTTGTTGCACTTTGACTTTGGAACACAAATTGTCAAATATGGCAGCCGAAAAACGTGCGATATAGAAATAAAGCCCATTTTCATTCAAAATTATTTGTAAAAGGGGTTTGGCTTTGAGATTGTAATGCTATTTGGGATTTTGTTTTGGTGTCTGCGTCCGCTTACGGGGATCAGAGGTGTCCGTTTACGAGAGGTCGTAAATATAGTGATATACCGTGATTAAGATGTGATCCAAGGATGGTTTTCGCTTACGAGAGGTGTCCCTTTTTGAGTGGTGCCCGCTTATCAGTGGTGTCTGCTTTTGAATGGTATATGAATGGTGTCCGCTTAAGACTGGTGTCTATTTATGAGTGGTGTCCGCTTATGAGTGGTATCCACTTAAGAGTGGTGTCCGCTTATGAGAGGTGTCCACTTATGAGAGGTGTCTGCTTAAGAGTGATGTCCACTTATGAGTGGTGTCCGCTTAAGAGAGGTGTCCGCTTATGAGAGGTGTCTGCTTAAGAGTGATGTCCACTTATGAGAGGTGTCTGCTTAAGAGTGATGTCCACTTATGAGTGGTGTCTGTTTAAGAGAGGTGTCCGCTTATGAGAGGTGTCCACTTATGAGTGGTGTCTGCTTAAGAGTGATGTCCACTTATGAGTGGTGTCTGCTTAAAAGTGGTGTCCGCTTATGAGAGGTGTCCACTTATGAGTGGTGTCTGCTTAAGAGTGATGTCCACTTATGAGTGGTGTCTGCTTAAAAGTGGTGTCCGCTTATGAGGTGTCCACTTATGAGAGGTGTCCACTTATGAGTGGTGTCTGCTTAAGAGTGATGTCTGCTTAAGAGTGATGTCTGCTTAAGAGAGGTGTCCACTTATGAGAGGTGTCCACTTATGAGTGGTGTCTGCTTAAGAGTGATGTCTGCTTAAGAGTGATGTCTACTTAAGAGTGATGTCTGCTTAAGAGTGATGTCTGCTTAAGAGTGGTGTCCGCTTAAGAGTGGTGTCTGCTTAAGAGTGATGTCTGCTTAAGAGTGATGTCCACTTAAGAGTGGGGTCTGCTTAAGAGTGATGTCCACTTATGAGTGGTGTCTGCTTAAGAGTGATGTCCGCTTAAGAGCGATGTCTGCTTAAGAGAGATGTCCACTTAAGAGAGGTGTCCGCTTATGAGTGGTGTCTGCTTAAGAGTGGTGTCCGCTTATGAGAGGTGTCCACTTATGAGTGGTGTCTGCTTAAGAGTGATGTCTGCTTAAGAGCGATGTCTGCTTAAGAGTGGTGTCTGCTTAAGAGTGATGTCTGCTTAAGAGTGGTGTCCGCTTAAGAGTGATGTCCGCTTAAGAGTGGTGTCCGCTTAAGAGAGGTGTCCGCTTAAGAGTGATGTATGCTTAAGAGTGGTGTCCGCTTAAGAGAGGTGTCCGCTTAAGAGTGGTGTCCGCTTAAGAGTGATGTCTACTGAAGAGAGGTGTCCGCTTAAGAGTGGTGTCCGCTTAAGAGTGATGTCCGCTTAAGAGAGGTGTCCGCTTAAGAGTGGTGTCCGCTTAAGAGTGGTGTCCGCTTAAGAGTGGTGTCCGCTTAAGAGTGATGTCTGCTTAAGAGTGGTGTCCGCTTAAGAGTGATGTCCGCTTAAGAGTGGTGTCCGCTTAAGCGTAATGTCTGCTTAAGAGTGGTGTCTGCTTAAGAGTGGTGTCCGCTTAAGAGTGGTGTCCGCTTATGAGTGGTGTCCACTTATGAGTGGTGCCTGCTTAAGCGTGATGTTCGCTTAAGAGTGGTGTCTGCTTAAGAGTGGTGTCTGCTTATGAGTGGTGTCCGCTTAAAAGTGGTGTCTGCTTAAGAGTGGTGTCCGCTTAAAAGTGGTGTCTGCTTAAGAGTGGTGTCCGCTTAAAAGTGATGTCTGCTTAAGAGTGGTGTCTGCTTATGAGTGGTGTCCGCTTAAAAGTGATGTCTGCTTAAGAGAGGTGTCTGCTTATGAGTGGTGTCTGCTTAAGAGTGGTGTCCGCTTAAAAGTGATGTCTGCTTAAGAGAGGTGTCTGCTTAAGAGTGGTGTCTGCTTAAGAGTGGTGTCCGCTTAAAAGTGGTGTCTGCTTATGAGTGGCGTCCGCTTAAAAGTGGTGTCTGCTTAAGAGTGGTGTCCGCTAATGAGTGGTGTCTGCTTATGAGTGGTGTCCGCTTAAGACCACGTCCACACGTATGCGTTTTCATAGCGTTTTTATATTGTTCTCGGTCCTCAGGGGAGCAGAAAACAATGGTTTCATTACCTGAAACAATATGAAAATGCTAGGAAAACGTATACGTGTGGACGTGGCCTAAGAGTGGTGTCTGCTTAAGAGTGGTGTCCACTAATGAGTCATTCGCGAGATTGTGAATTCGTGATGCCAACTAGGGGTCAAGAGCTCCTGGCATTTTTTTTTGTCTATTAGCCAAATAACCTTCATTGGCATTGCTTGGGGACGTCTGGGTAAATAACCATGCAAGTAATATTTAAAACACGAGCAGGAGTGTTTGATCAGATTTAAAACCACGAGGGCGCAGCCCAAGTGTTTTAGATCTGATAAAATACGTGATGCGAGTGTTTTGAAAGGCCTCAAAAACGATTATTCGTTATTGGATGTAATATGTAAAGGCCGACAATGAGAACTAGACCGGGTTTTCAAGTACGAGGAATTCGTTCCAGTCCGAGGCGAAACCGAGGACTGGAACGAATTCCAAGTACTTGAAAACCCGGTCTAGTCCGAATTGGAGGCCTTTACATGACTTCTCAAAATCACTTAGTGTATTCCCAAAATGAATTAGTGCATTAGTAATTAGTGTATGGATGAATAACCGATTGTGTGAAGTAATATTTCAAGTCTAATATTTCAAGTCCAAGGACTTGAAATAATATTTCAAGTCCAAAGACTTGAAATATTATTTCCAGTCCTTGGACTGGAAATAATATTTCAAGTCCTCTGCCCAGTACTTCCCTGGTATTTCAAGTCCCTTCACGTGGTGCAATTCAGCGCTTCTGATTGATTGATTATCTCATGAATTATTAATGAGTTTGAGAAGTTATGTTCATTAGTATTATTTATATAAAATTGTATGTTCGTTAGTATTCTTTATATAAAATTGTATGTTCATTAGTATTCTTTCTGACGTCAAGAAGTTTTATCAGGTATAAAACCACGGACATGGTACTGATTTCCTTTGTGTTTTCCTCGTGAATTATTAATGAGTTTTGAAATCCTATTTCAAATGTCTTGCATGAGCACCAATCTGAACAGGATTTACGGTGCCCAGCACTTTTAATCAAAACAACATACATAAACTGAGCCAACATACATTCCTAATAGGAACAGTTTAAAAATGTTGTCAAAATTTATTGGTCAAAAGCAGTCATTAATCTCAATTTATGTCGAGGTCAAAACAGAAAGTCATTCTATTTTGCACATGAATGTCATATACGAAAATTACAAAAATTTCGATATAAATCAAGTGTGCCGAGGAGGCCCTGGGAACAAGAACGCCTTCGCCCGCCAGCCAATAATCCAGCGGTTTCATTGCAAAAGCAATATGGCGGACGAAGAAGAAGAAGATTACATGTCCGATGCGTTCCTTTTAGGGCTCGATGACAGTCGACCGGGGCTTGTTCCTGACCGCATAGCTAAAGAATACGAGAAAGAAGCAAAGAGGAAACATAAACAAGAAAAGAATAAAGTAAAACCTCTGAAAGTTCGCGAGAACGAACACAGAGAAGTGGCGTTATCAAGTGCCATTGATAGTTCAAATAAAGGCTTCGCTCTGTTGCAGAAAATGGGTTATAAAGAAGGAATGGGATTGGGAAAGTCGGGTAAGGATTTTAAGGTTCGATTATTGTGGTTCTTAGTGGCTTGTTTATTGTTGAATAGAGTTCAGAAAGCAAGTTAGCCTGTAAATAGACAGGGTGCTGGCAGGCTAAAAGCAAGTGCGAGTACAATGCTTTATTCAAACTTTTTTGACTTTTACAAAAGGATTGAAAACATTTTTTTATATTTTGTATTGCAGAGGAAGGAAGAACGGAACCAATACCGTTGTCAATCAAAGCAGGTATAATCGGTGAAATCATTGAGAGCGCGATGCTTTAGATAATGATTTCAAAGAAATATCTTCGAAAAGTAAACTTGCTAAATTTAATGGGGCTTAACGGTTTTATATTATATAATATTATAAAAGAGATACTAGAAACCTGCACAGAATTACGGATGGTTAAAATTAAAGCGAGATTGAATGGGATTGCAAGTGTGACATCTTACTTTTTGTTGGGCTGATAACAATCAAGTTTAGACCAATTTGTGAAAAAACTTGGTCTTGAAGGTTCAGAAATCTTCCATAATTATTGGGTGGCTCGTATTTCACAATCAAATTACACCCGTTTTCAAAACCACGCAACCACCCCGGACCTGCGACAAAATTTTGAGATTTTTTGACCACCCCGGACCTGCGACAAAATTTTGAGATTTTTTGACCACCCCGGACCTGCGACAAAATTTTGAGATTTTTTGACCACCTCGGACCTGCGACCAAATTTTGAGATTTTCTGACCACCTCGGACCTGCGACAAAATTTTGAGATTTTTTGACCACCTGGCGGGTCGTAAATATTGCAGTCGACATGCGAGTTTTATGAAAATTCAAAGTAGTTTAGTAAACTTACTTTGTCTTTGTATTCAACATTCCCATGGTTAAATAATTCGCCATTCGGTCAGCATTATAGTTGATTTCACATTACTTTTCCGCTTTCGTTCGGAAGTTCGGAATTACGTTGCCAAGGTTGAAAAATTATCCATTAATCAAATTGCGAGCTTTGGATCAAAACTCATTATGATTGGATAATTTTCAACCTTGGCAACGTAATTCCAAACTTTCGAATGGATATCTGAACTTCCCAACGAACAGCGAACACAAGGTGGTGAAGTAATGCGAAGTCAACTGTAACGTCCTCATTTCATTGTATTTTGATTCAGTTTGTATTGATGTCCGCCATTTTGTGACAACTAATCGCTATAAAACTCACATCACCACATGCATGTCAACTTCTGGGGTCGCGTAATTTTGAAAACGGGTGTAATGTACAGCTTTAATTTTGAAGCTTTGCAGTTCAGAATTTCAATGTAAGACACGATCGGAAATGGCGGCTGTCGAGGCTCGCGAAATGCGGGCTGATCCGTATTAGCTACGCATGCGTAGAACGAATGTCTTGCATGTAAACGTCATCAATACACGGCCGACAGGAGCGAGGACACCCCGAGCTCAAAGTCAAACATCTCCGCTCAAAATCGTCGCTCGACCATAATTCTTCCACGAGCGCATAGCACGAAGGTTGGGCTTGCCATAGAATACGGTTTGTTGACAACTCGTGGAATTTTCGCGATGTACGAACCTATTACCCTTCTCTCGAATTCATCAGTTTCAAATGTCCTCAGAATTCACTTGAGCACGCACGTGGACTGCGAACTGCCCCATGAAAGTGGCCGATTTTCTATGCGATTTGCGATCGTGCAATTGAGACTGAAAATAGCGCGACATAACCCTTTAACGGTCCTGCAATGACTGTGTATATACGGTATATATATATATATATATATATATATATATATATATATATATATATATATATATATATATATATATATCTATCTATATATATATATATATCTATATCTATATCTATATCTATATCTATCAATGAAACCCAGTGGCATGATTGTACCTTGTATCAACGTTGTACCCATTTCAGGCCGTGGAGGGCTGGGTCAAGAGTCAGAGTTGAAACGAAAACAGGACGTACAACAACGCTACTTAAAAGTCGCGACTGACAAGAGAATGAAACTGGAAGAAAAACAACGAGAACAGTTCAGAGAGAAGCAAAAGGAAAGGTTCTCAAACAGACAAGTTGAAAAAGATGTCTTTCAAAGTCAAAAAGCATGCGAGCAACTGGACAAGGCAAAGGTATAGAACAACTATATATTAAGCATGAAAAAAAAAACGCGTTCTGACCCACAAACCGAAGGATCTAGATCTCCCTAAAGTCTGATTTCTGCGGAATTTTGCGCACGGAAGGTATTTTTCTTTTTGTTACTTCTCTAGCGGGACTAGTGTAATTAGTTCCGCGCGAAAGCTCGCGGTACGTAATTAAAATTGCGCGCGCGCGCAAAATTTCGCTGACTGTAAATCAAGCTTGAAGGCGCTGTTATAAGAGGCAATTTTTCGCCCAACTTGCAACTGAGCTTCAGATTGTACATTGCAGGGAAAATGGCTTCGTGTGACACTTGGTTTATAATATAGTTACTTTTTTGCCTTCATGACAACTTGCACGCATCAGGCATCCTACGGCAACTAGAAATACGTTTTTTTAGAAAAACAAATTGCATTCCAACTTGGATGGAAAATCATCCCGTGTAACATCACCTTAAAACAATGCTTTGCGCACTACACTCTACAAAATCGCAATTCATCGCTTACTATAGGATAAGGGACTGGTGGCTAATCATCCATCCTTACAGTTGCAGCCAGTGCTGAAGGACGCAGATCAATGTGGGCGTATCGACGCATATTAACGGCGCTTCAAGCAGCCGCCATACGACAGTTCAGACGACGGATCACAGCTATGATGTAGGTGTTTATTTTATGGAGGGAGGAAAACCGGAGAACCCGGCGAAAAACCCTCGAAGCACAGGAGAGATCAACTAACAACTCTACTCACATGAGTCCCAAGCTCGACAACGGGGTTATTCCCAAGCAGTCACCCATCCAAGTAGTAACCCAGTCTAACCGGGCTTAACTTTTTGGTGAGAGGCAGCGCGCTAACAGCACACGCCACCCGTGCTACTATATATTTACGGGTGGCAGCCGAAACTATTACTAGTAGGGAACGTAGCACACCGTACGAGGGACCAAATCAACAATTTACTAGTTTGTCTAGGGTATAAAATGTGGGACTAGTGTACTGGATTAAAGCGCCTGCCTACCGTACCATAGCCTCCCAAATTCGTTTATTGACATGTTTTGTCAGGAAGCCTCAATAAAAATTAATTAATACCTTGAGTACAAGTAGCCATCTTTTTCGGTACTGTCAATACAAAACGAACAAGTGTTAGCTAGTGTTTTTCTAAAGAACGTGATGCTACCTTGCGTTATTCTCACGGAAATGTGTTTGTCTTCTTCCTAAAGAACATAAGCTGCTCTGAAGTATGGTACTGGCCAAGAATAGAGAAAGAAAAAGAGGAAGAAGAAGAAGAGCAGGATGAGGGGACTGAAGAGGAAGAAGAGCCGGAGGTAGATCTCATTGAATTATGTTGAAACTTTAACTCATCGCATCATCATGACGTTTTATACGGTGGTTTCGTTCCGTACCTTTGGTCTTGTCCACACGTACTCGCTTTCGTTTGAAAATAGAACTTTTTTCTCCCGCTTTAAATAAATCCGCGTCAACACGAGAACAGGAAAACGGTGTTTTCAAAAAGTTCTACTTTGGAAACCATCTTCGAAAAAGTTCTTGATGACCATTTCATCGTTTAAGGCCCGTTTAAACGGATCCAACATTGCTGGTCCAACAATGTTGGACCATTGTTGGACAATGTTGGCCAACATGTTCAAACGGATGCAACAACATCCAACACAAGTGCTATTAATTAATAATTAACAATACACATCCCATAAGCAAACCCGCTCCTCAAGCATTTCAAGAAGCTCGTCTATTTTCGCGTCAGTCCAGTCCCTTGACTTAATTGCCTTTGATAGACCAGTCTTCATTTTTTTACTTGAAGTAGCTTTTGCTATCTCATCTTCCTCGGAATTCTCGACATTTTTATTCTTATTATTCAGAGGAGTTTTAGCGGGAGGTTCCTCACGTTCCTGCGTCAAACTCTCGAACAAACTCTCGTAACCCCCGCATTCCGCTATCTTGAATGTTTTTACCTCGTCAAATGACTCAAATCTCCATGGAAACGATGTCGATGAACTCGTTTTCCGTCAAATGTTGGATAATGTTGGATGAAAAGTTTGAAAGGAATCACACGTGATCCAACAATGTCCAACATCATGCAACATTATCCAACATGATGTTCAAACGAATCCAACATGTTGCATTCAACAGGCCTTTACGTGTGAACGGAAGACCAATCCGTAAAAAATGTTGCGTTTTCAAAAAAACCCGGATACGTATGAATGTGGTCTTAGTCACTTTTACTTCGACTTTCTAGCTATTTTACTTAGAAAAATCTTTGATTGTTCGTGTGAACTGTATTTTTATTCCAGAGCTCTGAAAAGTTAACCATCTTGACGGAATACCTCAGGCGAATTCATTGTTACTGTATTTGGTGCGGTTCTACATTCACAGGTATGAATTCTGGATTTCTTTGGTTTCGACTTTCACTCGTCGTGTGCTTCTATGTGAGCTAGTTAGCTAGTTAGACATACGCCAATCTCGTCCCCAAGGCGCTTGTGAGAAGACGCGGCTAGGCTGATCACGTGACAAAATATTCTAATATATTTGGAAAAGTTTTCCCGCCGGTTGAAAACATCGAGTCTGTGCAAGCGAACTGTGAAAAGCAAACAACGTATTTTACTCTTACTGAGTCTTTGCTCCTTCCAGCGACTGCTGAACTCACCGGAAAACCTAAATGTATCAAAGAATTTCGTAACGTACTCCCGCCAAAATCCAACCTTAGCTATGGCGTTCTTTCGTTTGGCCGCATCTTCTCGCGAACGCCTTGGGGACGAGGTTGTACCCACGTAAAAATTTCCACAGATGTGTTCGAAACAGTCAGTGGCCAAAAACTGAACTGCGGGGTTTTCAACAAGTAACCAATCAAAGATGAAGGAACTGTAGATTATTTTTCTCATGGTAACGACCGCTTTGACGTGTATTTTTGATTCGGTTGGTCGCGCGTTGTCAAATTTTATTCCGACAAAGTCAGCGATTTATACTAGTAAGGGTGAAAAAGTATCCGCCATCTTGGTTCCATCGTCAGTTATTTGGTAGAGTGTGCCCACAGTCCTGTTATATACAAGTCAGTGGGTGGAGCGCTAACTCCGGCAGAATGTGCAGTCAGTTATATTACGTCGTATTCAGTCTCCCCTACAAACTTTTCCATACGCGGTCAAAACTGAATTCGACGTGATATACGAAAATCCTGACTTCACTTTTGAAGCATGACGACTGAAGTTAGCGTTCCAGATCTGAAGAATGAAGTTCACTGGTGGGTGCCCATTACTATCCTCCAATTTTTATTTTGAATCTTTAGATGAAGAAGATTTAAATAGAAACTGTCCTGGGGACACTTACGGCGCTCACGATGAGTAAAACCACGCGAAATGTTTGCAAGATTCTTAGATTATCGTGCAAACAGGGAAAAATCGTCGCATTGCCGCAGCGCCAAAACGAGGCTGGCCATCGATCGGTCTACACGTAGCCTCGTTCTTACGTAGTGGCCTTACTACTTCGTAGTCTTCGTTCAACTATCGTTGGAGCTAGCTATTTCCCGCCAAAGTTCAATACGACGGAAAAGTCTCTCTTATTTGACCCAACAGTAATCCAGAGGATAAAAACATTGTTTTCGAAAGAAATGAACTAAATAGATATTCAATAAATAATTTGCAAGTAGCATGTTTTCCTTCTAAACTTTTCAAAAATTCATATTTACATAACTTTGATTTTTTGGCTTAGACAAAGTTGTTTTTCAATATTACTACGCCAATAAAATAACTTCCAAATGAAATATAGTAAGGTTAGATATACTGCCGAAACAGAGAACGTAGGAGTCTAACGTTTCGAGCAAAGGCCCTTCGTCAGAGAGAAACGTGGATCGTTTTTTAAGCTATTCAAAGCATTCGCAGTACTCGACTCGGCTATCGCCTCGTGTTGATACGTATTTTAAATCTGACAAAACATTCAGCTGACCGTGTTTAAAATATTACACATAGCTTTAGTTGAAATACTTGTTAATTTTTGTCATCGCCTCCTGCAGACGTTATATGCAAAATTGAGGCTTTTATGAGCTCTTTGCATCATTCAGTTCTCGGCCCTTTTTAGGCCGTCACATTTTTTACCTTGTTTTTCTTAGTTAACTTACTAATATTGTAAACTGTTAGGCCCAGGTTACTGGTAAAAGCAAGTTTCTTTAAATTTTAAAAGAGCAATCAACGTAATTAAACGAGAACGCAAGTCATTGCAAGTTGGCAGTCACAAATTTCTGTGGCGGTCGTTCGAACACCCCCAAATTAACAAAATAAAGTGTTTTAAACAAGTTTTAACTTTGTCACGGTACATCATATTTTCGAGAAATCATTCAGAGCGGCTGGCTGAGATAGTGTGACTGCCAACTTGCGTTCTCGTTTAATTAGGGCTTAAGGGGCTATTTACATGGGAGGGACGGATCTCGCCATGCATGTATATCTCTCATCTTCCTATATAAATGGAACGGGATAAATACGTTTGCTGGGACGTTTTTCGTCCCGTCCCGGCAAAGCGGGATCCCGGTTTGTGTGGGACAATTTTCGCCATATAAATGCTCTGTTTCGCCTATGCATAACCGGGACGATATGACGGATACCATTTCGAATATTTATTTTGATTCTCAAGCTGTTTATTCGGTAACGGCTAGTAGGAGGACAGCAGCTCTTTATAATACGTCAAATTCTATTTATTTCTTTGTTATTACATCTTTCTAGCTGTGTTGTGAAACGTCCCGGTCGCAATTGTCCCACCTGAAAACATTCTCATATAAACCAGGGATGAAAAACGTCCCGTCCCGGCAAACGTTCCATATAAACAGCCCTTTAGTATATTAAGAAAGACTGCAGACACAATTAAGATCTAATCGAGAGCTTTTTTAAACAACGACAAATATTGCCGGTAAAACCCAGCTTTGGGAGAACACTTATACTTTATATCAAAAGGTAAATGTTCAGTCCTTGCAACAGACGTTTTAAAACAAAACAAAACGAAACAAAACAAACTAAAGCATATTTATAACAATATTTATCATCCTGAGGATATAAGAACGAGACTTTTCACCTTCAGTTTTAGAACGTGCTTATACTGTACAAGAGTGATAATATAGACCTCACTCACAATGACGATCAATTTAAATATTTTTCTGCGCATCTCAGTAAGCCTTTCTCGCCTCGTATGTGTGTCCGAATTCAAACCAATCTTTTAGCTACAAGGGGAACGCAGAAGAATATTCAAAATGGCAGCCATTATGAAATGGGACTATATATGATGTTCACATTTGTAAAAAGCTTTTTCCCTAGTTTCTCCGTTTTTGAGCTCGCGACCTCGTCACTCTTCGGCCAGGCTTCACTGTCTCTTCCTCTGTTTCTTGTTCTTTTGCTATTTCTTTTTCTGCCACCGTCTCTTTCTCTGTTTCCTCTTCTTTTGCTGTGTCTTCCTCTTTCGCCGTTTCTTCCTCTTTGGCTATCTCTTTTTGTTCTATTCCCTGCGTGTATTCGTCATTAATTTCAAGCTGTACACTTTCCTCCTGCGATCCTCCCTGGGCCACTTCTTTTGCAATCTCTTCGTCTGGCTCCTTTTCAACGTTCTGCATCGCCTCTCGTATGTTTTCTTGGTCCATCGGTTGTGTTGGCTCTTCTTCCTTCGCTGTCTCTTGTTGTTCTGCTTCCTGAGAGTTTTCGTCATTCGCTTCAGGCTTTATACTTTCTTGCGAAGTGTCCTCGACAACCTCTTTTGGGCTCTCTTCTTCTGGTTTCTTTTCATCAACACTCTTCCTCGTTGCTTCTCGTCTGTTTCTTTGGCCTTTTGCGTGTTGCGGCTCTTCCTCTTCCACGGTCTCTTTTTGTTCTGTTTCCTGCAAGTCAACTTCATTTTTAATCCCCGTACGTTCTTGTTGTAAACTTTCCTCAACCACATCTTTCAAGCTCTCTTCTTCCAGTTCCCTTCCAGCCTTCTTCCGCTTAGCTCCTCGTCTGTTTCCTTGGCCCATCGGTTCTTCTTTCGCTGTTTCTTTTTGTTCTGTTCCCTCCGAGTTTTCGACATTCTCCTCAAGCATCATACTTTCTTCCTGCAATCCTTCCTCAACCACATCTTTCAAGCTCTCTTCTTCCGGTTCCTTCTCAATACTCTTCCGTTTTGCTCCTCGTCTGTTTCTTTGGCCTCTTGTAGGTTTCGGCTTTTCCACGTTCACCGTCACTTTCTGCTCTGTTTCCTGCGAGAAATCCTCATTATTTTCAATCAGCATACTCTCTTGCAATCCTTCTTCAACAATATCTTCCAAGATCTCTTCTTCCGGTTCCTTTTCAACCTTCTTACGCTTCGCTCCTCGCTTGTTTCCTTTGCCTCTGGCGTATTTCGTCTTTCCCTCTCTCACTGTCTCATTTTGTACTACATCCCGCGAGATTTCGTCGTTCTCCTCGAGCTCTGTACTTTCTTCTTGCAATACTTCAACAACAACCTCTTCCGCCTCCGGTTCCTTTTCGACGCTCTTACGCTTTGCTCCTCGCTTGTTTCCTTTGCCTGTGGTGTACTTCGGCGTTTCTTCTATAACTGCCTCTTTTTGTTCTGTATCCTGCAAGGTTTCGTCGTTCTCCTCGAGTTCCGTACTTTCTTCTTGCAATACTTCAACAACAACCTCTTTCGAGCTTTCTTCTTCCGCCTCCAGTTCCTTTTCGACACTCTTATGCTTTGCTCCTCGTCTGTTTCCTTTGCCTCTGGCATATTTCGGCGTTTCTTCCTTCACTGTCTCATTTTGTACTATATCCCGCGAGATTTCGTCATTCTCCTCGAGCTCTGTACTTTCTTCTTGCAACACTTCAACAACAACATCTTTCGAACTTTCTTCCGCCTCCTTTTCGACACTCTTACGCTTTACTCCTCGCTTGTTTCCTTTGCCTCTGGCGTATTTCGTCTTTCCCTCTTTCATTGTCTCATTTTGTTCAATATCCTGCAAGTTTTCGTCGTTCTCCTCGAGCTCCGTACTTTCTTTTTGCAATACTTCGACATCTTTCGAGCTTTCTTCCGCCTCCGGTTCCTTTTCGACACTCTTACGCTTTGCTCCTCGTCTGTTTCCTTTGCCTCTGGCGTATTTCGGTTTTTCCTCTCTCACTGTCTCATTTTGTTCTATATCCTGCGAGATTTCGTCGTTCTCCTCGAGCTCTGTACTTTCTTCTTGCAATATTTCAACAACAACCTCTTTCGAGCTTTCTTCCGCCTCCGGTTCCTTTTCGACACTCTTACGCTTTGCTCCTCGCTTGTTTCCTTTGCCTCTGGTGTACTTCGGCGTTTCTTCTTTAACTGCCTCTTTTTGTTCTGTATCCTGCAAGGTTTCGTCGTTCTCCTCGAGTTCCGTACTTTCTTCTTGCAATACTTCAACAACAACCTCTTTCGAGCTTTCTTCTTCTGCCTCCGGTTCCTTTCCGCCACTCTTACGCTTTGCTCCTCGCTTGTTTCCTTTGCCTCTGGTGAACTTCGGCGTTTCTTCTTTAACTGCCTCTTCTTGTTCTGCTTCCTGCGAGTCAACAGTATTTTCTGCTTCCGTACTCTGTTCTAAGACTTCATCTACAACCTCTTTAGGGGTTTCTTCCGGTTCTTTTTCAACGTTTTTTCGCTTCGCTCCTCCTCGCCTGTTCCTTTGGCCCCTCACAGGTTTTGGTTGCTCCTCTTTTGCTGACTCTATTAGTTCTGTTTCCTGAGAGTGATCACCATGTTGTGGCTCCGTACTGTCTTGCAATCCTTCTTCAACCTCTTCTTTCGAACTCTCTTTTACGGGTTCCTTCTCAACAGTTTTTCGCTTTGCTCCTCGCCTGTTTCTTTGGCCTCTCGTCTGTCTCTCTTTCTCCGTCTCTTTTTCTGTTTCCTGCGATTCATCCTCATTCTCCAGTGTAGTACTCTCTTCTTGCAAACCTTCCTCAACCACATCTTTCAAACTCTCTTCTGCCGGCTCCCGTTCCTTCTTCTCAACAGTTTTTCGATTTGCTCCTCGCCTGTTTCGTTGGCCTCTCGTCTGTCTCGGCTTTTCCTTTTCCACCGTCCCTTTTTGTTCTGTTTCTTGCGAGTCATCCTCCTTTTTCTCAGGCGTAGTACTCTCTTCTTGTAATCCTTCTTCATCCACATCTTTTAAATTCTCTTCTGCCGGCTTCGGTTCTTCCTCAACCTTCTTCGACCATCGTGTACGTCCCGCTGGCCTTTTCTTGCCTCCATACATTCGTCTTCTGGCTGCTTGTCCTGGCCGTTTCGCTTTTTTCTTAGCTACCGGTTTCACCTTCTCGCATTCAAGCTGCGACGTTTGATCCTCAATCGCAGAAACATCTGTAGATTTCTCAGATTTTTCTAACTCGTGTTCTCCCTGAAATGGTTTTGATTCGGAACCTGAAACGTTGGTCTTTTTGACGAGTTTCCCCTCGGAGTCATTTTCGTCGTCTTGTTCTTTCTCAGTATCTGTATATGAAGTAACCTCAAACTCCGCCTGACTTTCTTCTCCAGGCGGTTTTTCATCTTCACCCAAATGTTCCTCGTATTCACCCGAATGTCCCTCGTATTCGCCCAAATGTTCCTCGTATTCACCCAAATGTTCCTCGTATTCACTACTGTCCTCGGTTTTCTCGTCTATCTTGTTCAACAACTTCTCAAATCGGTCTGCCGCCTGCGGATCAAGCGCGGGTTGGTCGTAAGTCTCGTCCGTTATCCCCTCTGTCTCCTCGTGTTCATGTGTGTCCTCAGTATACGCTGGCCACTACGAAAGACCAAAACAAAGTGAATATAGTATAGTGAATATTGCATGTACATTAACCGGTGTTTTATTTGGGGCGGGAGGCTAAAGGAAAGCCTGCCATCGTCCTACTCATAAAAAAAAGTACAAATCCCATAAGTGTGATTGACGATGCTCTATTAAGCTAAATTCAAATCCTTGCTTTACTTTCGCGATTTTCTCGGGAATCATTTTGAAAAAACAGTCAGGACATCAGGGACATTCAAATTAACGATTTATTTCCGCCGTTCAGGTTTATAAACGCTCAGAGACCGCACATCACGCAAAGCTTCTTTCGCCAAGAAATTTAATTTGCAATCTTGAATGCATAAACGACTCTATTGTTACGCTTGACGAGTTGACAGTTTGTTGACATTAAGACTCGAATGAAGCAATGGGAATTTAGACGATACTTTCCGTGGAAAAAGTTTGAAAAGGACGATGACAGGCGTTCCTTTCGCCTCACGCCACAAACGGAACCCGGCTACACGTGCGCGGGGAGGAGTGTTTCACCAGGATATCCATGTGAGGTTTGAAAAAATGACACGATAGCCGAGATTTTTAAGCAAATTTCGAGGTATTTGGATATCCTGATGAAATACCAATTTTAGTACATCACACATCTTCATCTATAGTAAAGGCCAGGCCAAACCCTTTCAACATCGCATTCAACATCATTCAACATTGTTGAACGATGTTGAATAATGTTGAAAGCACGAGTGGCCAAATGAATTAAACATCGTTCAACATTCATGAATGACAATTAATTGAACGTGGGCTACCACAAAAGCTGGAATCGACAATATCCCGCATGGCGCATGTCTCTGTTCAACAAAGTTGAATGAAAGGTGGCCAAATGCGTTCAACACCTTTCAACATTTTTGAGAACAATAGAAATGTTGAACGCGTGTTGAACGAAAATTTGAACATGTTCAAATTTCGTTCAACATCATTCAACAACGTTCAACATCATTCAACAGGGGTGGCCAAACGTTTTCAACATGTTGAATTCAACAATGTTGAACGATGTTGAATGAAATGTTGAAAGCATTTGGCCAAGCCTTAAGCAGTAAACCAAAGAGATTCAGTAAATTGATTCTGACAGTCCGCTTGTGCTAATAACGTTTCTGCGCATACCCTAGTAAAAGCGCACGAATCACAGACACATCCCAGTCTGTGTGCATTTGTTAAAAACGCACGAATCACGCACACCAGTGGTGCGCATTTCTTGTTAAAAGAGCACGAATGACGCATTAGTCTGGGCGTACATCCAACTAAAAGCGCACGAATCACACATCAGTCTGTACGCATTTCTTGTTGAAAGCGCGCGAATGACACTACTCTGCGCGCATATCTTGTTAAAAGCGCGCGAATGACGCCATCCTACCTGGCCATGCGTTTCATAGTCTCCATAGCTCGTCTGGACAACCTGCAGCCATCTTGATTTGCGGTTTTTGTTATGTCGGCCTCTCATAGGTACCCTTGGTACCCGGAGACGGGCCCCTTGATGGCGGAATGGTCGTAAAGGACGTTGATTAGGATCTTGATAGTTGCCTTGGAAGTGGCCTTGGTAATCTCCCTGGAAATTCCCTTGGTTGTTAGGCTGGTACTGTTGGTAGTTGGCCTGGTATTGCTGGTAGTTCGCCTGGTACTGTTGGTAGTGCGCCTGGTTGTTGGCTTGATACTGCTGATCATAAGGATTGCCGTAGCCAGAGATAGGAGGCATGTTCGGCTGACGAGGTGGTACTCTGTATATCCGGGGACCTCCAGGTCGTAGACCGCGCGGGGGACGTCTGGGTGGTGGACCTCTGGGTACTGGTGGACCCATGAGTGGCGGCACACCTGTTGGAGGAGGGGCTCTTTGTGGTGGACTGCCAGCGAATGGTGATGGACTGCCAGCGAATGGCGGTGGTACACCGTGCATAGGTGGTGGTAACGCTTGCATGGTAGGTGGTATACCTTGCATAGGAGGAGCTCCAGGTGGTGGCACTCCATATCCAGGGTAACCGTACGTCATAGCGGGGGTAGGGTAGTACATTGGAGGATATGCATAGGGTGTGTAAGCAGAGCTAAAACAAACATAATTGGAAAGAATTAGTAACGGAGAAAAAATTGCCAAAAAAACTAGCCAGGTGACGGGGAAATAATCACAATAATTAAAAGAAAATCAGGAGATTTTTGTCGACATGGTATACAACGTTTTCCCCGCTTACGCGGGGGTTGGCCGGCAGCTCCCCACAGCAGTTCCCTCCACTTCTCTCTCTCCGGAGCATCCTCCCTTTTCAACCCCCACTCTCTCATATCCCTTTCCACCACCTGACTCCATGTCATCCTCGGCCTTCCTCGTCCTCTTGTACCTTCCACCTCGAGCGACATGCTCTTCTTCACCCAGTCACCATCCGGAGCATCCTCCCTTTTCAACCCACACTCTCTCATATCCCTTTCCACCACCTGGCTCCATGTCATCCTCGGCCTTCCTCGTCCTCTTGTACCTTCCACCTCGAGCGACATGCTCTTCTTCACCCAGTCACCATCGTCTTTCCGCAGCACATGTCCCAACCATCTCAACCGGTTCCGCTTTATCACATCAAACACCAACTCAATCCCCATTCTTTCCCTCAGCTCCACACTCGGCACTCTATCCTTTAGCGATACACCACACATTCATCTTTGTCCGCTCCAATCCCCCCCCCCCCCCCCCTCATGCTCCCCCTCGACATGGTATAAGCTCATTTAATTGTTTCAGATTTGAAGAAAAAGTTAAGGTCACTGAATTTGTTTTTACGTGAAATAGAAACCGCTGCAAACTTTAAAATCGAACTTGTGCTTTCACTGCTTTGATTCGAAATACGAAAATGTTCCATACAAATTGACCAAAACTTGATTGTTATTCCGTTCAGGTTTCTAGTATCTCTTTGGCGTTTTGATATTGCGACGTGTTTTTTTTTCGATTTCAGGACAATTTTGTCTGACCAGACGTTCTTTATCGTGCGGCCTTGCAATATTGACAGCAACATATGATATAAGTTGTATGTATACATGTAGTGAATGTGTAATGTGATAATCTGAGCCAGGGGCGTAGGAAGCTTGATAAAGTTAGGGGCGCCGAGCGGAAAATTTTTGAAAATTTGGAGTCTCTAGATCGTCGGAAATGGCATTTTCAGAGTCTCCTCTACCTCTTTCGTTGGGCCCTTTCATTAATTCTTTCATTATAATTTGCGAGTCTATGCTGTCCGTGAGTCAGGATGGATTATTATTATTAATTGGCCGATCAGCGCAATCGAAGTCGCACTTATAATGCAATTTTTTTAAATTCAATTATTTTTTGGGGGGGCCGAAAGCTATTCCAGCCCCCCTTTATAAAATATTGGGGGGCCGCGGCCCCCCCCCCCCCGGCCCCCCCGCTTCCTACGCCCCTGATCTGAGCCTCATTGGCTCAATGGTTAGAGCGTCTAACTGGTCATTAGAAGGTTGCAGGTTCGAACCCTGTCTGGGGCTCAGAAATCTTTTCTGAGTAATTGAACTTGACGCACGTCTAACAAACGTCTGCTCCATTACACCAAACTCGCAAACGTACCACATGCACTACATGTATACGTACAACTTATCATATCACTTTAGGAGCACATATGGCTATGAATTTGCAACCTTAGCTCTCCACCTGAGCCTCAGTGGCCCAATGGTTAGAGAGGTTGCAGGTTCGAACCATGTCTGGAGCTCGGAAATCTTTTCTGAGTAATTGAGATTGACAGCAACATTGCAATTTTAAGTTGCAAATGGTTTATGACGACGATTCCTTGGCAAGTTGCTAAAAAGTCCCATTTCAAATATCGAACTTCACAATATAGGTTTGTCCGCTTTAACCCATAATTCTTGCAGTCCGAACAATAGATAATGGCTCATTTACAATAATTTGAAAGTCAATTTTGGTTTGTTTGTCCGCATTTTGTGCTATAAATAGCAGCTTGACGGTACGGTACGCTATTGCTTTGACTTTGAATAGAACTTAATATTACGTAAAATTCGATATTGCAAATAGGACTTTTTAGCAACTTGCCAAGGAGTCGCCGTGTACCGTTTGCAAGTCAACATTGCAATATTGCTGTCAATATTTCAAGGTCGCGCGGCAAAGACTATGCGGTTTGACTGTAAGAATAAGCCATTTGCACGATGACGTAAAATAGCGTTGGGTGACTACAACTACCAGAGTGCTTTGCTAGCATCATAGTGTTGATAAATGGAGGATACTGGCAAAGCATTCTGGTAGTTGTAGTCACCCAACGCTATTTTACGTCATCGTGAAAATGACTTATTGGTAATAGACCTTTTCACCAATAGCGGCGCCATTTTGAATTCGCAATGCATTATGGTCTATCCAGGGTAACAAGCTCCATTAAAAGGGCGATTGCGCAGTGTTGAGACACTGCGGTAATTATTTCTTTATAAATACTTTCGTGGCAACAATATCTTAATATAATAATTGTCATATTGGTAAAAGCAATAATTCTCGTACGTATAAGGATACATTTGTCATGAATCTATCCTTACACGTCCGAGAATTGTTGCTTTTACCAATATGACAATTATATTTAGATATTGTTGCCACGAAAGTATTTATAAAGAAAAAATTACCGCATTGTGTCTCAACACTACGCAATCGCCCTTTTAATGGAACTTGCTCCCTGGATAGACCATAATGCACTGCGAATTCAAGATGGCGCCGCTATTGGTGAAAAGGTCTTACTTTTGATAAGCAGGAGGTTGGGGCGGCTGGTATGTTGGCGGTGGATAACTGGGGAACTGGTACGCCGCAGTCGTTGTGTTGGCAACCGCTGTCGTCGTCACTGCTGTCGTCGGTGCTTCGAGATCGAAGATTTTCTTAAGATTAGTGGAGGACCAATCAAGGTTGAAGCCGTACGTACAACTACAGCACTGGAATGATGGTGGGCTGTTTGCTCCTGAAAAAACAAAATTACAATTTTCAGTAGGAGGAAAATCTTTTTTTTTTCAATAAAATTCTCAATACGAGTAGATTCCATAAAACATGGTCAACAGTCTTACCGTCCAAGTCAGAATCGAGTCATCTACACAAAAGGGGAATTCTTAGAAATATAAAGATCTTTAGAAAAACAATTCTTAAAACAATATTGTGGGAAAGTTAAAAAAAAAACCGATTAAGGTTAGGCGACTGGAGCTGTAATGTTAAAAAAATATACAGTGTATATATGGTGTCGACAATTGAAGTGAAAAAGTGTGCGTATCTATTGTATGTAAGGCTACACCAATTTATGGTTTAGACGCATGTTAAAACGAAAAACAGTCAGCGGAATGGTCTGTGGGCTCAGTGTCGTCAATACTTTTCCACCACTCTCCAGTGTTCGTCATTACTTACCATAGTGTTCGTCATTACTTACCATGCCCCTAAATAATACATTCGGCCCAGCGTGGCCCAGCCTAAAAAACTGACTTTTCACTAGTGTCTAACTTACACATTGTCCCCAGTGTTAAAACACTCCTGCTCAGTCTCTTGTGCAAAGGATAATACATGTAATCGAATATATTTGTACACATTTGTATAATGTACACATTTCATCATCATACTAATTAATAATATTCCTATTGTTTTTGTACAGCAAAAATAAACGAAAAAACTTTACTAACTCCAGCTGAAAACACTAATAACATTACTATTGTTATTATTATAATTTATTATGAATTACCTTTGGCCATTTTAAAAGCTTTTCCTTGCTTCAGCAGTGAATCGAGCGTAGGTGGCAGAGCTACATGTTTCATAGTATCCTTAACTAAGATAATGTAACGCACATCTTTTGAATTACAATACGGACACGACCCATCTTTCGATACTGGGTATTCAACTTTAGATTCTGCAGCTGTAGTTGAAGCTGTTGAACTGACAGTTGTGGTAGAAGTTGACACGACAGCTGTTGCTGAGGATACTGCTGTTGATGTGGACACTGTTGACTCTTGTGCAGAAGTTTCGGTGTCCTTTGATGGTTCTACAGTTGGGAATTCGGCTTCTATATCTTTTTCCTTCTCCTTTTCTTTAGCTAACATCACTCGTATAATATCTTTTTCATCAACGTCTTCATCATCACCATCTACTTTGGCAAAAAAACAACAGATAAACAGTAATGGGAGTTTTAAAGCATGTGCATTATTTAAAATATCTGCTGAGTGACCAATTGTTCTCTCACTCTTTCATTATTTTAAACTTTTACAATGTCCCCAATTAGCTGTAACAGCTAAACACATTGACATTTAAATAAAGTCATCAGTCATACATTACATTATATATTGACTTGTACATAGTACCATGGATTTTAAGGTTAAAAGTAACATAGAAACAACTATAAGTATTTATTATATAGATGGGAGTGTTTTACTAAGAAATATGCAGTGACATATTTTCCATATCCTCACTAGTGAAGATATCGATCACATGATTAAACATTTTCCCACCTTTTGCATTGAATCTATATAATAAAAAGAAAATTACACATTGACTTGAAGATATGAATTTTATCTTCTCGTGGTAAAAACAATATTTTACTCATTCGCTACGCTCATTCGTAAAATATTGTTTTCACCACTCGAAGATAAAATTCATATCTTCGCGCCACCATGTAATATCCTATATATATATATACTTGTATACATATGCATATATTGTGATGTCATTACTTTATTACCTCAATACCAAGAAGACCCTGGGAATTAGGATATCTATTATAAATGTCAAAAAGTTTGACTATTTACCTTGGTCAGAAATTGTTTTCAACCACTAATAGTCTTAACTACAGTAACTGCATTTGCACTGCTCACCACTTAATAAATTTTAATATTTAAAATACATCACATGACAAGAGATACTTAATACACTGTTTTCACAGCTCAGCCTGACTGACAAACATCTTGGCTTTATATTTTTCTCACCTAACAAATTTAAATAAAGAAAAAGCACAAAAAACAGTTTAGAATATTGTTAAAAGGTGACAACAAATACAATGACCAGTTTTTTCAAGTCTTAAGTTACTAAGATACAAAATTAGAGACTTAGCTGTGGACTCTAAAATAAAGCATTGTTAGAAATTAGAATTTGAGCGAGGTTTAAAAATCAGTTGATTTTAAATTCTGAATTACCATAGAAATTGAAAGTACAAACTACCACATGACATGCCATACCTATTTCCATCAGATGAAGCTTCTTTTGGGCCTTTGACACATTCTCAAGAGTGGCAAAAACAAAATTAGAATATTAGTTACACACAGAAAATAGTATATATTATAAAAACAAAATCAAAATGCAAAATTAAATAGTTTACATTTTTGATAGTACTGTACCAAAAATACTTACAATTTCACCATTTCACTGTACTTATATTCAATATACAGTAACTGCTGTCTAACTGTATATACAGTGTCAAGTTGTATATGTCATGCTGTCTAACTGTATATCACATAATGTAATCAAAATATATATTACTGTATACATGTACAATCAGTTTACTTAACTTACCAGTTTTAACAGATCCTTTAGAAGTTTAGTCAAATTAACAGTATCCCAGTTTATGTTAAATCCTGCACCAAGAGGATCAGCTGGGCAGAAACCTTTACACATGAACGTTGGAGGTTTCTGAAGCACAAAGGAAATCACGATGAACTTCAAGCAATCTCATATACAGGGAAAAATAGATGACATTTAGTATGGCTTACTTTGCAAGACTGTTTGTCTTGGCTTGACCAAAGAACAGCTTTTCCTTTTGCAAGAAGATTATACAAGATTTCTGGCATATCACCCATTGGAAATAACCTGGAAATTAAACAATGGGGTATTTATACATTGTTAGAAAAGGAATTGTTTCTACATTATAGCTTTGAATCTGGCCTCAAAATCAAGCATAAAATTATTACATTTTTGGTACCCTAAGTTCATTTAGATTCATGACTTAAAAGCCATATAAGAATAATAATTTAAAACAATTATTATGGTGAAATAATGTTAAATAATAGTAACATACTCATCAAGGATAACAAAAACAAGTATATTGCTTTGACATCGAGGACAATTTCCATTATTGGACACCGTAAAGTCTTTGCCCCGGAGAAGATTGCCTTTTACTCGCCAGTCAACCTTGCTACAAAAGACAACAAGACCATCTCATGTTAACTCATGAAAGAAAAAAAAAGTTCTTAATTAAAATAAAAGTATCACAGAAAAATACTTTGTAGATCTGTTGAGCAGTCAATATCCCATTACAAGATAATTAGGACATCATTTTTCTTTATTATGACATAATTATGTGTTAAAGAATATATATTTTTTAGTTTATCCAGGGCAAAGAAAGGACTTGAAGTTAAGGCCTGTTAGGAAAATGTCCGTTTTTATTTTGTCATTGAACATGCATGTGATTGTGTGTGTACCACATACAGTATATTGGTTAGTGGTGTAACATGAAAACAAATTCACTGTGCTATAGACCAACTTACCTTATTATAAAATGCAATTTGCATTAGACCATTCCTTCTTCATGTGACTTATTTTTCACAATAATTTCACACTCAGATAATTTCATGTGAATCCTACTTAGAGGTGATGTTTTTAGAGATCTGGTTTGAACTTTACCTAAAGTCTTACTTGACCATCAAATGTTAACTTTAATGATTACATAAATTCATATAAAATCAAACCTTGCATTGCATATACACTGTCTGTCAAGTTGAACACAGAATTTTCACACCCCCTTTGCTTTTGAAAATGGAAACCCATGTATGTAATCCACAGAAAATTGCTTTAAACAGGATATAATATAGCATGTTCAATCTGATATACATGTATCAGTTGGATTATTATATGATTAGGTCAAAATATCACTAAGGTGCAGAGCAGTGCTCAAGTAATTGTTTATTCGAAATAATTCCTGCCCACAAAGTTTATTAGGACCTGCATGACATTTCTTTACTTTGTCCTCTTCTGTAATCAGTCTGATTTTTATGCCAAAGCGTTTGATAAAGTTGACGGTGTGTATGTTGATATTCTGAGGCCCTTGCTATAGTATACTGTATACAGTACTGTATATGCATAAATCCCACATGTAAAAATAATGAAGAAATCCCTCAATTGCGAGATATGACAGTAACATATACAGTAATTTACTTTCCTTGGCCTAAAAGGCAACTTGTTTGATGTAGCATCTGATGTCAAGATTTTGGGTGTATCGTGGAGAACCAAAGCTCAATGAGTTTAACACCACTTTAAGATTAGAGTAAGTTCTGATTGTCTAGGATTAGTATTTTGGTTAGGTTTAATAGCAAGCTAAATCTTAATAAAACAACCTTAATGTCTATTGTCTTTTTGTGGTACACAATGATCTTAAGATTTTAGAAAATATTTGATTCACAATGCAAAACAAGGCTGGAAAGTTAATCCATCTAAATAAGCCAGTCAACTAATTCATATCACTTTCTAGAAATGAATCAGGTACTGCATATAAATGTAATTTTTGTTTTGATCTAGTGGTTGTTTTTCCAAATGATGCATTGTGGTTTGAATCCCATCGATCATTATTTTTCAAATTTTCATTCAATTTTTGATTTGTTTATATTTCTCTCTTCCTTTAGAGTAAGGATTAGGACTAGTGTTTGTGTTGGGATTTGTAAAACTAAAATTATAAATTATACTCGTATTAACTTGGCCCTTACATGGAAAGTGCAACAATCTTGTTTTGGTAACAACCACTGACTAATCATTACAAGAAGGCTGGATTGAGCGGCAACTATCATTTGCAAAATGAAGCCAGAACCTGCCATTACTAGTTAAGGGACAAACTACAAATGAGAAATGTCACTGCAAAGTTTCTTCTCATTTGTTTCTTTTTATTTTTTTACAACTCAAAACAAAGCATTGTGTCCTGAATTTTCAATCTTGTACTGACCTACACAATAGCAAAGTGTTTATCTGCGTTTATAATTTATTCTTGCATTTCGAACAAAAGAAAATTGCTCATTAGAAATCCCTGGAGATTCAATTTCGGTTTGTTTGTCTGAGTTTAAATAAATAGTAAATGGTACTATTTATTTAAACTCAGACAAACAAACCAAAATTGAATCTCCAGGGATTTCTAATGAGCAATTTTCTTTTGTTCGAAATGCAAGAATAAATTATAAACGCAGATAAACATTAATTTGACATCATTACCACGCTTCACTATTACCTGACTTACCATTAAAGGGACCAAATAGACATTTTGCAAGCTTTATTTTCTAACTCTGGCCAGCAATTAATTGCCTCAATCCAGTCTTCTTTTGAGATCAGTGGTAACAGCCAAGTAATGCATGAGTCAATAGGTGAGTTTCAGGGTGTTGCGCGCGCATCATTTTACAAAAGAAAATGGCAAGCTCCCCTCAAAGTAAACATACTATTTAAAATAAAGTATAGATGCAGTTTCTGGATGTTTAACACTGTTATTCTGCTGTTCTTGCCTCTTGGCTCGCTAGCAAGTCTGTTTGTCAATGCTTACTTTGTGGAGAGCCCACCAATTTCTTTGCAAAACGATGTGTGTGCAAGACCCTGAAACTCGCCTATTCTTCTTGTAACCATCCCCCCCCCCTGGACCACCCCCGGGACAACGCAGAAAATTGTACCCCAGGGGTGGGGAATTGTTTTATTAATTACTCCCCAGGGGTATAGACTTGGGATCAATCTTGGTATGAAGAGATGTAGGGGGTCTGGTAACTAAATGTTCTTCCATCCATGTGTTCAAAATGGTGACAAAATTAAAAGATTTTTCAGGAAAATATTCCGAGTGTCAGTGTGGACATATGTGGGTGTACAGAAACAGAAATGAGCCACTGTTTAATTTTACATTATTTCATAAATAAATTTGCAGTTGATATATTGTAAATCATGTGTATTTCTCATATTATTTTCCAGCCTTGCCCTGGGGTGGGGGAATTAGCAAATTTCAAAGTTCTGGGGATGGGAAATTTGCTATGAACTTTAGAGTTAGGGTTAGGGTGAGAAAAAATTACAAAGCCCAGGGGTATTGCCCAGGGGGGGGGGGTGTAGATACAGGAAAAGTTGACTTGTGCATAATGTCACAAAATATCTATTAAGCTGTGGTCCAAGTTTTGGACAGTGTTTCTGTAAATTAAATTTACATTTTACATAGTATTATAGAAAATCCTCACAAAGAATACAACAGATTTCCACAGGATCACAGATTGACGCGGGTGATTTGGCCAGCCGTACTATTAACATTGGGCTTCATGCTACTCATGCCTTCATTGCAAAAGTATCTGGAAAGGCAGATTTTGCAAAATTTCCAACATATCAGTTGAGAAATCGCGAATTGTTTATTAAACTTGTGTTTTCCTGCAGCAAAGCTAGCGCGCAAATCTAAAACAATGATCTGAAAGATTCAACGATCATAATAATATTCCCCCCCAAAAAAGCCGAGCTCAGATATCAGAGCGCCTTCAACTTTCCCCTGGCCTGATCTACCATTCTACCTGTTATCAAACAATTCATCGTCATCTTCTTCTTCCTCAGAGTCATCCTCGTCGTAGTCCGGTGGGAGTATTGACTTTGCCTTTTTAAAAGCATAATTAAATCCACTGTGCAATCGAGACAACAACGAAAAAACCTTTTAAAATATGTAAGAAACACAACATACCTTTTCTGACGCCATGTTGATCTTGCTTCCATATGCGTTGCTCGTGATCCATCGGATCACCTTCGTATCAACTTCGGGCTATTAATCCACAGGCAAGTGCGCGCAAGTGCCCGTACAGCAGGTATTAACTATTAAATTCATAAAGTTTCAAATATCATTGATTTTCATGATAAACGAAGCGCAGTTTTTATTCACACTCCTTAAAATAATCGAATTTGACAATTGACATACCTTGCTGCAGGGGCAAACACGGGTCGAGCAAATCTCTTCCAAAACTTGGAAATATCGCAAGTCGTAACATATAACAAGGTAGGTTTAATTCTATATTATTTAAACAAGTTTGAATGAAAACTGCGCTTCGTTTATCGTGAGAATTCAATGATAATTGAAACTTTATGTCAGTTTATCGTCAAACTAATACCTGCCATGCGGACACTCACACCTTGAAATTGAGGGCCCGTGTTGCGTAACTCACGCAGGCGCAGTACCTCACGCGCGAGAAATATAAATGAAATTAAATATGGCGGATGATCCAGATATAAAGGTGGTATCGGATCTACACCAGCAACTGAAACTTGCAATAAGTAAGAAGATAGAAAAGAAGGATTGGAGTGAACATGAAAAAGAAGAGTTTCAAAGAGAGGCATTTAAGGTATGAAGCATAGTTTAAAGTATAAAGATTCTTATATATTTATAAATTGTGTTCGTTGTTCAATGCTTTTCAACTCATAAGGCCATAATTGAAGACTTTCGACTGCTTTTTCTGCACGGATTAGACCTAGAGTTAGAAAAAAGGGGAGGTGAAGGCTGTATGCATGTATATCTATATAAAGAAACTGCTACAAATGGACTATATATAAAATATGTTAGCTACAAAATAATGTAGCTATATTGTGCTTTATAATGACTACTTGTTCAGCTGGGTAAAAAATACCTGAATTTATGCTGCATTTTTGTCCTGCAGGTTTACAAGGAAACTGTTGAATTAGCACTGGGGGAACATTTCACTGGGAAATATAAAGGGAAAGGCACTGTTGCTGAAGTTCAACAAGGTACTGTACAGTATGTACCTTGGCTAGTGTGCATTCCATAAATTTTCCCCACCAGATTTTTCTACCAGCATTTTGGAAATATCCAAAAGTCCGCCAGGCTAGCCCATACCGAAAAAAAAAGTGATCAATAAAAAATGCATGGGGTTTTCCCAAAGGTAGCTTCCCGCCACATTTCTCTGGTGGGAGGGCCTCGGAATGCATACTGGTACCTTGGTGTTTTTGATATATTTCAATTGTGAAAGCTTGATCATTCTTTTTTTGACATCGTTTCCAGTAACTAATTGCCAACTTTCAAAATGAAAGATCCATGATGATAACATTTTTGACAACAGCATTATTTCTCATAAAAAACAAGGGTTAGAAATATGTAAGAATCCTACACAAGTCAAGTCAAGCTTTAGGTTAAGTGGGCTGTGTGAAGTTTCTTCCTTTGGTGAGTAAAATTATCTGGTGTTAGACAGAGTAAAACAATAAAGAGGCCCTTTTTGGCTGGCTCAGGAAGGGAGGAGTTAAGATCTAACTGTTGTGTTGTCATTTGGTAGACATTTGCCAACCCTAAACACTGTGAAAACATATCTGAGCCCTGGACAGGGCTCAAACCTGCAACCTTCTAATGACCAATTAGATACTCTGACCATTAAGGTACTGAGACTACTGAAGTACTGAGATAAAAAGCTAAGGTTGAGCTCTCGATCGAGCTCTTGGCAATGCCCTCCGTTACTCAGTGGTCAGAGCATTGCACGAGAATTGCAAGGTCGTGGGTTCAATTCCTGCCAGAAGGCCTGTGTAGTTGCATTTTTTGCAACTGGTCCCGGTTTGGTCTTAAAATGTATATATTCTACACTTGAATTTTCCTTCACCAAAAATCCTTAGAACACGCTATGTAAACGAGTTAAATGCCCAATATTACTTATAATATACCCAATTCTCTCCTGGCATTACCACCTTATTATAGTATACAGAACTCGCGATCGAGCTCTCGGCAACGCCCTCCGTCGCTCAGTGGTCAGAGCATTGCACTAGAATCGCAAGGTTGTGGGTTCAATTCCTGCCAGAAGGCCTGTGTAGTTGCATTTTTCGCAACTGGTCCCGGTTTGTTTTTAAAATGTATATATTCTACACTTGAATTTTCCTTCACCCTAAATCCTTAGAACATGCTATGTAATCGAGTGAAATGCCCAATATCATTTATAATATATCCAATTCTCTCCTGGCATTACCACCCTATTATATATACAGAACTCGCGATCAAGCTCTCGGCAACGCCGTCCGTGGCTCAGTGGTCAGAGCATTGCACTAGAATCGCAAGGTCGTGGGTTCAATTCCTGCCGAAAGGCCTGTGTAGTTGCATTTTTCACAACTGGTCCCGCTTTGGTCTTAAAATGTATATATAATCTACACTTGAATTTTCCTTTACCAAAAATCCTTAGAACATGCATTATTGTGGGTTTGATTTCTGTCTGGGGCTATTCTCACATTTTCACTGAAGAATTTGAGTTTGAAGAACATCTACATGTACTGTACCAAATGTCTGCTAATTGTACCTAGCTTGCATATGAACAAGCACTTTTCTTATTGCTAAGATCTTCTGTTTATGAAAACCTTGTCTAGAAATGGAACCCATTAATAAAGAGCGAGCTATAGAAGTCAATAAACTGTGTGCTGAATCTGACGACCTTTTAATACGCACAATACGAAAAAGGAAACGATATCCTCAGAAGATCAAAGAATGTCTTCAAA
This sequence comes from Corallium rubrum, assembly GCA_964035015.1. Taxonomy (NCBI): domain Eukaryota; kingdom Metazoa; phylum Cnidaria; class Anthozoa; order Scleralcyonacea; family Coralliidae; genus Corallium; species Corallium rubrum. Next base: position 9,245,700 of record OZ036002.1, read on the forward strand.
AACAATACGATGCTGAAATAAGCAATTTAGTAAGTAGTACAGTAGTTACTGTCATACATGCATGTGTTGGTTTCTTCTGTCAGTGGGTGTAATTTTTGATTAACCTACTAGGGTGAGGTGGTTTTTATAAAAAAAACGAAAACCACCCAAAAAAAAAGAAAGTGGTTTCTTTCGAAACCATAGTTAAAAAAAACATGCATGATGCTACTTGTGCAAGATTTCAGTTTCAAAAACAATTGTATTGATTATAACATCCTAACTACGAATTACAAAGAAACATGCAGTATATAAGATAAATTTTACATTCAGGAGAATCGTCCAGTTTTTTGGCTTTCTTAAAGAAATGCCAAACAGCACTTTGGCTCATTTGGGGAGAGAAATGTTACCAGTAACCAACAGTTTCAGAGAGCGTAACAAAGTATTCCAAGTTTCAATGAACGTTTACTTAAAAAGGCAAAGCTGAAAGAGCACGAGTCAGAAAATATATGCGATATAACATTGAAAGTGAAAAAGTTAATTATTCATGTTACGCTCCGACTGTTTATGAGTCATACACCAGTTTTACTTTAGACATGTCTTCGCTGAGGTCCGCCTTTATTTGAGCCAATCAAAATTCATCTTCGTTTGATCCGTTATGCGTTCAAGCTCATGCGAATCTGAATCGAAGCCTTTCCGTAATTTCCGTTCTTATATCGGAGATCATACCTGGCAATAAACGTATGGTATTTCGAAGACGCAAATCTCTTCAGTCGTTTTTCCATCAATTCTGTGTGTTGTATTGTAAGTATGGTTCGATTTTATTGAAATACCGATTTTTCTTTCGATTTTTTCGGTTTTTTGGTTTTCCTCCAAAAGCAACATCGGTTAAATCGGTTTTCAAAAAACATCATTTTTTTTCGGTTTATCGATTAACTGCCTCACCCTATAACCTACAATCTTAGACAAAACAGTTGTTACACTTAACAAAAAAATCACATCAGTCTTGTTAAATCTAGTGTTTTTTTGTTTATCCCTCCTCCTCCCCCCTTTCAATGTTGATTTCTACACAGAAAATTTAACCAAAAGTGGTTTCTTGCAATTAGGAACAACATTGCACAGGGGGGGGGTGGGGGGGGGGCAGGGGATTTTTCTGCTAAAGTGGTAAAAATATCTAATTCAAGTGTGGATGATTTTTGAGGGCAGTGTAACAACAGGTTTTGTCCAAGATTGTAGAAATGGTTTTGAAGTGAGCCAAATAAGCATTTCTCCTTTGAAAAAACACACCTGTGATTAGTATTCTAATTTTTTTGTGTCTTGTGTTTTTATCTAGAGTGACCTCGATAGAAAAGCATCAGTTGAAAACAGGATCCAAGGGGACAATCTTGAAGCATCTGCTTCAAATGAAGGACAACTTGATATGACTGGTACTGTGTTTAATGGATGAGTTGATATTTTAACTCTCATTTTATTTCATTCTGTTTTACAATTTTTTTATTTTCAACAAATAAGACCTATAAATGCTCTGTGCATATGTACTCTTAACTTCGTACTCAGGGTCTTTGCGTGGTAGAAAGCCCTGGGTACAAGATTGATGTACTCTAAGGGACCTGAGCCAGCTAATTGCTTTGCTGAGATGATTTTTATTGTGTTTACATGAGAAGGGCTCGCTCGCCTAGCCAGGCTGGCTTGCTTGTTATGTTAATTGTGTAATTTATCAGGTAAGACACAAAGTCTCATTGTTTTTAATATGAACTGTACATGAACAAGCAGAACTTGTGTATTGTTAATAATAATATATATGTTGGAAAAAAGCTGATAAAAACATTGCCATGTATATACTGTATATGAAGCTTTTAGTGCTAGCCTGGATAAGTGAGCCAGCCCAGTCAATTATACTTACATGGGGGAAAAACAGCCTGGGTAACTGAGATCTCGGTCTCACAAAGCGAGATCTCGACTACTGGCCCGGCTCTCCTATAAACACATAGGAGACTGAAACTATGTGTACTTCAGGCCTACAGTACAGGTAGAAGTCCACCATGTTTGGCTTCAATCTTTGCCTAGTCAATGACTACCAGATATCATTTCAGTAATACCATGATCACCTCGGATTCTTTTGTTCTTGGAGGGAATGTAAACCTCGTATTTCCCTCATCGCTCATGCAAGAGGAAATTTATCGTTTGTCTTCTAATTTTCCCGTGCATGTTGATGAGGGAAAATTAGAAGACAAAGAAATCCTTCTAATTTTCCCGTGCATGTTGATGAGGGAAAATTAGAAGACAAAGAAATCCTTTGTCTTCTTCTAAATTTCCCACTTGCATATATTTTCCCTCCTCAACATGCATGGGAAAATTAGATGCAACTTCTCTGATCAACCGTGTAAATTTCCTGTCGGTAAGATTCTCAAAGTTTTCCTCGGCGATCATAATATTACAAACTAATAACATGACTTTTCGGGAAATTAACGATTAAATTTCCCCTTTGCCTTGGGAAGATTTGTAAAAGTCTTCCCTCCGTACAAATCTTCCCTCGGCGTGGGGAAATGTAATCGCTAATTTCCCTCAAGTCATGTTATTACTTATACAGTAATTATGTAATGAGCTCACTGAAAAAAAGCCATTACTTGTCATGATACCATTTATGATATTTCTTATAAATGCACAAAGCGTAGCTTTGTTCTAGGCAATTTATAAAAGACTTATCATAATGGCTTTTAATGACCACACCCAATTTCGAATTGTTAAATTAAAAAAATTGTTGGACACAAAACAATAAAAAATATATAAATATTATGGACACAAAGAAATATAATACTTGGTTTCTTTCTTTTTCTTTTTTGTATAGAATGTGAAGCATACTTGACAAGATTAAAAACGGCTTCAGAAAACTTCGCAATATTGTCAAAGGTTAAGCCCTTGCTACTGGTGCCTGCACCAAATAACCAGATATTTTATAACCAAACAGTGAAATACAAATCGAAATGGGTCATTCCAGAAAAGATCCATACCTCCCCCGCAGAGGAAATTTGTGCCATCCGGGGAGGGGAGGGGGGTAAATCTACTTCTGATAATAGTAAAATGTACTGGGACGTCCGAAGGGGGGAGGGGGTCAACTTCACATTTCCTCCGTGGGGGAGGTGTGGATGTTTTCTGGAATGACCCAATATAGTAAGGTTTGAGTACTGCCGAAATTATTGAACGTAGTTTCGAGCGAGGGCCCTTCATCAGTGAGAAGCGTGATGTATTTCTCTCTGACGAAGGGCCTTTGCTCGAAACAGGCGCGGACTGGCAGCCTATAGGGACACCGGGAAATTTCCCGGTGGGCCCCTTGCTCCTGTCCTTGTGTGGGCCCCTGCTTATCTGAAGTAAGTTCCCTTAAGCAGGTAAACTAAAATATTTTTTTGGTATAAAAATGCTGTTTTGAGTTAACTTTGTAAATCTGAGTACAAGTTCCTCGGCTATAGAGATGGCTGCCTGAGTATTGACCCCGACCCCGGATCATTTCAATCCCGAGTAAGTGGGGGCCCACTAATATAATCACTGGTATGTAATATGTCTATTAACTGTTATGTGGTGTTAACATGAAGTACGCTAAAAAAAATTAATTAATTATTCTACTTTATAGAAATATTTCTTAAAAATGACGAGAAACTCTGTTAAAAAATGGGATTTCAGACCTTTATATTTTGCTCAAAAGTGTCCTCAAAATGCAGGAAATGCTGTTTCAGAGACCGAAAATTCAAAAAAATGTTCCGGGGGGGGCATTTCCTCGCACCCCCTAGAAATGTGTGATAGTGGGCCCCTCCAGTAGCCATTTCCCGGTAAATATTTTAAGTCCAGTCCGCACCTGGCTCAAAACGCTAGAAACGTCAAAACGTCCTCCCGTGAAAACGTCCTCCCGTGAAAACGTCCTCGGGTCATCTAGAAGTCAAAAAGATAAATACAGTATATTAACAGACTTAATACTCGGGCTACCGCAGGTGGACGAGTCTAGGTTTCGGTATTATTATTATTGTTTTTTGGGGGTCGCGATATTGCCCCAGCAAGCTTTGCGAAACCGAGATTTCACTTTCATGGCGAGTTGCCTTTTGAACGAAGCTTTTCTTGCCATTTTACCGATGTTTTTGAATATTTCCACGACATTTCTTGGCACACTACTTAGCAGTCGTCTCAAACAAAGATGTCAGAGTAGTCGGACTGTCAGTGAATCAAGGTGTATCAAAAATAATTGGAAACTTTAAACTGAAGGAGTGACGTTAGACTGAGAACAGTCATGTTTAATAATTGCGAAACCGAGGTTTGGCCGAGTTGTCTCCGGATGATCAGTGGTTGTCTCTTTTGAACGAAGCTTTTATTGCCATTTTATCGATGTTTTTGAATATTTGCAATACGTTTCACTGTTTCTCAGTTGTTTACTTGTTTGAATAGCTTTGCAAGTGACCGAGTTATAGTTGACCAGTGATGCGACTGACAATTGGCTTCAGTTCATCATAAACATGCTTAATGTCTAGATGTCGCATGTCGTATTGCGATTTGAGCCCGAGTGAACGCCTGAGCAGGCGTCTTGTTTGAAAGTTAAAAAAACGTACCTACGTGAATACCTCAAGCAGTTACTTTGATGGTTTATTTGTATCGTTTGACTAGACTTTGTAGCTGTATTTATGTGTTGCTATAAAAATGGAAACTTGATACAAGTAAAGACTGGCAGCAGACACTTTGCCTTTGAACCTGATCTTGCAGCTTTATAGATTAAGTAGAACAGTAGAACAGATTACTGGTGTGAAACATTTGAAGATTGTATTTGTCAATGTCAAAAATATACTAAGTCTTATATGTATGTTAACATGCATGTTCCCCGATCAGTTTGAAAGAAGTGAGGACGTTGTTACCAGAGGACGTTTTCACTGGACACCCTAGAAACTAAAATCGTTGCGATTGAGGAGCCAGGCGGAAAACGAAGTCTTGTTAAAAATATGATAGCCCATATATTATGAACACATAATATATAAAATGTTTATTACTAACGTTTCGTTACCTAATCAGTAACATCTTCAGAGTGAATATTTACAACGATATTTACAAAAATAGATAATGATGAAAGTGACATCTGAAAGTCACATCTTTTGTCATTTTCATCATTATCTATTTTTGTAACAGTTGAGCTATTTAAGCCGATTCATCGTTGTAAATATTCACTCTGAAGATGTTACTGATTAGGTAACGAAACGTTAGTAATAAACATTTTATATATTATGTGTTCATTATGCCTTTACAGCTATTTGCTGGGCTATCATATTTTTAAAGTGCCACTAACCCCCAAAAAAATTTTTCGCAAATCTAAAGGCTCTTATTGAGTGGATTAGTCCAGTGAATAAATTATTGGTATTGGACATTTCTTTGGTCTTCTGTAGACCACCAAAGTTGCAAAAATTGGCATATGCATGTTCCATGGCGGAGAAGGAAAGGGAATGGGTATATTCCTGGTGTGACGTCAGACAAGCCAAACAAGGAACTCATTTGAGCTCTGTCTGCTGAATGCATAGAATTTTTACATTGAGTTAGTTCGGAAAATGAATTTTCAACCCAAACAATTCTAGGTATTCATAAGACTGAGCTCAAAAGAGTTCCTTGTTTGACTTGTCTGACGTAACACCAGGAATATACCCATTCCCTTTCCTACTCCGCCATGGGACATGTAGATGCAACTTTGGTCGTCTACAGAAGATCAACGAAATGTCCAATACCAATAATTTATTAACTGGCCTAATCCACTCAATAAGGGCTCTTAGATTTGCGAGAAAACATTTTTGGGGTTAGTGGCACTAGAAACTATACGTTCAATAATTTCATATTTCTATTTGTATTTTATAACGAGATTGTTTACTTTTTCTCTCTCTAGTCTTTGCAAGAGATGAAGGACAAGGCGCAACGTTTACACACGGCTACAGATATGTATTCGAAAATGCAAGACAGCGACTTAAACAAGGCATTGTTCAACAAAAGAAAATTACCCAGTTCGTTTGACTCGATTCTTGCAACACCAACCAAGGACCTGACCAATGAGACATCAACTGAGTCTGAAAACACCATGGCAACGAGATTGCTAAGTCAAGGACATCCCGCGAAACATCTGAAAGGTTTGTGGAGAAAAGATTCTCCAAATAGAACTTAATAGTATGCCATATCTATTCTGAACGAGAGTAGATAACAATCTATATTTAAGTATTTAGGTGTATAGGACCGTATAAGACTAATGCTTTATTCCCATTTTAAAAGTACAGTGTCAACGTTTTTATCCACACGTCACAACAATACAGTGGTCAATGTATAGATGGCTTGCACTGACGAACCAGAAACCTAAAATCCAAACTACATGACATGTGTAGCAGTTGCAGGGCTTTCTATAAGCTGTGTTTCTTTTTAAAACTTGATACGATGGTTCCGCTTAATTAAGGTCTTCGTTAAGGTTTGCAAGGTATAAAGTCGTAGCTAGCATTTTCAATTAAGCATTATTGGATAATATATACTTCTAATATTACGTGTAAGGTTTTGTATAACAAATTCAGCTTTTTGTCAGTGTATCTTTCTGATGTATTTTTTTTTAGAATTGTATGTAAATATCGGGGTAAATATATATATTCTTAATTCTTTATATATAACTTCTCAATTGTATAAACTAAACTAAAAAATGCGTGTTGTGTGTAGGCGCAAGTGTATTAAACGTTTCAGTAGTAGCAAGTGATATAACGACAACGCAGCCAGGTCGGAAGAATCAGACGTAGTTTAACACTACGAGTGTAGAATATGTACATTTTAAGACCAAACCGGGACCAGTTGCGAAAAATGCAACTAGTGAAATGCCATATAATATTACTTATAATATACCCAATTCTCTCCTGGCATTACCACATTATATATACAGAACTCGCGATCAAGCTCTCGGCAACGGCCTCCGTGGCTCAGTGGTCAGAGCATTGCACTAGAATCGCAAGGTCGTGGGTTCAATTCCTGCCGGAAGGCCTGTGTAGTTGCATTTTTCGCAACTGGTCCCGGTTTGGTCTTAAAATGTATATATTCTACACTCGAATTTTCCTTCACCCAAAATCCGTTTAACACCACCCTTGGCTTAAAGTGCATATAATCCCGAATTTTTTTATCATCTAAATACGTTGTACCTTTGGCAAATAGTTGAACAACGATATCTTTTTTAGACTAGAGGAACCTTTATTGCTTTAATAGGCGAGTTTCAGGGTGTTGTGCGCGCATCATTTTTCAAAAAAAACTGGCAAGCTCCCCTCAGAGGAGACATACTATTTAAAATAAACAAAGTATAGATGCAGTTTCTGGATGTTTAACACTTATTCTGCTGTTCTTGGCTCGCTAGCAAGTCCGTTTGCCATTGCTTACTTTGAGGGGAGCCTGCCAAGAGCCCGCCAATTCCTTTGCAAAACGATGCGCGCGCAACACTCTGAAACTCGCCTATTGAGATTTTTGTTTTCAAAATGGTAATGAGATGACGCCAAAGTAGTCATCATTATCTATACAATATTTATTTGTAGGAGTGACATGACCCAATTCTTCCATCAATGGTGTGTTTGAGCAAGATGTTCCATATTGTATAAGTTTTTCCACAAAAACAGTTCTCAAGTAGTTTATCTTGCCAAAAAGAGAAAGAAAGCCAAATGCCTACGGAGACTTCATCTCATTACCATACTAGAAATGCGAATCAAATATTGAAGAATAGCTCCAATCAAAAAAATATTTCACTGAACAACTCTTTGCTCTATGTAGAACGTATTCAGATGATAAAAATTTGGGTTTATATTCACTTTAAAAGTTTTTGAACGTAATATGAAAAGTTACTGATCACGACCCAACGGTCTGGCGTCTTCATCACTCATCAGGGGTTATGGAATATCGCTGCCAAACGTTTGCGCACATTGCAAGAGAAGTGGGAACTAGCCGTGGCGACAACAACCAGACAGTGAAGACTAAGTAAGACTCGACTATTCATTTGTGTTTTAAAAAAAGGGTAAAGGGGTAAATTCAGAATATGTTACAATATTGACAAAGAAGCCATGCATAAATTACCTACCTTAACGTTTTGGTAGTATGCTTATAATTTTAACTTTAATTTTGTGTCGGACTCTCGGACCAGTCTAAAATTTCAGTGTTTTCCCACTCTTTTTTTTGAGGACGAGCTCGGACGTCGCGCATGCGCTAAACGTTTGGCAGCGGTATTGGGTGATCGTAATTGTGAAGAAAGGTCCCTTATTTCTACTCCCATTGATAGATAACGTCATCATCGGTTCTTTTTGAGAGTATAAATATGGGACCTTTCTTTACAACGATCACGCCTGATCGGAGATCAGAGTGTTTTTGTGATCATACACTAGATCGTGTGTCGAAACGTTGGGTCATGAACAGTCTTTTTAAGTTGCGTTCAAAAACTTTTTAATGTAGTGTTAAACTATGTCTGATTTAATTCTTTGAACGTTTTCATGGCGATAAAGTAATATAAATAAGTTTTGTGGAAACACCACGTAAAATATTTCTTTGCTAAGCTTTCGGCCTGTTGACTCAGGCCTTCATCAGAGCAATGACAACAAGTTGTTGGCTCACGTCATTTATAAACTAAGCAACTGATCAATTAAATCACGTAAGAATACAATGGCGTATCACGTTAATTTTATTAATTAGAAAACAAAATCAAGAATGTTCTCCGAATAGGGCACGCCACGTGCTATTTAAATAGTGTGATGTTTGGCGATCTCAATGGATTCTCTAGTTCTTCGCGTGAAGTATTGCTTGTCGCTGGCTAAGAGTGATGACTCTTCCCACTTAACACGATGGTCATACGTCCAAGCGTGTTTGGCAACAGCAGACTTTTCTTGTTGCGCTTTTATGCAACATGTCTTGTGTTCCTTCAGGCGAGTTGAGAGATTCCTTCCCGTTTCTCGATACACTCCAGGCTTAGATAAGCTATCCACTTCATCTTTATGTGGGAAAAGTACCTTGAACAATTTGTGTTGACTACTGTGAAATACCTTCATACCAGCACGATTTAGAATCCTCTCAATCTTGTGAGATGCTGGTCCGATATACGGAAGAGAAACTGAAGGTGGTTCTTGCTGGGGCTGTGTATTCGGCTCTGGATGTACCGAAAGAGTCATAGAAGCTTGAATATGAAGCTTGAAGCTTGTACATCCAGAGCCGAATACACAGCCCCAGCAAGAACCACCTTCAGTTTCTCTTCCGTATATCGGACCAGCATCTCACAAGATTGAGAGGATTCTAAATCGTGCTGGTATGAAGGTATTTCACAGTAGTCAACACAAATTGTTCAAGGTACTTTTCACACATAAAGATGAAGTGGATAGCTTATCTAAGCCTGGAGTGTATCGCATTCCTTGTGAGTGTGGCTTGGTGTACATCGGAGAAACGGGAAGGAATCTCTCAACTCGCCTGAAGGAACACAAGACATGTTGCATAAAAGCGCAACAAGAAAAGTCTGCTGTTGCCAAACACGCTTGGACGTATGACCATCGTGTTAAGTGGGAAGGAGTCATCACTCTTAGCCAGCGACAAGCAATACTTCACGCGAAGAACTAGAGAATCCATTGAGATCGCCAAACATCACACTATTTCTCAGGAGGGACAGCCATTAAATAGCACGTGGCGTGCCCTATTCGGAGAACATTCTTGATTTTGTTTTCTAATTAATAAAATTAACGTGATACGCCATTGTAAAGGAGGATTAATCAGCTATCCCATAATGCATCAGCGTTGAACCATATTATCAACGCGCGCGCTATGTTAATTTCATTTCTTCTCCAGTCGCCATGGATGTCAGAGATCATGTTGCGGACACGTTTAAATATGATAGATGTTTATATTTACACTGTTTGGACCTTAGAGTTGAAAAAGTTCTTCACACGAAGGTCATTCCTTGTATCGAGCTTTACATGGTGTTGGGACACGTTAGTTTTCCAGCGAAACTTCATGAACGTCGCGGTGTTTTGTTCTTACACAGCGAAGAGAATATTACAAAATTGCGGGGACAACGTTCACCAGTTGTTATAGAAGTTACGTCCAGCTGCACTCACACAGTAAGTTAAAAATCACTTTTGGGTATATCTCAGTGTTCAGGACAAACACCGCATGATATTATTTGAATATTTATACATTTTTCTCGTTACAGATTGAAGACGAAGGACTGGACAATGGTTGTAGTGTTGTCTTGGTGTTTAAATTCGATGTCTTGGTCAACAATTCGGTCGTCGCCCAGGCATTACATCCCATCTCTGGATACAGAGAAGACACTGACGATGTACTCTCAATGCCCTTATTGAATTTAAATTCTTCAACTTGCAACTGTTCCACGTTCCCTCAACTTTCGGATGTCTTATTCGAAGAAGAGGACACACAAAGTCAAGGCAATATTGCATCCGGAGGAAGAAACGAAAACATGGAGCCGGAGGAAAACCAAAACATGGATATGGAGGCTGATGAAACGTGTACCGCATCGCCAACAGATGTTTTATATTGCGAAACGTTTTCTTTAAAAGGAAGTACTTTCCACAGAGACTTTCAAAACGTCCTTGGGGACTGTAAGCAACAAATGCTTTTGGAAAATGGTTCTGTGGAGATAAAACTTTCGAAAGAGCCTATGAACGTTAACGATGAAAATGCAATCGTTGTTCAAGCAAAAGTAAACGACGGTTTTTCTACAATTGGTTATATACCAGGCAAGAAACTTAAAAAAATAGAAGCTGCATTAAAGAGTAATGATATTACGAATGTTGCCCTAACCCGAGTGCAATATACATACGTCTGGGGAGCCGGGGAACACAAGTATATTCCCTCTATAACAATTACAAAGAAAGGAACATGGCTAAAAGACGATAAAACATACAGATATAATAATAATTTTACCAGTTAAGTAAATGTGGCAAGTGTGACTGCTGTTTATTTTGTTTTAATGATAATTATGTTTTAAGTTTTAATCAAGTTTGTAATGTCGTATTTAAATTTATATTTACAAAAGATAATAAAAGGGGGAAATACGGTATAATTATACACAAGTTTTTTTATTATAATACACTATAAATTACAAAATAAATTATTTTATTTAAAATTACAAATTATTTCCACTTTTACGTCCTTGGTTATACAAAATAGTAAAGTCACTGACTGTGGCACACAAGTAATGCTTCTATCGATAGACTGTACATTACGTGTAACTTGCAAATGGTACAGCAGTGAGCTGTGGTAAACTGCAGATACTGTACTGTGTGTACTTCATCAGAGCAAACTGTGAAAAGGCCAGGCTATCGTAACTGGCTTTGCCTTGAATGGGTTTTGTTCAGATCACTTCCAATTTACCACAACTATGAATATGATTAAGCATTACACCAACATGGCCAGCTTAATCATATTCATGGTAGTGAGGAAGAACAACAGGCACTACAAACATTGTATAAGGGTACCTATATTAATTGAACGTTTTAGGCCCAGTGCGTGCATCTGTCAATGCAAGATGTGTTGGAACTGGTGGCATGCCCATCTCTGGCTTGTGTAGTCGTTGCCTTATGCTGCCTTTGTTTCTAATGGGCAACATCGCTCTTCCAGGGACCAATATTGAATTGTCTTCACGGTGGTTTATTCTTAGTCTGTGAAGACGCAAAGGGTGGTGTTGCACATCATCTTTTGCGTTGTTTTTCTCTGGGATGGTGTCAAATGATGGCATTTCCTCAGTGCGGAACCTTTCATTCAGGGTATAATAATAAAATGGAAGGTCTGTGGACATTCGTTTAGTGAACTCTCTAAAAAGATTAGAAAAGGGACCTATTGTATAATATATTACATAAATATAAATATATAAATATATAAATATATAAATATATAAATATATAAATATATAAATATATAAATATATAAATATATAAATATATAAATATATAAATATATATAAATATATACCTCACTATTTTTGGCCAAAATTCTTTGAACTGCTTCAGGGAGAAGACATTGCCAACATAGCGATGGGTCAAACTGAAAAATGTCTCCAGGTCATCAGTACCTCCTGCACGGGGATGTTCTGCATATCCAATGGTGCTGTTCTGACATCTTCGCAGCTCCTGACTCTCAATATTTGTGGTGATTTCTATGAATGTTTCCCTTGAGAAACCACGGACGTTATCTACTGGTCTGTAAGATAGTGAATATCAAATAATTATGATTAATAAGGATGTTTGCTTACCAAATCTATGTAACTTACATAATTAGGACATACACATACTGTAATGGGGCTCTTGCTAGTTTACATCACTGTTATTAACCACCAAGCCTCGCTTTGGTTGTAAGGAGAACATGCCATGAAAGTGAGGCTTCAGGTGGTGATTTAACAAAAGTCTGACATAAATTAGCAAGATATATACTGTTATGATAATATTATTTACCTGTTAATGTCAACAGTTGAAAAGTCATAGCAAGATTGCCAAGATGGCATCCAATCATCTAAAATGTATTGCATCATTAAGTAGTTGTATTTGCAACGTTTCAGTTGACTAATCCCTCTGCCATCTGTTGCCTCGTGCCAGTTTGCAATCACCTCCACATGTTTGGCTTCTCTTTCATGCCCATTTCTCTTAAGTGATTCAACCACATGGTAGGATAAAAGACGCTCTGCATCAACAAGAGATTGTTTCCTCTTCCCGATCAAAGCAGCATGCGTAAGACCACTTTTGGGATCCAAAAGAACATCATCAAATGCCTTATAATTGAGCCTGTTGTCTTTTCCATCCCGAATACTCTTGGCAATTCTCCTGAAGAGGTGGTTGTGGTCACTTCTGTCATGCCTTGGGGTACCCATGATTGGATCAATCTCTGGGACATACATATATGTCGAGAAGTCAACATTCTCTTCCTTCAGCTTCTGTATCCTCTCTCGGTATAGATAGGTAGCTACAACTGAACGCAACTTATCCAGAAAGGATTCTGGGGTATTTCGTCGGAAAGGATGAGGTGTTTGACCAGCAGGTACAAGCTTCTGTCTGATGTTTGTGATGGAAGTCTCAAAAGTAATGCCCTCAGCCATCCTCATGTTGTGGATATCCAAAATTACATTGCTTGGAATGGCAGGAATTGGGTTTGAAACCACAGGTGTACTGTCATCTGACACTGTTTAGAAAAAAAAATAAACATGTTTGGTTTGGACATATTGAAAGGACAGAGGATAATACATGTAACTGGGTCTGGGTGAAGTAGGGTCTGATCCCAGAGAGTTTTTGCTTAAAAAGTCATCACGTTGTCGTTCAACTCACTTCTTGGTGTTTTCAAATCAGATAATAAATGCTTTCTTGTGTGTGATAGAGAACTTACATGACTGTAACTCAAGGCATGCTTGAAGCGATTTCTTTGAGATCTTTCTTGCTGTTTCTCGTGCATCGTGGATAAGTTGCCATATGTGCAAGGGCCTTACTTCACCTTTTGTTCTCAAAGAACAAAATTCACCATCTGTCACAGTGCCTAAGAAAGGTAGGAAAACACCAAACTCAATTAAGGAGCCTGAATAGCTGGGTTGGGGGGCTTGGGCACTATTCTGCCAGCTACTCAGGCTATTTTTAAACCAAAATATTAAAACCTACTGTACTGTTCAGATGGCCAAAAATATTGTACAGTGCTGTCAAACAAGTTACAGTAATCAAAACTGACATTTACATACCAGCAACAGTCATGTTCCTCTTTTTCATTTCCCACTTCAGCTCCTGGTTGAATGTCCTAACATCTTGGTCTTTTAATGTACCACATGGGATGTAACGTACTGGAAGAGCGTAAGGTTTGGTCGACCTTCGCTCATCAGACATCATTGTAACAACAACATGGGAAGCACTGGTACGTTTCTTCTTATAGTAGTTTCTGAGGTACTGTGAACAGTGTGATGCAAGGGTATTAACAGTGCTCCTTGTGGCTTTGGATATATTTGTTCCAGAAATAGATGATAAAGAATTCTCAAAATCAAGAGCAAGTTTCTGGCTCTGTTGCAACAAAGTCTGATACTCAACAACATCCCAGTTGGTGTCCTTCAAGGTAGCTTCAGGGCAGTTGGCTTGTTTAATTTTCTCTTCAAAATGCACCTTCGATGTCTTAAAACCATTGTTAAGAAAATCAATTTCAACCTTCAAATTAGATATTGTTTCCCTCATAATCTCTTCAAGCCTTGATTGTGGAATGGTGGGATTTTTTAGCAGGTCCATTCTTGCATTTTTGTCATCATATTCGTGCCTTAAATCCTGCAGTTTATCATCGCTTAAATCAACATCACCATTCCAGACTTTCTTCTGCGACTCCATTATTCCTTCTTTTACGTCAGTGCCATCAAGTTTGATCCAAAAGCGACCATCAGCATTCGCAGACTTCAGTTGATCAATGGCTGTAACCTTGACAATGACATAATTATAGTACTGGTAAGTAGATTTAATTACTTTATCTAATAATTACTGCACCAATACAGGATAAAAATCATTATTATACTACCGCATTTATTATTAAACAGCATCTTTTAATAGTTTAACAGCAAATGAATACAATCATACTGTACATGGTTAATTACAGTGTAACAATGATTCATATTGAAGCTGGCAGGTGCACCAGTATAATAAAACATGTTAATTAAGCTTAATATTCAATATTGCTGGTGACTAGAAGGATATGCTCCTGAAGGTTAAATTATTATTCTTTCACCGGCAATAAACTTAGTGAAAGAAGTACATGTACTGTAATAGAGTTTACCTGTACTGTAGGCGTAGAAGTAAATTCTGACTTTTCATTTTGCCTCCACTGACTGCTGTAGCTTTGGCATGCCACATTGACTCTTGCCTTAATTAACATAGAAATTAACACAATTATTGCACAATTTTTGGAATCTTGAGTGTTAAAATGTTTCTATTTTAATTATTAACTCATCATGTACCTTTTGAGGATCCTTTACAGCATTCTTTCCTTGTCCACTCCATAAAGGACCAGCAAAAAGGCGCTTGAAACGGCTGGGAAACTCAGTTTCCATTGTCTCCCGCCATTGCCTAAAATCTTCAGGTTCTTTGACCTATATAATAAAAATATATTAAATCATTTAATAGCCACATGTATGATTATGCATTGATTTTGTACCATATTTTGTAACATTACTACAGTATAAACTTCTGGAATTATTTTATTAATTTTAAATTATAAATAAATTTAATTTTTTTAAATTTGAACACCCAGGATCAAATACATGTAGTTTTCAGGAACAATAGATTTTTCTTTTGTAAAGTACACCAACATAGGCACAATTACGGTACACCCTTTGAAATTTTAAGAACTGGGGATTCAGCGCAAACCATGTCTACAGTGTATTAATTCATTCATATTAAATGTTTAATAACCCATAAAACTGAAGCTAAAAAAGACCATTATTAGAGTGAGAGTAAAAAAACTTTTTTTTTGTTTTGGAAGGGACAGGAACACTATTTGCTCCCTGACTTTCTCAATTGTGTGCATCATCCTGTTTATTACTGTAGTCCTGCCAATTGATCTGCATGTGCCATATCCTTACCCAGTATTTATATAAGCATTAACCTCGACAAACCTGCATAACATTTGTTGCTGTGAAAAACTCCATCTGGTACTCTATCAGTCCAAATGGCATCCTGTCCAGTGTCATCAAGGGTTTTCCATTTTCTCCAACAATACATTTTGACCACTTGTACACCAGGTTGTGTTTCCCTGCTTTTTGTAATATCTTCATTGCTCCAATGGACAAAGAGATAAAATCAGAAAGGTTGCTATTAATACCAGCATGTTTAGCCAGATTAGAAAACATCTTGTCCAATATGGCAGTTTTGTCTTCTTCAACAAGTCCAGAATACATTGGCAGCACAACATGTTCCACATCTTTCACATTTGCAAGATTTAATACCCCATCTAACAATACATTAGCAAGGCTTTGTGGCTCCAAAAGTTCAAGGCCTTTTTTCATTAGTTTTTCCAGTTGTCCTGGTTTGATTTTTCCCAACTGTGATGAAAGAAGTGATGGACAGGCTGATGTGCATGTAGGTGTTTCAGATCTTTCAACATGGCTACCATTCAGGATTGCATCCACAGACATTCCATACTCTTCTTCAGCTTCTTCTAATGTTTTAAACTTTTTTCGTAAAACATTTACAACTCTTTGACGAACAGAGCACTCTGAAAAATTATAAAGGACACTGCTTACAAGAAAGTTCAGACAGAAATAGTTTCCTCTACCAATGAAATTAACAGTACTGCAGTACTGTACTTAAAATGCATATTAAAGTTAATTGTATGATTACAGTATACTAATTGATTATACTCAGAGAGAGTGGCAGCTCTAGAAATTGTCCAATGAGAAGTGCAAAGGGCCTAACAGGGTCCAAGTCATTCTCGTACCAGAGCCTTTTTGGGTCCAAGTCCAATTCTCCAGGGTGAACTTAACCTCGTGGGCCCAAGGGGGGGGGGGGTGTTACTGCAGGCCCACAAAGAACAGGCCCACAAAGAACAACTGCGAAGGAGGCTAGGGTGAACTGAGCCCATTGAATTGTGAAGGTTCAAAATAAGTTGTTTTAGGACACCTTTGTTTTTCGTTGTACATATGAACATACAAATATATAAATATATAAATAAAATTATAAATATATAAATATATAAACATATAAATATATAAATATATAAATATATAAATATATAAATATATAAATATATAAATATATAAATATATAAATATATAAATATATAAATATATAAATACATAAATATATAAATAAGTTACCATTTCGTTTTGCTGTGGCAGCAGATTCACGTATGAATTTAACAGCTTCCGTCCAGTACGGGTGAGGTGCTTTCATTGCTGGCCAAATGCTGTCTGTTGGTTGTTCATCTTTATACAATGCGACAAACTGAACGAGCGCCGCATCTTCCATTGCAGTCCAAGGAATACGCTGAATTTTGGGCTCGTCGACGTTTAAGGAAGGCCCAGCTGAAATCGGAAGGTTTTCCTATAAATAAACGAAATAATACGCACGTCAAGATTCATGATCGTTTATTAACTTGCCTCGATAATTTTAAATAATAAACCAACAAGTCGGACAGAAAATGCTAGATATGGATCACAAAATACTAAATACCTGTGTCTGGGAAGAGTGAAAATCCAACTTTCTTCTCCGGCCAAAATTATATGCCGATGATTTCCCATCGCAATTCCCTTCGGTATTTTCGGTAGAAACCAATGGTCGTTTTCTGGTCGTAGAGACTCCCAAATCTTCTTTATTATTCCCCGTGGACATTCTCCAAAGCCACTACATTTGCAGTTCTAGTTGAAAACGGCCAACACAAAGCGAGATACTGGAAGCAGGAAGCAAGCTGAAGTACACTTCGGTTAGCAACATTCGCATTTCGCGCCAAAATGTTCGAATATTTAGCCATATTTGCCTCCAAAATATAGTATCAAGCAATGGGGACCTTTGAGGACCTTTAGTACTAAATACGAGGAAAATTATTATTATACCTATTTGTCCTTTAGTGGTACCCAAGAATCCTTCTCAAAGTCCACACCGAACCCCAGCCTAGACATAGGCTTTTCCGTTGGCTGAGCTGTGGCCTATGGGACTGGGAACTAAATTCGTTTCATGACGTAGGCAGCGTTGTCTCTCCCCAGTCCCCTCGGCCATCCCGGCTTCAAATTTATAACTCCCAAATAGGAAATAGAAGGCCTAGGTCTAGGCTGACCGAACCCCAGAAGTACTGTATACCCGAATCGCAGCGATCAAATACGCTCGCTCAGTATTAAACAGTCGATAAACATGCGATTCAATTCGTCGTATATTTCGCTCATAGCGTCTATTCATATACAAGGTAATGGAAAATAGGCATCAAACATTATATATACAAAGAGATTGTTGTATGAATGATCTCCGTTCTACTCAAATGCTCGCTCGAACTTCGTACAAAATAGCCCGCGAAGTCTGGCCACCATCTTTAGTAACCGGAAGTTCTTCGGCTAGATTAAGCGCAAGGCGCATTGGGATAGCTGATTAATCCTCCTTTCGCCATTGTATTCTTACGTGATTTAATTGATCAGTTGCTTAGTTTATAAATGACGTGAGCCAACAACTTGTTGTCATTGCTCTGATGAAGGCCTGAGTCAACAGGCCGAAAGCTTAGCAAAGAAATATTTTACGTGGTGTTTCCACAAAACTTATTTATATGTCTGATTTGCCTAATATATAATCTTTTCAACTAGAGATGAAATTGATAATTACTAGAAATAAAGGTCTGTTACTATTGACATAATGACATTAGATCCATTGGGTCACAGGCTCTTCTCTGATCTTCTCTAAATAGAATTGTTATACTATATACTGTTATTTGCTATTGAGAGATGAAAATGCGCTTTTTAGGTCCTTTTTAGGCTTTTCAGCATAACTTTTTTCATAATCTAGGTATTGGCATGGGTCAGATTTAACTTTGGATTTGGGCAATAGTTTTAAAATCATTTTCACCAGTTAATCTCAGTGCTGTGTGTAAATAGACATTATATCATAGCTTTGATATAGGAACGTTTTTGATTGGCTGTCGTGCGTGCTCCGTAACTCGATGGAGCACGGCAAAAAAGCGCGGGAAAAATTTTCAAAACAAAACTGAGTTTTAAATTGACTTTTTATGGCCTTTTATATTATCAAAATACCAAGTCATTTAATTTTATTGAGTAATAAAGAAGAACGACCCAGAAGACATAAACTTGGTCTGGGTAACCGAGTTTAAACTGTCCTTTTGGTTGGATTTTAGTGAACAAAAAGACTTGGCTACGAAAGTAGAAAAACACAGCAACCAAAACGATTCGCCGGCTTGTGAAAGGATTTAATGCTATGTTATAAAAGAAATGGCTCATGGTTTAGTGTGCTCCATCGAGTTATGGATGCACTTGGGAAATTTGGAGAGCACTCAAAAATCTAGAGTTGGTCTCGGCTACACCTTGATCAACTCTTACGATTTTTTCGTGCTCTCCCAATTTCCCGCGTGCATCCATAAGTCGATGGAACACGCTAAACCATGAACCATTTCTTAAATATACATTTTTGAGTATGCACGGCCCGCGTGAGAAGGCTCTGGGAACGAGATTGGCGCCTAGCCTGGTAAACCACTAAAGACTTCTGCTTTCCTATTGATTAAAATTTCGCGCGTTTTTAGTGGCTAGGATGAAACTGCAATCGTCATAATTATAAGTGGATTTAGCCCTGATCAGAATGAGATTCGTGGTTACCATTTGAATTGGCGCGGGGAAGCAAATAAGAGGCTGGTGCCTAGTGACAATGTCAAAGCATTTGGAAACAAGATGAACATGTGAGTTGAAAACTTTAGTAAATTATTGTGAAAACGTGAAGGGAAAATATTGTATATTAACGTAGAATGGCTACCAAAGTTGCTGGTTTCTCACAAGTTGTGAAAATGTTGTACGAATTGCCGTGTTGTGCCCGTTGTGTGCTGAGGTTTAGTGGCCTGCAAGACTCTGCACCACTCTATGCCAAACCGTACAAGGTAAAGATATTCAAATTGAAAATTGTGGAAGTTTTAGACATGTTTCCATTACTTACAAGGGCTATCCTGAAAGAGCACTGTGTTAATTCAATACTCTGCTCATGTCAAGTTCTAAATATTCACATGTAGTTTAATAGTGAAGCGCACAGCTATTAATACTATCTTAATATTGACCAAAACTCATACTCGACAAACAAACAAAAATTTAATCTCGAGGGATCTCTAATGAGCCATTTTCTTTTGTGTGAAATGCAAGAATAAATTATAAACTCAGACAAACATGAATTCAACATCATCTGTGTGCTTCACTATTCATGTAACAGTTCTAAATAGTCTACTAATATGTCTTGGATATTTTAATAATAAATAGGTCAGAATAGAATACAGTTCAGGGTAGTACAGTACAGTATATGGTACAGCATAGTATAGAGTATAATACAGTACACAGTACAGTACACAGTACAGTACGCAGTACGATACATAATACAGTATAATGTAGTACAGTACAGTATAGTACAGTTAATATATAGTACAGTGTATAGTACAGTATAGTATAGAGTATAATATAGTAGAGTACATGGTACACTATGTACAGTACTGTGCAGAAATAACCTAACACTGCGTCTGCGGGCGCTCTGCGTGCGGTTGTGCGGCTGCCGCAAGGTCGCTGTGCGTCTGAGGCCGCGCCCGCTTGGGAGATTGTCTGCGTGCAGTTTCACGTCCGCCTTGCGGCTGCAGTTCTGTAGATGCAGGAACCATAGTTGATGGTCGTCAAACGTCGGAACACCCGAGTATTACAGAATTCAGTCTATCTAAACTATTAAACTGTGTGGATCAACAAATACAGGTACAAAAACCACCAAATAAGAAGTCGCTGAGTCGAGAATGGAGAATTTAGTCTACCTGAGCGACTGGTATAAAGACTGCCAACGAAAGAGTCGCTGAGATATAGAATCTCGTGATCTAATCTAAATCACCAACGAACGAGTCGCAGAGATTCTGAATTCAGTACATCTCACGACAGCTACATAATTATAAAGATTGCCCGAACGAGTTGATGAGATATATAACTTAGCTATCTAAGCGCGACAGCGATTGACAAGAGATTTTCCATAAAGGCGAACTTGGAATCAAACATTCAAACTTCGAAACTTTGAAATCAATATCCGAACTTCCGAGTCACGCCGCGTGGGAAATTGATTTTACGTCAAAAGTTCGCCGTCCGAAAAAGTTAAATCAGTCAAAGTGAACTACTTGATCAAAATGCATGTATTAAAAGCTTACCTTGGCAGTATTAAATGCTTTTAAAGTAATTTTATAAGAAAAGTCAGTGGGTTTTAAAACAACATGATTCTACGGCCTGCAGATTGCTTGATTGAAAGTTTCATTCCGAAGCGGAGTTTCCGAAAAACAGTTTTGTAAATTAAAGTTTTACTATAAGAACACTCTTAAAATTTGCCGAACGTTTGTTTGAAGATTTCAGTAGTTAGGGTGAAACTATTAATTTCTAACAATATATGCAATTTCAACAAGTGTCTGTGACGCAGGCTAATTCCCAAGGCACTCATTTGTATAAAGACGTCGTAGCGGTTTAGGACCCCACGTTGCATGCATTTTGTGTTTAAAAAAATACTTTTTCGGCGTAACTGTTGTTGGGACCAAATTCCTAAACTCTGTTTGTTGAGTCGCTACGAACTCAATTCGAGAAAATTAATCTAGAGACGTATAAATAACTTTTCTTTGCCAAGTTTACGATTCTATGTATGATTTGTAATAAACTCGTTTATATTAACAGTTACAGTATATTCGAACTTTAGATATAAACTCTGAAACTCGATGATTAGCCCTTTCCCGTTTCCGACATATTTGCTTTGAAACTATTATTTTTTCGAATCCGTATTATTTTATAAATTTTAAATATGAACTACATGTGATTTTTACAGTCAAACCGGATGTTCTCTTGCCCGCAATATAGCAATATTATTCACGAACGACATTGAAATTTTCATTGGCTATTTGCCCGAGTCAATTAACAATCACCATTCACAAGTTGACAGTAATATTATGTGTTCACGCCGGAATCCATAAAGACGTTTTATTCTCAAACCGCCTTGAAAAATAAATATTCCAAGTTTAATTCGGCCGATCAATTCGTCGTTCTTGATCATTTCAACATTGATGAATCTTCTTCCATCGGCACCTAAAAGAGGTCTTCTCCCACAGCGTTGAGCGTCGGCAAGTCTTCCAGTTCTTCGATATCGAGAGAGAAACAAACTTATTGCCGATCTCGAAGTTTTTACTCCTTCTTCTAAAATTCTCTTTATATATTGACAATAGAAACGTCGGACGACTTGAGCGTAACAATTCGTTGCAAATTCTGAAAGTTTTCCCATATCAATTGATTTCAACATGCTCTACGTTTGAACGCGACCTTGATCTCAGAATCTCAGATGACGCTTATATTAAAGTTCGAGAAGCGTATGCTCACGATCGGCGCCGATTGTGTTACGACGCCTGCGTCTTGCTTGCCGCAGTGTCTGGCTGACCGCAAGGACGCTCGCAGCCGAACCGCCAAACGCCCGCAGCCGCAACCGCCAAGCGTACGCAACCGCAGCCGCAAATTGCCCGTATGCGAACCGCAAACATGATCGCAAATTGGGTGCGGATTTTGTTAGGTTATTTCTGCACAGTACTGTAGTACAGTACAGTATACAGGCCTTGCTTGGAGATGCGCTCGAGCACATAGCGAGTGCATCAGAATATATATGGCACACCTTTGATCACGCTTGTGTGTTTAATAAATCCTGTTTCTAACAGCAGGTATTATATGTATGAAAGATAAAAGTACTTAATCTGTGAATCAATAAACAGCACCCAGCAGCACCATGGTTATATGACACCTGCTCAGATTTAGTAGGTGCATAAAAATGAGCACCTGGAGTCTCTGAGAAGTGCTTTTTATAGAGCATGTCTGTTTTACTTGATCAGATGACTACACATTTTAGCATGAATGTGATTTGTTCTGGTATCTTCAGAACCAAATGTAATTATACAGCTTTATACCCATGTTCCATGATGGTATTAATAATTATCTTAATTATTACATTACAATATACTATACTACATTATACTATATTGCAGTGTACCATGTATTGCACTATACTATACTCGGGCCTTGACTAGCTCCAGACTGTATATACGTACAGTATATTTAATGCTGCCTTGTAAAGACAAATTCATCAAGTAGATGTGGTATGTCTTCCCATCACATTGAACTTGCTTTCTCAAATATAGTACTATAGCTATAATAACCCTGAGTGGACCCACGCAGTACAGTGCTACAGTGTAATGCATTTATTTTGAATTCTAAAGGATCTTGTTCAGTATATCAGTACAGAGTATGGATATTCACCAGAAATTGGTAAAGAAGATATAATTTGTGTAGCTTGTCTTGGATTATTGCAGCAACACTCTGAAACGGATTTAGTCAAACAGGTTTGTCACACTTTAAAACAGGTTTGTTACACTTAAAATTTAATTTTTAGAGTTTTTTTACAAAACACTAAATTAATGGGTAAATAAACATATCTAGTTACTATTTAACAAATAGATTCCATTTTGCCATTGTCTGTTCAGTTATAGATGCACAGATGACATCACAACATGGTAAGAACAAAAAAGTGGCCCACGAGACACAGTCGAGTGGGTCACTGATGTTCTTACCATGTTGTGATGTCTTCTGTGCATCTATAACTGAACAGACAACAAAAAAATGGAATCTATTTGTTTTATACAATATAAAAATTACACAATACTTCTTGCCGGATTTTGGGGCATGAAGAAAGAAAAAAGCAAGTCAGCTGACGTGATCTGACGTGATCCATGTGTCTGTCCTCTAATAGATCATGGCCAACAACGCATAGCAACCAGGATATTGTATAACAAGTTTTATATGTTAACTAATAAATTAAGAATGTCTGAGGGTTCTTGATCCCTTTGATGAGTAAAATCATGTGGTGTCAGACAGTTAAAAATATAGGCCAGGGCTGTTTTTGGCTGGCTCAGATCTATCCATGGAGAATATGAGTATTGAATATGAGAATAGATACTACAGTATATATTTAAAGAATTAATGAAAAAGTTTCTTTATTTAGATTTGTGGTGCTGTTAAGACATCTGGTCATGAATACTTTAATTTTACTATGGCAGTTTATGCACCTCTGGTCTTGAAATTCCGTCATGTGAGTCCTACACTGAGCAGAAGTAAAGTAGTAGTGTACAACTGTAAACTTCTAATAATAACAATAAGCCACCATGCACCCCTGAAAATGTCCTTTATTCATACTCCGATTACTGTATGGTGCTTTGAACAAATTATGGGTTTAGGAAGCTTGTAAAATAAATTATTTTAACTTTGTTTTCTTCAAATCTTTCATGAAGAATAATTATTTATTTATTTTTATTTCTTATACTAGCATTCTATGTGGCTTCATCTTCAAGAGAACTTTAGGTACTGTATAAACAAATAAATATATAAATGAATGAAATATAAAATAAATGAATAAATAAAATTAAAACATAAATACCGGTAAATACAAAAAAGATATCTTGTTTGTGAAATAACCTATAGATTAATTTTAATCTAATTATTATTTAAGTCATAACTATATGTAGAAAAAGTACAGTATACTATATTATATTATAGACCGAAAGTGTATATTAAGGTTGTTAATGTTTATTCAATTTAGTTCAGTTTATCCAAACGAAGTAACCTTTGAAAATATTCTGCCTGTAAAAGAGTGCCTCAAATTTGTTTATGGTCCAAGAATGGAACAAGAACTGGATTCAGAATTTTATCGTAAGGTGAGTTTGACTTCTCTATAGCAACAATTATGTCTGAACATGTATAATTCATTTACAGTATTGTCAGACTGGTTTTGGTGATAGATATTTATTAATTGTATCTATGCAGAGTGTATTCACGATTACTGTGACAATGAACCATTTTGATGCAATGAGAGAACTTGATTTTTTGTAAGTATATACAGTATGGAAGAAGTACAGTAACTTAATCTATAATTATATCAGCAGTAAAATTTATATAGTTAATTAAAGGATACATGTACAGTATATTGTACAAATTGTTTTATTTTCAATATGATTTGTCTTAGGGAAAATACTCCAAAAGTTTTGAAATGTCACCCCAGAAAAAGACAAAAAGTAAGATGAGTAGCTGAAAATGAGTTTCTGTATTTCACATGCTGTTTTTTTATTCTTTCTTGATTTTTCTTGGTAATTGGCTAGCAAGGCATTATTTCCCCCCATCTCTAATCTATGTTGTAGGTATTGGAGAATGAGCCTTCTATAACATCTGCTCAGGTTGGAAAGTGCATTGAAACTCTGAAAACATCTGATGATTTTAAAAAGTAGGTGTTGGATGAGTCAGTGACTTGTACACCTCTGAGTGAGTAACACTTAACATAGTCTCCCTCGCAGTGCGAACAACATCATGACAACCACAACTAGTGCTGTGCGAACTCTGGTTTTTCAGCTCAAATATCCGGCTCCGGCTTCTTTGGTATTATTTGGCTCAACTTTGTCCCTGGGGTCTTTTCCTGGTGAAAGCTGCGAAACTGTCAAGCGACTCAAGCAAACGTAATGCGACAACTAGCAATGTCAGGAATGATGAAAACTTAATAGAACCGAATAAAGTTACACTACTACAAATAATAAAATACAACGAAGTATAAATTGCCAAGGGTTTTTAAAACTTTTTATAATTACATTTTAATGAACGCTAAGCGACCAATGTTGCCTGGAAAGAATGTGCAACGCTTCTTTGAGACGATGTTCCCCGTCAACGAAAAGACTCGTTCAGAAGTAACTGAGAACGGTGAACAAGGAAGATATGAGAGAGTTAGACACGTCAAAGCAGGTCATTCGTTTTTGTGGCGATACCAATAATCCAATAAATCCTGAGCATTAACTTTGCCGTCTTGGGATCTGACTGGTATCACTGGTGTTAAGGTGCCTGGTTGCCGTTCAACAGCTCCACTTGCATTCCCCATGTGCTCACTCACAAGTCAGTGTTGTCCGCAGTGACCCTTTATGTGGTTTATGAGCTGCATTTCTTAACATTTTGAATTTCCAGCCTGAGCTTGGAGAACTCCAGCTCCGGCTGAACAAAAAACGCCAGAGCTCCAGCAGAGCTCTGACTTCCGGCGCTCCGGCACACAGCACTAACCACAACAGCTGCGAGGGGGACTACACTTAACAACACTGTTGGGGCACAACTACAAAATCTTGGCAAATAATGTGCCAAAAGTACAGTTTTTCAAAAATACAGACTGAGTTATTGAACTAACAGGAGTTTGAGTGGAAAAAAAAATATTGTTGTTTAATTAGTTATCAGTTTCAACACAGAGTAAATAGAATGATAAAAAGTGAGTAGATTTTGTCATTCAAGTAACAGTTTGGATAATTTTTTGACAGACAAGGAAAGTAGTGAATGATAGACTGATTGTCTTTGTCTGCTTTGTGCAAATTAATTAACAAATTTTCTGTATATACATGTACTGTACTGTACTGCACTGCACTGTACTGTACTGTACTGTACTGTACTGTACTGTACTGTACTGTACTGTACTGTACTGTACTGTACTGTACTGTACTGTACTGTACTGTATTGTACTGTACTGCATTGTACTGTACTGTACTGTACTGTACTGCATTGTACTGTACTGTACTGTACTGCATTGTACTGTTCTGTACTGTACTGTACTGCATTGTACTGTACTGTACTGCATTGTACTGTACTGCATTGTACTGTACTGTACTGTACTGTACTGTACTGTACTGTACTGTACTGTACTGCACTGTAGTATTGTACTATACTGCAAGTCTGCACTGTAACTGTACTGCACTGTACTGCATTGTACTGTACTGCATTGTACTGTACTGCATTGTACTGTACTGCATTGTACTGTACTGCATTGTACTGTACTGCATTGTACTGTACTGTACTGTACTGTACTGTACTGTACTGTACTGTACTGTACTGTACTGTACTGTACTGTACTGTACTGTACTGCATTGTAGTATTGTACTATACTGCAAGTCTGCACTGTAACTGTACTGTACTGTAGTGTAGTGTACTGTACTGCATTGTACTGTACTGCATTGTACTGTACTGCATTGTACTGTACTGCATTGTACTGTACTGCATTGTACTGTACTGTATGGTACTGTACTGCATTGTACTGTACTGCATTGTACTGTACTGCATTGTACTGTACTGCATTGTACTGTACTGTACTGTATGGTACTGTACTGTACTGCACTGTAACTGTACTGTACTGTACTGTAACTGTACCGTACTGTACTGTACTGTACTGTACTGTACTGTACTGTACTGTACTGTACTGGACTGGACTGGACTGGACTGGACTGGACTGTAACTGTACACCAAACTGTCTGTCCTGGTTAATCTTATCTAGAGTTGGTAATTGTCCTCCTGAAAGTGTAAACACTCACTGTGTGATTATAAAAGTTGCATGTGCAAATTCATCAGTGTATGTTGCAGGTTTGTATGTAAACTTTTTTTATCACATTTATTGATAGATTTTAATCTTTTCTGTTAATATTATTTATGTATCCATCGCTCTGAGATAAATTAATTAAATTGTAAGTTATAGAAATTGAACATTAAATCGTAATATTTTAATTGAATATTCTAAACATTATTTCAGGTCGTTACAACAAATATTCACGTACCTTATCACAGTCTCCTTGGTTAGTGAATGGACAACGAATGACTGAACATTCAGTACAGGTGAATAATAACTAATACAAATATTGTCTTGAAAGCTAAATGCTAGGTGTAAATCCATGGTCCATGCTGAATGGTAGTTTGGACTACAGTAATACTGGATGGCTTGTCCTTTTCCCACCTGCTTGAAACAAGTCTTTCCAGACCAGAAGAGAAAACCCAGATGGCTCTGCATGAAGTTCTTAGTAATCGACAATGTACTTTAGTAATCTGAGTGTACTTTTTCTTTTGTAATTCAATACTATAGGAACTAATATCAGAAGAAATAAAAAAGGTGTTTCAGCCAGATGGTGAGTTGATGGATGGATGGATTGATTGATCAATTGGTTGGTTGATTGTTGATTGATTAGTTGATTGATTGATTGATTGATTGATTGGTTGATTGATTGATTGATTGATTGATTGATTGATTGATTGATTGATTGATGGATGAATTGATTCATTGGTTAATGGATTGATTGATTAATTGATTGATTGGTGGATAGATTGATTGATTTGATGGATGGATTGGATTGATTGATGGGTTGATTGATTCATTGGTTGGTTGGTTGGTTGGTTGGTTGATTGATTGATTGATTGATTGATTGATTGATTGATTGATTGATTGATTGATTGATTGATGAATTGATTGATGAATTGAAGGATTATTGATTGATTGATTGATTGTTTGTTTGTTTGTTTGTTTGTTTGTTTGTTTGTTTGATTGATTGATTGATTGATTGATTGATTGATTGATTGATTGATTGATTGATTGATAGGTTGATTGATTGATTGGTTGGTTGATAGGTTGATTGATTGATTGATTGATGATAAACATATATACATCTATTGTATTTCCAGTGAAAGTTCTAGTTAGCAATTCTCTTTATTTTAGATGTGAAGTTTTCTTCTGCTGGACGAGAGGATGTGGATGTGAGGATGTTAGGGAAAGGTTGGTAAGCAAACAGTGATTGGGAAATAGATGCGTCCTGCGCTTATTGCGACTCTTTAAAATAAATTTCTCTTCCTAAAAATAAAGTGCGTGCCTTAAGAATATTATGCAAGTTCTAAAAATAAAACACGCGTCCTAAAAACAAAGTGCGCGTCCTAAAAATAAATTGCGTTTCCTAAAAATAAAGTGCGCATCGTAAAAATAAAGTGCGCGTCCTAAAAATAAAGTGCGCATCGTAAAAATAAAGTGCGCGTCCTAAAAATATAGTGCGCGTCCTACAAACAAAGTGCGCGTCCTACAAACAAAGTGCGCGTCCTAAAAATAAATTGCGTTTCCTAAAAATAAAGTGCGTTTCCTAAAAATAAAGTGCGTTTCCTAAAAATAAAGTGCGTTTCCTAAAAATAAAGTGCGCATCGTAAAAATAAAGTGCGCGTCCTAAAAATATAGTGCGCGTCCTACAAACAAAGTGCGCGTCCTACAAACAAAGTGCGCGTCCTAAAAATAAATTGCGTTTCCTAAAAATAAAGTGCGCTTCCTAAAAATAAAGTGCGCGTCCTAAAAATATAGTGCGCGTCCTACAAACAAAGTGCGCGTCCTACAAACAAAGTGCGCGTCCTAAAAGTAAATTGCGTTTCCTAAAAATAAAGTGCGCTTCCTAAAAATAAAGTGCGCGTCGTAAAAATAAAGTGCGCGTCCTAAAAATAAAGT
This sequence comes from Corallium rubrum, assembly GCA_964035015.1. Taxonomy (NCBI): domain Eukaryota; kingdom Metazoa; phylum Cnidaria; class Anthozoa; order Scleralcyonacea; family Coralliidae; genus Corallium; species Corallium rubrum. The sequence continues at coordinate 9,274,742 of OZ036002.1, forward strand.
GCGCTAACTAAAAACAAAGTGCGAGTTCTAAAAATAAATTGCGTTTCCTAAAAATAAAGTGCGCGTCGTAAAAATAAAGTGCGCGTCCTAAAAATCAATTGCGTTTCCTAAAAATAAGGTGCGTGTCCTAAAATTAAAGCGCGCGTCCTAAACATAAAGTGCGCGCGTCTTAGAAATAAAGTGCGCATTCTGAAAATAAAGTGCGCGTCCTATCAACCTTATTAGACTAAAGTAACGATATTTTTTTAAATTCAGGGCGACCATTTATCTTAGAACTTCTCAATCCTCGCAAAGTGGCGCTATCATCTGAGCAGATCAAAGAGTTGCAACATAACGTTAATGCATCAACTGAAGATATCAAGATCCGTGATTTACAAAAGATTACAAGGTTTGGCGAGATTTAACAATGTATACTCCTTTACTTACCAAAAGCCTGGTTAACAAATACAGCTGGGGGGATAATTGTCCGCTGGATACGTTTACTATCCAGAGACCACAGGATAGACATGTTCAGTTGGTCATCCTCGCTCCCTATAAAACCTCTGGAACATAAATAACGCTTGGAATCTAATTGTGTCTTCTTGCCGGCCAAAATTCCCTGGAGTTGAACTTGAGTGACAAGGTTTTCTGAGTGAGGAGGGTAGATGGTGTGAGGATTTCGGGTGCAGAGGGGTCGTTTGATACGGGTTGGAAGGTCGAGATATCCGTTTGTATGTCGTTATAGGAGCACACTGGCTATGGAGAAACTTTGGACCGGTTAACCACGTAGAATCGAAATTTATTTATTTATTTAAAAATCTTTATACACGGTAGCTAATCAACCTTAAGATATAAGTACAATAAATAGAGATACAATGGTATAAAAAAAAAATGGTTAAAAAATATAGTAAGGTTAGATGTACTGCCGAAACAGAGAACGTAGTAGTCTAACGTTTCGAGCGAAGGCCCTTCGTCAGAGAGAAACGTTTCTCTGTTCTCTGCCTGTAGTCTAGGAATGAATGTCCCAAGGGAAGTTATAAACATGGCAAGATGTATTGGAATAAGTACAGTATGGCGGGTTAGGGCAAGCATGCATGCAGAAATCGAAATGTAGTAAGCAACAATCGAAATATAGTAAGGTTAGATATGCTGCCGAAACAGAGAACGTAGGAATCTAACGTTTCTCTCATTCCTAACGTTCTCTGTTTCGGCAGTATATCTAACCTTACTATATTTCGATTGTTGTTTCCTTAACACAGCATAATGCCATGCAAGCCTACACTGCCTACACAGCACGCTACTTTTATCTGACTATTTGAAATATAGCAAGGTTGGATATACTGCCGAAACAGAGAACGTATAGTAGTCTAACGTTTCGAGCGAATGCCCTTCGTCAGAGAGAAACGTTTCTCTCTGACGAAGGGCCTTTCCTCGAAACGTTAGACTACTACGTTCTCTGTTTTGGCAGTATATCTAACCTTACTATATTTCAATTGTTGTTTCAACACTGCCTACGCCGCTACTTTTAACTTTAACTTTAGAACTCTTGAGGTTGCAGACTTTTTCCACCTACACTGTATATGTTTGTTTTTATATTTATTTTGTTCTAGAGAAGAGTGCTCAAAACTGAAAGAGGCTGAGGACAGTAAAACAAAGACGTACAGGTACTTGACAATTTATGGACCACGTGGAGCAACATTGTCGTTATTTGTCAGTGACAAGCAGATTAACTTGTGAAACAACGACATATCACAATATTTTACTCAACTGTTGTATTTTCAACTTGTTTCAATTCGCTGTTAATAAAACGAGTTGTAGGCTGCCGACGAATAGTTAAACACCGATCAATAATCAGACTTATCAAATCATTAATAATTCATGACGAAAATTCAAAAGAAATGAATGTTTAATCAGCATCTTTAAATACGGATAAAACATGTTTTATCAAAGTTAATAGGCACTAGTGGCTCAAATTCAGCTTTTCTGAGTTAAAATGATCTTATATAACCTTTTCTACGACTCTTAAACAAAGTGTTGTAAATGTAAATGCCCATAAAGAGCGGCCGCGAATATTTTAACTATTACATAAATGTCATCAAATGAATTGGTGAAGAAAAAAATTGAAATACAACAATATTTTAGGAACACTTCCGTTACATTGACAGAAACTGTGATTTGAAATTTCTATCTTCAGCGCTTTGGTTTATGTTCCTGAAGGTGTGACAGAAGATGAGATTAAGATATTAGATGATTTAAAAGTAAGTGCCGGAGATCGTCCATTTTTGGACTTGCTCAGATTTGGCTTTGCATTTGTTTCACGCGATGTGCTGTGCTGTGCTGTGCTGTGCTGTGCTGTGCTGTGCTGTGCTGTGCTGTGCTGTGCTGTGCTGTGCTGTGCTGTGCTGTGCTGTGCTGTGATGTGATGTGATGTGATGTGATGTGTATGGCGTCAATGATGTGACGTGTGTTACAGTTATGATGTGATGTGACATGATGCGGTATGGCAGAATGTTGCCTTGCACATGATATGACATCAACTTGGTGTGACGTGTATAATACGTCATGCAACGTGATGTAACATGGTTTGTAAAATGTGATGTAAGATGTGATGTAAGATGTGATGAGGTGAGGTGGTGTGAGATGAGGTGATGTAAGATGTGATGAGATGAGATGAGATGAGATGAGATGAGATGATGAGATGAGATGAGATGAGATGAGATGAGATGAGATGTGATGTGATGTGATGAGATGAGATGCGATGCGATGCGATGCGATGCGATGAGATGAGATGAGATAAGGATGAGATAAAGATGAGATGAGATGGGATGGGATAAGGATGAGATAAAGATGAGATGAGATAAGGATGAGATGAGATGAGATAAGGATGAGATAAAGATGAGATGAGATGAGATAAGGATGAGGTGAGATGTTCGCTCAGAGAGGTTCGACTGTATATGTGAAATTGTGATGTGGGTCACGTCTGTGATATAATAATGCAGGTCTGGAGGGATAACATGAATTTAAATTTTTTTTTTTCAATTAATAAAGAATGTAAAACTGATGCAAAGAACGCCGTTGAGAGTTTTACACAGGTAAGAGTTATTTTATAGTTGATCAGATATATTTTTTCTCCACTCCAAAAAGCTTCATATATTCTGAGAAATTTTTGTTTTATTTGTGCATCAATGTATCTAGACGTCCCCTTGCCAGTCGCCAGCGCAGCATCTTGTTCATGACTACGGAGCTCATTGATCAACAACATTTCAGACTTCGACTGTGTACCGAGGCTGGCACGTATCCTTTGTGATAAGATATGTTGTTATATAGCTAGAGTTTCACTGGATGCAACGATGACTGTCATTGGTTGGTTTGTGGTCACATGACATTAGCTAAATTTCAATGTCTACCGAGCGGGCAATAATTGAGAACTTATTGCCTGCTCGAACCTGCTTGGTCAATAAGTTTTCAATTGTTACCCGCTAGAATTTTGAACTCTTCACGGCATCCTATAAACAAAAGCTTGTTTGGTACGAAAAAAAGAATATTTATAGGTCTTCAAAGCATGTGTGAAGATTAACTGGAGAAATGTATTGCTGTTCTTTTGTTCTGAGACTTATATTTGTTTGGTTGAAGTGAAATTACGGAGCCAGGCGAAATGTTTTGGTAAGTCTTAGCGTTTGTCTTTTGTGTACTTTCCCTTGATAAACGTCGAAATTATTCAGCGAAACTCTAGCTATATAACAAAACACTAGCTATATAACAAAACACTTAATGTCTGATCCCTCAGGAAACAGTTAGTTTTGTTTTCCCTCGAGTCTCGATGTTTCCCTCGACTTCGTCTCGGGAAATATCAAGACTCTCGGAAAAACAAAACTAACTGTTTCCCTTGGGAGCAGACATTAAGTGTATAATATTACTATATGTCCGTAATCAGTGTCTTAGAGGGCTTTCCATTTACACGTTTAGACCGGTTAGTCCGGTTAAATGGAACACGTTACGTTTGAGACTTGGGATGGTCTGACTGGAAAATTTGGTCCTAATCAAAAGCAAGTCCATTCTGGCTGGACTGACCGGTCAGACCTTGTCAATTGGAAAGCGTCCTTAGCATGCAGGAATTGTAACTTGGGGGTTCAAAGTGTAAATTTGGCGCAGTGCATGATGTTCGCAGCGAAGGATGAATCCTTCTCACCGAGGTCTCTCTCCCAGAAAATGTTTAGTTTTGTGAGCCCTTTCAGCCTGCGGATACAGCCGCCTCACATGAACACATCGGGACTTATAAAGACCTATTACGATCAAAGCTAGGACGGCGATCCGCGTGGACGGCAACCGTTCCCGAGGGGACTTGGAGCTAGAACGTCTGAACATACCGTTCCCGTCCAGTTTATAAGTGCTTATACGAATTGCAATACGACGGGAACTTGTAAAGGCTCTTTTCCAGGCATCGCAAAAACCAGCTCGCTGCGAGTGTTTGCATATAATTAAAAACAACTCGCGGTGCTTGTTTTTCCGTTGTGAGTTATTTTGAATGTTGCTGCGAGTACTTGTATCTCATTAAAAAGAACTCACAACTAGAAAACAAGCACTTCGAGTTGTTTTTAAGTAGATGCAAGCACTCGCATGCGAGCTGGTTTTTGCGATGACTGGAAAAGAGCCTTAAGACTATGTGCACACGGTAACGTTTCCGAGCGTTTTCGTATTGTTTCAAGTAACGAGCTGATTGTTCTCGATTCCCTTGAGAACAGTAAGCAATACGAAAACGCTCGGAAACGTTACCGTGTGCACATAGTCTAAGACGCTGAGTCAGACTTGGCGTGAGAATATAAAAGCAGTATACTTATAAAATTTTAATAGATCCGTCCCGTTTCGTAAGGTCTCTAATCCATACGAAAATCAAACTGCAGCAAGGATCGTATTCGGAAAGCACTAAATGACTGAGAATGAGGCTCCCTTTTCAGGCTCGAGATCCCTTTTCCAAAGACGGCTTCAAGTGACGTATTGAATTAGTAACGCGCATCTCTGCACAAGCTTCTTCAAGGAAATGTATGAAAGGTACACTGTTCTAATTGAGCCCAGTCCAAAAGCGTTCAATTTTATACACAGCCGCCCAAAAGCTGTCTTTTTCAAGTGACCGTCTAACATTTATAAAGGCCGTCCAAAAGACGGCTGGCTGACTAATGCTATGTCCGCAATGGCCAATTTTAGGGACCTTAATCGTTTATAGGGACCTTAATCAAGCTAGGACGACGACGGCAATTAAGTTACTGCATTTAAAAGAAACCATGGATCAGGACATCGTATATTGTATGCTTTATGTATTTTGTAAGATCATTAAAAAGCAGCCGTATAGCTTCGACAACATAACATATATGATAGATTAACGTCAAAATAAACTAACAGCTTTTGCTGTTCCTTGCCACAACGTCGTCTTGAAAACGTGAAAACGCTTCAGTTGACGTTGTATGTGCAACGAGGACGGTGTTGGGATTACTCTTGGGACTGCAAATTACTCAACGCTTTGTTTTGGTTCAAAAATATTATTGTACTTGGGTCGTCGTCGTGACGTTCGCGTTGTGATTGCTTAAAGGTCCCTTATAACTGCTTAAACCTACGTTAGACGTACAGTAATTGTAGGCGTTGAGATTTAGTCGTAGACAAATACAGTTTTCATTAACTCATGAAAACCAATTCCAGATATATAAAGGAGTTTGTTCATGGGGATTTTGGTCGGACTAAACCAAACCTAGGAATAATTTTGAAGAAAGAAACAGACATTTTGGAACTGGACGTTGAGGTAACTGACCCAGAGTGTTTGTGTCGTGTAATTATAATGAGATAATTTGCTTATTTAATCGAGTTTTTAAAAATTTTCGTTGTCTAGTCTGTGGATGTTGATTGGCCTCCGTACATTGATGGTCCTTAGATTGAAGTCATACAGGTATGGTATGGTCATAAGGAATTGTGAGAGAATAAATGAATCGAATGAATGGATGGATGGATGGGATGGTTGGATGGGTGAGTGGTTGGTTGGTTGGTTGGCTGGGTGGCTTGATGGGTAAGTGAATAGTTGAGTGGATGAATGAATGAATGAATGGTTAGTGCGTGTATGGTTGGCTGGTTGGGTGAATGGATAGATGAATGAATGGGTGAATTGATTGATGGGTGGATGGATAGGTAAATGAGTGAAGTGAAGTGAAGTGAAGTGAAGTGAAGTGAAGTGAAGTGAAGTGAAGTGAAGTGAAGTGAAGTGAAGTGAGTGAAGTGAAGTGCACTTCACTTCACTTCACTTCGCTTCGCTTCGCTTCGCCCCGCCTCGCCTCGCCTCGCCTCGCCTCGCCTCGCCTCGCCTCGCCTCGCCTCGCCTCGCCTCGCCTCGCCTCGCCTCGCCTCGCCTCACCTCACCTCACCTCACCTCACCTCACCTCAGGTGAGGTGAAGTGAAGTGAAGTGAAGAGAAGTGAAGAGGAAATGAATTGAGCTTAAGGCCTGCGCTAAACGTCGCACAATAGACGAATTTAATTCGAATTAACTTCGTCGGTAATGTGACATAAATGCGACGTCGAGTTAAACGTCGAATTTCAGCCGAATTTAATTGTTTTTACTTGGACGCGTTGAGCCTGAAAACAATTTATTGAAAACATGGCACCGAATTGTCACAGACAGAGGAGAAACATTTAATTCGACGCGACCAATATTCGTCGTGTAACTCGAACACGCAATTTCGTCGCAATATCCGTCTGACTCAGACGAATTTAATCGAGTTATACGTCGCAGTTTCGTCGAATAAAATTCAAACAATTAAATTCGTCTGAATTCAATTCGTCTAAAAAAACGTTCAATTTTCCGTTTATTTTTTCTTAGTGGTATATGGCGTACCTCTCCAGAACGTTTTGTTTTGATATTTCGTAACACAACCGGGGAGAGGGCTAGTTTGTAATTATTAAGAGTATTAGATAATAATTAATAAGAGTAATAAAACAAATAATGCATCTGAGCCAGCTGTTTATTTCCTTTTAATACAAGTATACATAATAAAAGGAACATGGGTTGAGCTGAACGTCTAAAAACAGGCTACGCTAGATATTTAAGGCCTCTATAACAATGTTGATATTAATAATCTAAAAACCGTACAAGTTTCGGCTGGGTTTTCTTCCCACCTTCAATCTGTTGAAGCATTCACGGTACAAAGGCATCTTGGTTATACATGTGCAAGCATCACACTCAGTCACAGTACATGTCAATATATCTTGTATACAGTCAAAAAACTGTGTATTATCCACATTGCTTGAATCTCACATAGGAAATGTCTTTCAATTTGTTGTCTTGAATTTCACAACTTCACTTCCATTGCATAAGCAAGTCCGGTGTCTTTATCATAACTGTATAGCTGCATGGTAGTCACCATCAATGGTATAGTCATGTTTCCATTCCACGGGCTGTTGTGATTTTGTGTCTAAACATTGCTTGATTTTCTTCGAGTAAAGCATCGTCGGGGCAGGCTTCAGTCAACTTCATCGTCTTCCGTCTTCATAGCTGTATATTTCACTTCATGGTCTGCTGTATGCTTTAAACTACCTGTGTTTTAGAAAGTAGAACATTTTAATGCCATAAAAGACGAGAGCCATAAATAATTAAAATGCCTTTATAACATAGAGGTAATATAACGACGTTTTTGATTGGCCACCGTGCGTGCTCCATAACTCGATGGAGCACGGTAATTTCAAACGTAATGAGAAACTCATTTTTAATCAGCGAAATCCGTTGTTTTGTGTCTGATTCTCTGTTATAAAAGAAATGGTTCATGGTTTGTAATAGCGTCTCAAACCTTATTAAGTACTTCTTGTGTCATTACATTCGTTTAATTTTTCGTAAAATAACTCTTTTTGTCTGTTTTCAATCTACGAAAGCTATGAACTTCAGTGGGTTGTGGTCACGTCATCGTACAACTGGCACGCAAAATCCGGCCCAATGGCACATCCAGTCACAGAATAGTAAGACAACCAGAAGTCCGACTCGCGTGAAAACTTGTCCGCATTTCTTCAATGCGCATGCGCGATATTTACGCCATCCTACGCGATCCTACGCAATGTCCTACGTCATTCTATGCAATCCTGGCAAGTTCCCCCAGCAGTTTTAACCTTTTGAAGGTACAAACTGCCGGGGGAACTTGCCAGGATTGCGTAGGATGGCGTAGGATGGCGAGGCGACATGCGCGTTCCGACGCGAGTCAGACTTCTGGTTGTATTACTATTCTGTGATCCAGTTGTATATAGAGATCAGATTTCAGGTTGCATGCATCTCATCACCTTGTGATTGACTTTTCTTCGGCTTTTGAAACCATTCCTCGACTTCGTCACCGTAACTTTCGCGCAGAATATCCTTGACATGTTCAGAGCTAAACGAGAATATGGATTTTAGTTGTTGTTTAATGGCGAAGTTCTTTTATTTCTCTTAATAAAATATAAAGTTCTTTTAAGAGCTTAATAACTTTCTTAGTTTTTTTATTGTTTTGTCGGCACAACACCCGTAATTAACCATCCCATGCGCATCGATGTTGTCGGGCCGGAACAACTTTTATCTTTTTACTCTATCTAAAGGCCCGGTCAAACGAGGATGAGTGTCGATGAGAGTTGCAACTCTCGGTCGCGTTTGACCACCAACTCTCATCGACTCTCATGCACTCTTATGAACTCTCATCAACTTTGAGCTGGTTCAAATTTTAATGAGAGTTGATGAGAGTTTTTGCTCGTTTGACTGGTCATGAGAGTTGGCATATGAGAGTTGATGAGAGTTTAGTACTTTGTTTACCTCGAAATTCGTTCCTAGTTTCCCTGCTCCGCGCGGTAAATCCTACAACTCTCGTCAACTCTCATGGTCAACTCTCATCCTCGTTTGACTGGGGCTTTTGCCAGACGATTTTACTCGTCAAGGGGGAAGTCTCAGAAAGTCATGCGTGAAAGGGTTGAAGCACCGTTGATTAAGTAAGAAATAAAAAACGTGTCGCGTGCGATTATCGAGTTATAATGCACGAGAGATGCGTGTAAAGCACGAGGCGATAGCCGAGTGTTTTACTAGCTTCTCGAGTGCATTATAACTCGATAATCGTACAGCGACTAAGTTTTTTATTTCTTTTATAAAATAATGACTTTAAGTTGTCAATAAACCCAATAAAAGTAAGCAAAAAAACAGATTACCTGTCTCAGGACGAGTTTGTTACCGTTTAGCGCCACGCGTGGCCCCGTACAACACGTCGGGGATTTTAGCGATGAAAATGCACTTAAAGTTGCACTGAAGACATTCTGCTGTGTTAATTACGTGATTAGACATATATCAAAGTAATTTTTGACTTTCGTTGATTAAATCCACATAAAATCCATCAAAAACGACAAAATCGTCGCGAAGTATCTCGTGTGCCGTGCCGTTATGGAGTTGTAATGGCACGCTTGTTTGACCCAATAGCCAATCAGAGTGCGTGTTGTCGTTCGTTTACTTCCGGTTATTTTATAAAGTAATATATACAGTATGAGCGGTCGAACTGTATGGGCGAGCTGAATAAACGACTTATCCAATTCACAGCTGTTCAGGTTTATCAACAATCTTTAAGATATAAGCTGTTTAAGCTGACAAAATCGATCGGAAAGTTTATGTAAATCTGGACGAATTTGTATCTAGCCTGCATAGCCGGCGGGACACCGCTGCCAAACGTTTGCGCATGCGTGAATTCGCTGAGTAAACTTTGTAAGAGAAGTGGGAACTAGCCGTGGCGACAACAACCAGACAGTGAAGACTAAGTAAGACTCGACTATTCATTTGTGTTTTAAAAAAAGGGTAAAGAAAATTACGAAGGTGTAAATTCAGAATATGTTACAATATTGACAAGGAAGCCATGCACAAATTACATGCCTTATCTTTTTGGTAGTATGCTTATAATTTTAACTTTTGTGTCGGACTCTCGGACCAGTCCAAATATTTCAGTGTTTTCCCGCTCTTTTTCCGAGGACGAGCTCGGACGTCGTACATGCGCAAAACGTTTGGCAGAGGTGTTGCGGGGATTGGGACGGTAAAAAATTATGTATTCAAATATTTCTCAATTCTTACCAACTATACGCTGGCGCACTGTTCTTGGGTTGGGTGTCAGCTGAATCCTTTTTCTCGGCTGCGCCACTCTTTTTCGTATCTTTAATAAGGCTAGAGAAAATAATATAGGTTGAAGATATATAAAATGAAATTACAAAATGAGATGACATGGACATAATATATTGTGTTCTTTATATATGTGAAGACGTTTATCCAGTTTGGATTTGAAGAGAGTTTGAAGAGAGAAGCTAGTCAAGAAATTATAAGACAGCAGGGGAGAGGGGGTGGGGTGGTGGTGTGTGTGTGTGTGGGGGCAGGGAGAGGGGGTGGGGTGGTGGTGGTGGTGTGTGTGTGTCTGGATTAGTATTGTGTCTGAGATAGGAATCCGTTGTCAGGTAGTTGTATAGCGAGGTTCAGATCACACTTCTACTACCGCTACCGTAAATATAGTTAAGCATGTCAAATATTCTTTTACGTTCAGTAATTGCAAGTAATGGTTGCAGGTCTCAAACCTAGTGCAAAAAGAAAGCGTTTTACGATATCAGGATTAAAACCAACGACGACTACAAGACGAAAAAACGAACATTACAATCAGCTTAACCACATTTACGGTAGCAGTAGCGGTAGCGGTATCTGAACCTCACCTGTTGGATGGGGTAGGACGGTGTCAGCTTGTCAGTTAGTATATTTATTTAATTATTTATTTATTTATTTATTTATTTATTTATTTATTTATTTATTTATTTATTAAGCTTTGCCACTAGCTTTTACATACACATATATATTAGGTAATTACATTTTAAAGTACATAAAAAGTATCTAAAAGTGGCAGGGTAACCGCAACAGCATATTTGCCAATTATTGCGGGCCCATAAACTAGACGAAGAAAATAACGGATTAACGAACTGCAAGAATATTACAAAATTAGAAACAGCAGCGGAGACACTCAATTAAACTACGTGCAGTGTTACATTTCGGACAAATTGTCCTCCATGTCCTGGGATCATCTGGCTCGTATGATATACAGCAGTTCTGTATTATTTAAGTAAAATTGTTTTAAAGTACTATAAGGCAAGCTTGTCAGGTGCTGCATATTGTATAGATGGTTCACCTTTGTCCTGTGGTTACTCAATGGTTATTGAGTATTTCACTGGCGATCACAAAATTACGAATTTAATTAACGTCTGAACTTCAAAATTGTTTCTGAGCAAAATAACTCGAAGAACTAAAGGGAACGTCCTCATTACGAGGGAACGTCCTCATTACATCGGACGTTCTGTTCTTTGCCTGCAGTCCAGGAATGAATGTCCCGAGGGAAGTTATAAACATGGCAAGATGTATTGGAATAAGTACGGTATGGCGGGTTAGGGCAAGCATGCATACAGAAATCGAAATATAGTAAGCAACAATCGAAATATTGTAAGGTTAGATATGCTGCCGAAACAGAGAACGTAGGAATCTAACGTTTCTCTCGAAGGCCCTTCGCTCGAAATGTTAGATTCCTAACGTTCTCTGTTTCGGCAGTATATCTAACCTTACTATATTTCGATTGTTGTTTCCTTAACCTGACAGCATAATGCCATGCAAGCCTACACTGCCTACACAGCACGCTACTTTTATCTGACTATTTGAAATATGGGAAAATTCGAGTGTAGAATATATACATTTTAAGACCAAACCGGGACCAGTTGCGAAAAATGCAACTACACAGGCCTTCCGGCAGGAATTGAACTCGCGATCAAGCTCTCGGCAACGGCCTCCGTGGCTCAGTGGTCAGAGTATTGCACTAGGATCGCAAGGTCGTGGGTTCAATGCCTGCCGGAAGGCCTGTGTAGTTGCATTTTTCGCAACTGGTCCCGGTTTGGTCTTAAAATGTATATATTCTACACTCGAATTTTCCTTCACCAAAAATCCCTAGAACATGCTATGTAATTGAGTGAAATGCCCAATATTACTTATTTGAAATATAGCAAGGTTGGATATACTGCCAAAACATGGAACGTATAAACGTCTAATGTTTCGAGCGAAGGCCCTTTGTCAGAGAGAAACGTGACGAAGGGCCTTCGCTCGAAACGCTAGACTCCTACGTTCCATGTTTCGGCAGTATATCCAACCTTCGATTTGTGTTTCAACACTGCCTACGCAGCACGCTACTTTGATTTCATTGTATGCATGGAGAATACGTACTTGTCAGTATCGTTGGCTTCACACTCGTCATCTTCTGTTTCAAAGCTTGGTTGACTTACTACTATAGCAGGAATATTACCAGACCTGGGACATAAAGTAGACATATGTTAGTTGAAAGGACGTTGTTGTTCAAAGGACGTTGCTTTTACACCGCCACCTACTATTATCACCTGTACTATCACCACCACTATCACCACCATCGCCACCACCACTAATACTGTCACCGCTACTGCTACCACCACTACCACCACCACCACCACTACTACCACCACCACAACCTCGACCACCACCACTACTACTACCACTACTACTACGACGACCACCACCACCACTACTACCACCACTACTACCACTACTACCACCACCACCACTACTACTGCCATCACCACCACTACTACTAACTACTACCACGACCACCACCACTAGCACCACCACCACTATCACCACTACCATCACTACTACCACTACCACCACCACCACTACTACCACCACTACTACTACTACTACCACCACTACTACTACTACCACCACCACCACTACTACTACCACCACCACACTACTACTACTACCACCACCACCACCACCACCACCACCACCACCACCACCACAACTACTAACTACCACGACCACTAGCACCACGACCTCTATCACCACTACCATCACTACTACCACTACCACTACTACCACCACTACTACTACCACCACCACTACTAATTACTACCACCACCACTAGCACCACCACGACTACCACCACCACTACCACCACTACTACCACTACCACCACCACCACTACTACCACCACCACCACTACTAACTACTACCACGACCACCACCACTATCACCACTAGCACTACCACGACTACCACCACTACCATCACTGCTATCACTACCACCACCACCACTACTACCACCACTACTACTACCACCACCACTACTAATTACTACCACGACCACCACCACTAGCACCACCACGACTACCACCACTACTACCACCACTACTACCATCACTGCTACCACTACCACCACCACTACTACTACCACCACCACTACTAATTACTACCACGACGACCACCACTAACTACTACCACGACCACCACCACTAGCACTACCACGACTACCACCACTACCATCACTACTATCACTACCACCACCACCACTACTACCACCACTACTACTACCGCCACTACTACCACCACCACCACCACCACAACTACTAACTACCACGACCACCATCACCACTAGCACCACCACTACCATCACTACTACCACCACCACTACTACTACCACCACTACTACTACCACCACTACTACTACCACCACCACCACTACTAACTACCACCACGACCACCATCACCACTAGCACCACCACCACTATCACCACTACCATCACTACCACCACCACCACCACCACCACTACTACTACCACCACAACTACTAATTACTACCACGACCACCACCACTAGCACCACCACGACTACCACCACTACTACCACCACTACTAACTACTACCACGACCACCACCACTATCACCACCACGACTACCACCACTACTACCACCACTACTACTACTACCACCACCACTACTAACTACTACCACCACCACTATCACCACTAGCACTACCACGACTACCACCACTACCATCACTGCTATCACTACCACCACCACCACTACTACCACCACTACTACTACCACCACCACTACTAATTACTACCACGACCACCACCACTAGCACCACCACGACTACCACCACTACTACCACCACTACTACTACTACTACCACCACCACCACTACTACTACCACCACCACTACTAACTACTACCACGACCACCACCACTAACTACTACCACGACCACCACCACTATCACCACTAGCACTACCACCACTAGCACTACCACGACTACCACCACTACCATCACTACTATTACTACCACCACCACCACTACTACCACCACTACTACTACCGCCACTACTACTACCACCACCACCACAACTACTAACTACCACGACCACCATCACCACTAGCACCACCACTACCATCACTACTACCACCACCACTACTACTACCACCACTACTACTACCACCAGTACTACTACCACCACTACTACTACCACCACCACCACAACTACTAACTACCACGACCACCATCACCACTAGCACCACCACTACCATCACTACTACCACCACCACTACTACTACCACCACTACTACTACCACCACTACTACTACCACCACTACTACTACCACCACCACCACCACAACTACTAACTACCACGACCACCATCACCACTAGCACCACCACTACCATCACTACTACCACCCCCACTACTACTACCACCACTACTACTACCACCACTACTACTACCACCACCACCACTACTAACTACCACCACGACCACCATCACCACTAGCACCACCACCACTATCACCACTACCATCACTACCACCACCACCACCACCACCACTACTACTACCACCACCACTACTAATTACTACCACGACCACCACCACTATCACCACCACGACTACCACCACTACTACCACCACTACTACTACTACCACCACCACTACTAACTACTACCACAACCACTATCACCACTAGCACCACCACGACTACCACCACTACTACTACCACCACCACCACCGTTTATCTATCTTTCAGATTATGTCCTACCCGCGTATTTTTAGTTCCATTTCACTTGTTGATCGTTTCTGTAACACTTTGTCTTCTTTGGATTTTGTAGAAATATCACTCCAGGAAAGAACCTTCGAGCCGCGTTTGTGGAGGACATCGTCCGAAATTACTCTGTTTATGAGAATGCTAAGAAAAGGAGAAAGATATACAGCGTTGATGACCATGCAATACCGACAAGTGGTTATTTAAATGAAGGATTACAAGATGGACCAAAAAACCGTATGTTTTTACCACAGAAACTGTAGAACTTAGAAGACCCTTTGCACGTGGATACAATTTGTTAACCCATTCCTGCTTGAGCCGTCCAGACGATTTCACCCATCAAAGAGAGAACCCTCAGACAGCCTTCGCAGTAATGGGTTAATGATTCGCTCTGTTGAACGTTGGAATTTTGAAGTTGTCCTCTAGACTGACAGACGACCGTTTTAGCGTGATATGCATAGCTAGAGTCTACAACAACACATTTTTATTTCAAACGTGTTCTCAATATTTTCCCAGATTTAAAATAAATCTAGGACTTGAGTTGACTAAGGTGTTTACATGTTGTTGAAGTCATTCATTTTTAACCTCAGTGTTTTAATCAATAAATTCACCAATAACGTCATCACCATGGGGACGTCATTGAAAGTATGGCGTCATTACTATAATGACGTCATTATTATGGAAGACGTCAATGTGACGTCACCAGCACGGGTGACGTCATTGACATTATGACGTCACCAATATGGATGACGTCATTATGACGTTTGCACTCTGAATGACGGTATTGACAATATGACGTAATCACTGTGGATGTCGTTATTGACAGTATAACGTTTTCAACATGAATGATGTCATTAAGAGTATGACGTCGCTAACATGGATGATGCCATTGCTATAATGACGTCATTACTTGGATGACGGCATTGAAAGTATGACGTAATCACTGTGGATGACGTCATTGACAGTATAACGTTTCCACCATGAATGATGTCATTAAGGGTATGACGTCGTAAAACATGGATGATGCAATTGACATAATGACGTCATTGCTATGGATGACGTCATTGGAATTATGACGACATTGACAATACAACGTTTTCACCATCAATGGTGTCATTGAGATTATGACGTCAAAAATATGGATGACGTCATTGACATTACGACGTCACCATTAACTATTGGACCCTGACTTTTCCAAGGTTGGCTACAGCACTGCAGGTTTTACCTGCTCGGTCTTGGTTTCGTTTCCGCTTCTTCTTCATCAGCTTCTTTGATATCTCGTACAGATGATTTTGAGCCCACGTTGATAGCGTTGCTGACCAGCATTGCGAAGGCTTTCCTGTCTTCAGAATCTCTCGTGTTTTTTCGTTGTTTGCGCGACGCTTGGTAGGATTCCCACACGTTGACACTAAGAAAACGACACGGTTCAAGGTTCGTTAATATTTTTATTGCGCATTTTTGCGAGCACTTTTGTTAGCATGTTATTCATATTATCGCAAAAGTTCACTTAGTTAAAAGGAACACGGTGGGAAAATAAACGTTTGCACGCCGGGCTATAACGGAATGCTTACCACGCATGGGAATTGGATCACAACATAGATATCAACAACGCACTAATCACCAAAAAAGGACATCGCAGGGTGCGAAAAACGTGAGAATCACGGCACACCGCTGCCATCGAAGTCTTCTATTATTCACCGAGAGATATTATGCGAAAAGTTTTATCAAGGCTGTTCGTCCCATATCATGTAGCCACTCCTGTATCTTACCTTTCCTGTTTTGCTTGGAGTCTTTGTATTCTGTTTGCATTCGTTGCCTTCCAGTTTTGAAGCATATCATCGTACAGTTTGTTAGCTCTAGAAACAAATTTAAAATCTAAGTTAAAAACGGAGAACATCAGAAATTAATGTGAAACGAATAGTTTCGAACCACTAATCTCAACAAAACTGGATGGGCCATGGGGTCGAATTTCGCGTGCCAGTTGTATGATGACGTGACCACTACCCAAGATGGCTGCCGCTAAAGTTCATAGCTTTCGTAGATTGAAAACAGACAGAAAAAAGAGTTATTTTAAGAAAATTTAAACGAATGTAAGGACACAAGAAGTATAATAATAATAATAATTATCATTCATTTCGTTTCTATCCCGCATTAGAATATGATCATACCCACTCAGCCAATCAGCGCCCAGAATTTTCATGCTCTATATTCCATAGTATTCACTAGTGAGTTTATGTAACTATACAGATTTTATACAGATTTTGTTCTTGAAAATGCCTCAGATCAAAGGAAACTATTTAAAGCTGCGAAAACTCTTTTCTCACAGAAAAATGATCTAAATTTTCCTGAGTATAACGACTCGAATATGCTAGCTAATGACATTGGAGAATTCTTCATTCAAAAGATTGAAAATATTCGAACTGAACTTGACTTGTCAGCCGCAAATTCGTACAACCCGCTCGTTGAAGAACCTGCTGTATTAGATATTTGTTTTGACTCATTTAATCAGTTAAGTGAGAAAGATGTAAAGGACCTGATAGCTAATGCAAACAAAAAAACCAGTTCATTAGACCCAATGCCCACTTCTGTGGTCGTTCAATGCGAAGACGTTCTTCTTCCGGTGATCACAAGGTTGATAAATTTATCATTAGATTCTGGTCTCTTTCCCGATGCATGGAAATTAGCCGATGTTCGTCCACTACTTAAGAAATCAAAATCAGAGACCACCTTTGAAAATCTACGTCCCATAAACAACCTTTCATATACATCAAAACTTGCTGAGCGTGCAGTTTTTAACCAAACTAACAATTTTTTGAATATTCATAAACTATATCCTCAAGCTCAGTCAGCATATCGTGAATATCACAGCACGGAAACGGCTCTACTACGTGTAAAGAATGATATTATGATGAACATGAATCGTCAACATGTAACGCTACTGATAATGCTAGACCTTAGTTCGGCATTTGACACAGTTGACCACGAGATACTACTTCGTAGATTAAACGTAGAATTCGGAATCAAAGGACGAGTTTTAGACTGGTTTACCTCCTATCTCAGTGGCCGTTCTCAATTTGTTTCAATTAATGGTGGAAGGTCAAGACACTATGATGTAAAATGCGGAGTCCCACAAGGATCATGCCTTGGTCCCTTATTGTTCGTGCTGTACGTTAGCAAACTGTTCAGAATTTTGGAGAAACACCTACCTGATGCCCATGCATTCGCCGACGATACGCAACTTTACGTCTCGTTCAAGCCAGATTCAGACGCTGATCAACTTTCAGCAGTTGCTGCCATGGAAAACTGCATTCATGATATTAAAGATTGGATGCTTTGTGATAAACTTAAACTTAATGATGGTAAAACAGAATTTTTGATAATTGGTACGAGACAGCAGCTAGCGAAAGTGAACTTTAGTTCTTTGCGAATTGGCGATACTACCATTAACTCGACCGAAAAGGCAAGGAATTTGGGATTTTGGTTCGATTCCCTAATGAAACATGAAACCCAAATAAGCAAGTGTACGAAAGCAGCTTTTTTCCAGCTATTTAACATCAGACGAATAAGAAAGTTCCTTACATATGAAGCTGCAAAAACATTGGTCAATTCACTGGTGACAAGTCGACTGGATTACTGCAATAGCCTTTTATATGGCTTACCAACAATCCATTTGAACAAGCTCCAACGTGTTCAAAATGCTGCAGCGAGATTGATATGCAATACTCCACGGTTTGATCATATCACACCGACACTATACAACCTACACTGGCTGCCAATTAAGTTCAGAATAGATTTTAAAATATTACTAATAGTATTCAAAGCACTAAATGAACTTGCACCGAGCTACATAATGGACCTGATTAATATCAAACCTAGAACATGCTATAATGTAAGATCGAACCAGGAACTTTTATTACAACCACCAAGTGAAAAAACACTAATTACATTAGGTGATCGCGCATTTGCCTCTGCAGCACCTACCCTGTGGAACTCTCTACCATCACAAATTCGAGAGGCACGTACGATCGATAATTTTAAAAAACAATTAAAAACATACCTTTTTAGGAACGCCTTTAACTCTTAACCTATGATAATTCTTAATGTTGTACATATACCTTAGTCTAAATTATGTTATATCGATTTGTAATTATGCGCATGTGAACATATATCAATGGAACATGCGCTTTATAAATGTAAAATTATTATTATTATTATTAATTAGTATGCTCTATATACTCATTAGTACGCTCTATATAGAGCATACTAATGAGTGTATAGAGCATACTAATTAGTTACATAAACTCACTAGAAGATATTCATAACCAAAAAATAATGCAAACATCAACAACAACGAAAAAAATCTGTTCTTTCTAACCCAATAAAAGCATACATTTTCTGCCAGAAACATAGTATTCACTAGTGAGTTTATGTAACTAATTAGTATGCTCTATATACTCATTAGTATGCTCTATATAGAGCATACTAATGAGTGTATAGAGCATACTTGTAACTAATTAGTATGCTCTATATACTCATTAGTATGCTCTATATAGAGCATACTAATGAGTGTATAGAGCATACTAATTAGTTACATAAACTCACCAGAAGATATTCATAACCAAAAAATAATGCAAACATCAACAACAACGAAAAAAATCTGTTCTTTCTAACCCAATAAAAGCATACATTTTCTGCCAGAAACATAGAATATAGATTCTTCCACAGAATTAGCTGAGTGGGGTATGATCATATTCTAAGTCGGTTAGATAATGAACTCTCGTGTCCTATGGGATATAGTGTCCTCGCATAGATAGAAAGCCACTCGGCCTGCGGCCCTCGTGGCTTTCTATCTATGCTCGGCACTATATCCCATAGAACACTCGAGTTCATTATCTAACCTATACTTCTGATTGGTTAATTTACCTGCAAATAACTGAGTGCAAATAATTTTCTGCTGCAAATAATTTTATGAGCATGCGCACTAGCAATAACGCTGCTGACGGCAAATAATTTTCGTAAACATGGCGGCTAGTTCTTCAGCTATCCGAGGAAATAATCGAGAGTATTTGGAAGCATCCATAACGACAATGTACTTCAGAAAAGAAATAGTGAAAAGGAAGTTTTAGTGAGATAAAAAGCAAGCCACATGCCAACAAAAAGTAAGTTTTACAAATATTTTAGTATGCCGAAGACAGAGAGAAGAGTGGCGATCTCTTACTTCAGCATTTCAAATTTTTAACTATTTTATGAATGATAAATCAATTATTGAACTCGTCTATCGCAAAATATCATGATTTGTCAGTGTCTCGCTACTAGTTATTTGCCTCTGCCTTCGGCATCGGCAAATAACTAGTAGCTCGCCACTGACAAATCATGATATTTTGCTCAGGCTCGTCCAATAATTGATAATAACTCGCTGTCCCACAGTAATTATTCCAAAATTACAAAATGTTCTCCACACTATAAACCCTTACTTTTCTCTCCTCTCCGAAGATTCTCGTCTTGCTTTTTTCAAATTGAACATTGGAGTCAGCGTAACACTGGTGTTTAAAATCAGATCACCAAGAGTCGAACTACTGTTAAGCACAATATCTTCTCTAAAATGGAAAGAAAAAAGGATTTAAAAAAAGTTTGTTTATTTACTCTGCAGGGCTCAAAATAACGTTTAATGTTACGCCGGTCATGGTGACTGGTCACTTCCAATTGTGACCGGTCAAAGGCGATTTTTGACCGGTCAAATTTCACGACCCCCCCCCCCCCCCCCCAAAAAAAAAAACCCCAAAAAACCCCAAAAAAACCCCCAACAAAACACACAAAACAAACCAAAAAACAAACACAAACACAAACACAAACACAAACACAAAACACAAAACACAAAACACAAAACACAAAACACAAAACACAAAACACAAAACACAAAACACAAAACACAAAACACAAAACACAAAACACAAAACACAAAACACAAAACACAAAACACAAAACACAAAACACAAAACACAAAACACAAAACACAAAACACAAAACACAAAACACAAAACACAAAACACAAAACACAAAACACAAAACACAAAACACAAAACACAAAACACAAAACACAAAACACAAAACACAAAACACAAAACACAAAACACAAAACACAAAACATGTAAAATATATTCATAAAAAGGAAATGCATGCATAGTTCACTTCAATATATATCAGACATTACGAAACGGGTCTACAACAGCACAACAACAATCATTTTAAGTTCCTTCAAATGGGAGTAATAAAATTAATTGCAAGCAATATGACCGGTCAAAATGACCGGCGTAAAACAAATTTGTCCGGTCACATTAAAAATTTGGCCGGTCATTGACCGGTGACCTGCCGTTATTTTGAGCCCTGCTCTGAAAACCCAATTGACAATGCCGTTGCCAATTTTTTAACGAATATCACAAATTCCCAAAGAACTTCTCGCACCCTGCGCAATCTCGTTCGCAGAGCCCACGTCCCCTTTACCCAGCGGGCGGGAAACGAGAGGCTTGTGGGGAACGTGGGCTCTGGGAACGAGATTGACACGAGATTGACACCCTGCGGTAAAGAACACCGCTGCCAAACGTTTTGCGCATGCGCGACGTCTGAGCTCGTCCCAGGCTCGTCCATAGAAAAAGAGCGGGAAAACACTGAAATATTTGGACTTGTCCAAGAGTCCGACACAAAAGTTAAAATTATAAGCATACTACCAAAAAGATAAGGTAGGTAATTTGTGCGTGGCTTCTTTGTCAATATTGTAACATATTCTCAATTTACCCCTTCATAATTTTCTTTACCTTTTTTTTAAAACACAAATGAATAGTCGAGTCTTACTTAGTCTTCACTGTCTGATTGTTGTCGCCACGGCTAGTTCCCACTTCTCTTGCAATGTTTACTCAGCGAATTCACGCATGCGCAAACGTTTGGCAGCGGTGTTGCGGTAAAGTAATATGAAAACTTATACAATAATGTGACTTTTGTGTGGATTTTCATTGGTTGTTGACTCTGATCTATTAAAGGACACGCACAGATGACGTCAAATCCACGTCAGATCACGTCACTAGGCTTGTTTTTCTTTTTTCATGCCCCAAAAATCTTTCGATAAACCACTTGACGTTTTTATTGTACAAAACAAATAGGTTACATTTTTCAATGTGTGTACTGTAATAGGGACCTTACGATGCTGGACGACGACGGCCGTTAAAAAGCAACATAAACTTTATAATTAATTCTTTGAACGTTTTCATGGCGATAAAGTAATATAAATAAGTTTTGTGGAAACACCACGTAAAATATTTCTTTGCTAAGCTTTCGGCCTGTTGACTCAGGCCTTCATCAGAGCAATGACAATTGCGCTGATGAAGGCCTGAGTCAACAGGCCGAAAGCTTAGCAAAGAAATATTTTACGTGGTGTTTCCACAAAACTTATTTATATAAACTTTATAATTAAAAATGTCACGGCTAACTGACTATTATATTTGATACTTGAAGCTAATTTAACGACTTTCAAAACGCCGCAGTACTGCTAAAAAGAGTGTTGTAGTGTTTATATTGAGGTCAATCTTAAACAACAGTTCTCATCTTTTGGCCATTGACGTCGTCCTGAAGACGTGAAAATGCTCTAAGTGGCGTTGTAAAAAGAACGAGGACGCTGTTGAAATTATCGTAGGGACTAAAAATTATTCATTCTCTTTGTTTCCCAACTAGAATTATTTTGTTTAGAAGATGTCGTCGTTGAAGTTGCCGTTGTACTTCGTAAGGTCCCTAATAGATCACAGAAGACGTCACAGTATCGTCTCGTGTCGTATTTTTTCGTTCTTTACACGCTGTGACATCATCTGTGGTATACCACAGTACACACACGGGAAAATGTAATCTATTTGTTGAACATCTAATACTGACCTACAGGATATAAATCATTGAAAGAAACCATTTTCTTTTTCAAATATGACCCACTGAAGGCATAAAAAAACTTACCTGGCTTGCAATTGCCTCTTCTCAACGACATGATTATAATACGCAATTACCAACACAACGAAAATAAAGATCATTACCACTGGTATTGCCACCGCCAATAACACCGTCAGCTTACTAGGCCCAACCTCCTCGTTATCCATCACCGCCCCACTCGGTTTACCGCTTGGAGAAGCAACATCTGTAATAGTCGGTACTACTTTCCTCACTCGGGTTTTTGAGTCCTGGAGTTTTCCCCCGGTATACTGCGCCATATTTTCTAACGGCTGGTCATCGGACTTTTTTGTGGTAACTTTCTCCGAGGGTACATTTCTCGTCTCCCCACTAGACACTCGTGTATAAATAATGGTAAATCCATTGTTTTGAAACTTAGTACCGACTGTTAGCCGTAAGTGAATTTTCACTCTTTCCCCCGTAGATATTAAAACGCGTGGTGGTTTTCTTTCGTTGCAATATTTCCTAAAAACCGGTATCATCTCGCTTGTCCGTTCCTTGATTAAGACGTAGTTACAGCTGCATATCCCTGGACACGTGTCCTCGATGTTAAATTCGGAGAATTCTAGTTTAAAGTGTTGTCCACGCGAGGCGTGTATTAACCACGAACAGGACACGCTACCTTCGTGTAAGGTTTTGTATCGTGGGCTTGCAATGACCCCGTTGGGTTTAGTAAGACGTGTCTTGTGCTGGCAAGTGGGATGAAATGAAGACCGTTTAAATCGAGTTGTTGCCTTTGCGAAACCATTGGCGGAATCTATTGAATGAGATAACACATTAAGTAATATATCATACACGAGGAGGAGTGTTTCCTCAGGATATCCAAAGAGACGTTTGTTGAAAACCGAGGCGAAGCCGAGGTTTTTGAACAAACTTCGAAGTGTTTGGATATCCTGATGAAACACTCCTCCGAGTGTATGATATAGCATCTCAAACAAATCAGTATTTAAAGAGAAAATCAAAGTAAAAGTTTGCTTAATTTATGTAATTTCTTCCTCCGATATCCAAACCACCGACACGGTACTGATTTCCTTTGTGTTTTCCTCATGAATTATTAATGAGTTTGAGATGTATATATAATAGTTTTTTACATATTTGTTTCTTTCCCAATATTATCATTTGGTACTTTTTTACTTTATTCTGTCTAACACACCAGACTATTTTACTCTGTCTAACGCCAGGCGATTTTGCTCGATTTTACTTTGAGAAAGGTTGCGAAAATCTACTCGAAGCGGAAGGATAAAAAAAATTTTCCAACTTGGATTTGTTACTGTATAAAAACACCATTTTTGGCGTTGAGATAAGAAAACCGGCGAGACTTTGTTTTGAAGATAAATAACTTGATACGACTGAGCTTGCTTTAACAGGCTGATTACATGAAGAGTTATCAACTCGGTTGACCGGTCTGAAACAGCCCGATTACATCAGTAATTTGAGCCCGACTGATCGAAAAGGGAATCAAAATTTAAAAATAACAGCTTATTTTTGTGTACGATTCCGAAGTTTCCTCATTCCTTGCTTGCTTCATTGTCTGTTTGTTTGTTTGTTTGTTTGTTTGTTTGTTTGTTTGTTTGTTTGTTTGTTTGTTTGTTTGTTTGTTTGTTTGTTTGTTTGTTTGTTTGTTTGTTTGTTTGTTTGTTTGTTTGTTTGTTTGTTTGTTTGTTTGTAACCTTGCTTGCTTCGTTGCATGCTTGTTTTGGTCCCTCCCTTCCTTCCTTCCTTCCTTCCTTCCTTCCTTCCTTCCTTCCCTCCTTCCTTCCTTCCTTCCTTCCTTCCTTCCTTTCTTCCCTTCCCTTTCTTTCCTTCCTTCCTTTCCTTCCTTTCCTTCCTTTCCTTCCTTTCCTTCATTTCCTTCCTTTCCTTCCTTTCCTTCCTTTCCTTCCTTTCCTTCCTTTCCTTCCTTTCCTTCCTTTCCTTTCCTTCCTTTCCTTCCTTTCCTTCCTTTCCTTCCTTTCCTTCCTTCCTTTCCTTCCTTTCCTTTCCTTCCTTTCCTTTCTTTCCTTTCCTTTCCTTCCTTTCCTTCCCTTCCTTTCCTTCCTTTCCTTCCCTTCCTTCCCTTCCTTCCCTTCCTTCCCTTCCTTCCCTTCCTTCCCTTCCTTCCCTTCCTTTCCTTCCTTCCCTTCCTTCCTTCCTTCCTTCCTTCCTTCCTTCCTTCCTTCCTTCCTTCCTTCCTTCCTTCCTTCCTTGCTTGCTTGCTTGCTTGCTTCCTTCCTCCTTCCTTCCTTCCTTCCTTCCTTCCTTCCTTCCTTCCTTCCTTCCTTCCTTCCTTCCTTCCTTCCTTCCCTTCCTTTTTCCCGGCCCTTTCTTCAAACCATACAGTCCTTCGTGCCAGCACCCTTCTACTATGCTTCATCGGAAAATAAAAAAACAAGCATTTTATAAAAGGAGAAACACTCGAGAAAAACTGGTTTCGCTTTGACTCGTACAATTAAATTATAAGAATTAGCATAAAACCAAAATTAGCTTTTCTACGAAGGCAATATGCCGAACAATTAATATACAAGTACAACACATTATAGGTAATTTAAGTGAACAATCGTACCGTGTTATACAAACTTGTAAGTAACTTTGCAGTAGAGTTGCAGGTTTTACGCAAATGTTGCGCAGATTTCGCTATATAAACAACAGATCGGTCTTGAATTGTTTCACGAGTCAAGCAAAGCCCAAAGGCAAAAAAACATGATCAATTAATCTGTTTAATTTCGTACCACTAATACATGAACATTCTCCATGGAATAACAACGGTATAATTGCATTCCAGCTTTCATGCCGCATTGTTAAAATAAAATAAAATAAGTATGTACGTACCGTCCAGTAATAATAGTGGAAACCCAAGACATGTTTCCAACATTATCTGTGACACTAACAACACCAACGCAGGCCAGCTAGCTATGTCAATCATGTCTGAAATCCTCTTATAGGCTTTCCCTGCTAGAGCTTTATAAGTGACTTCGACGGTTGAAACGTCTTTACTCCTCAGCCTGTGAACGCATTTGGGTCAGGAGAAACCGGGTGTTGAGCTTGGCAGCAAAGCGCCAGATAAATCGCGTTTTATTATGGCGAGAGACTAATCGTGTTACAGCTTTGTGACCTTTATATCGTAAGCGTTTCGAGTTGGGCTACAAAATACATGACGTTGTAAAGCAAGCTCAGATCAGTCAGTGCGACACATTTCTCTGTGCTTCGAACAGAAAGCAGCTAATCAGCAACAGAGGAACCATACCGCCATTAGACCGAGTCACTAATGTTTAGTTAATAATACGTGCAGACACAGCCAGAGCTCTGGTGCAATTACGTCTTGTCAATTGTGTTATCTGTTGACGAATTAAATGGACTGTTGTTTCGCTCAGCACGATATCAAAAGTTTTAACAGACATGCTAGACGACAGGAGGGAAGCATGTCATATTTACTGAGAACTTTAATAGGAAAACGGAAAATTTTCCTCCTTAAAAAAATCGCTAAGGATATTTTAAGACGTGTTTTGTATTCTGGTTTTGACAGTATATTAGCAGCGGGGAAAGTTAGCAGCGGGGGAAGAGTCCCATGGACGTTTGACGTACATTCTATGGTTGGTTTATAAAAACTCGAGCAACATATGGTCACAGTCACGCGAGATAACAAAAAGAGGAGGATTTCTCATGTCGACAGCCTCGCTTCAATATGGCCTCATTTGTAGTCACTGAAAGCTATGGACGAGATATATTTTATTTCTTATAGTTAAGTTAAGTTTTTTAGGGAACAGAATTTCGAAATGAACAAACTGGAAGTATATGTATATTATAACATATTCTCTTGTTCGGCAAAGTCTTAATCATGCATGCTTCGCTCCACAGGTGACACAAATCATCATAGAAAGAGTAACTTTTAAAAATGATGTGCATTTTAACTGTACATGTGACTACCTTAGTAAAACCATTATGCTGAAACCCAGGTCACGACGGCTCAAAAATCGTTTAAAATTGGGTGTTCTTTAAGAAATACTACAGTTGGCAATTTTATTAATCCTTTCACGTACGACATGTTTCCTCTTCACTTGACGTTGACTTCACATGACGAGTTAAATCGTTTGGTCTTCTTAGAGTAAAATACTTCAAGCAACCTTCTCCAGTAAAACTCGTTCTCTGATTGGTTAAGACCTACAGTAACTTGGTCTGTATGCGAATTTTCATTGGTTCTTTTTTTATCACGTTAAAGAATCACGTCAGGTCATGTCAGCTGACTTGTTATTGGTTAACGTTAGCATTTCAGCTTAGGGTTTGTTAGGTCAAGCTGTCGTTAAATATAGTCTTAGTCTTTGTTAAAACTCACAAGCTGTAGAGACTCGCACCCACTGAACGGCACTGCCGAGCTGTAGAGAACCTTCCAAATGCCAACCAGACGCTCTAACCATTGAGCCACTGGAACTCAGATGGCCAATCAGGGTTGTTCATGTTATTTGTACCTGGGATGAAGTTCAACAGTACATGTAATTGAGCTAGAAGTTGCTTTTGTTTTTTTGTCTTTCGTCATGGCCCCAAATCAGTGACCCAATCGACCGCGTCTCGCGCCGTCTACTATTAGTTCTTGTTCCATCGTGTCATAGGTGCATCTGAACTGACAAGGGCAAGATAGAATCTATGTATTTTGTACAATAACAATTTAAAAGGCTTTTATCGAAACTCTGATCTTACCGGAATTTGGAGTATGCACGAAAACGTCACGAAGTTGTAAGGCTTGTAACAAATCTGGGAAGAAGTTGTAACAATAATGGCGTTACTTTATGAAGCTGCTACAAGTTTTTTTACAAATTTGCAACTTGTTACAATATGTTGTGGCAAGTTTTTGAAACAGCCTGAAAAAGACTTCTTTATCATATAGCAACTTGCATTGGTAAACAATAAACACGAGATAAACATAAATCACAAGGAGTTTTACGTCAACATAACGACATAAAATAAGCACTTTTTTAAAAGGTTGACTTTTCAGATGGCCGTGCATTTAAGAAAAAATATAATAATAAGTAGAACGGGCATCTACTTTTTTCAACATTTTTTTCAACTTGTAACAACAAAATTTTGTTGCCTGACAATGTTTAAGATGGGTGGTAATACGTGCAATAACGCTACTCAACTTGCAATAATTTGTTACTCGTATTACTTCACCTTTACAACCTGACTTAAGAACAACTTGTTGCAAGGTTATCTCACTGAACAAACCGGAGCAAGCGGTGCGATTGCATTCTGATGCCAGCTGGATATATGACAAGTTGTATCATTGCTGTTACAGTGTTACTGACGTACTGTTAGCAGACGTATTACAGCTTGTGCGTTTTATTTCCGTGTGTAGTATATTTCACAAATTGTTAACGCAACTCTCAATCGATTTTGTTGAACAAGATTGCATGCAAGTTGTAGTGTTGGATGGTCACAGTACAAGGCCTTGTCTATGCACGGGTATACCTACGGGTATATTATAAGTAATGCCCAATATTACTTCTAATAAACCCAATTCTCTCCTGGCATTACCACATTATATATATACAGAACTCGCGATCAAGCTCTCGGCAACGCCCTCCGTGGCTCAGTGGTCAGAGAATCAGTGGTTGCACTAGAATCGCAAGGTCGTGCGTTCAATTCCTGCCGGAAGGCCTGTGTAGTTGCATTTTTCGCAACTGGTCCCGGTTTGGTCTTAAAATGTTTATATTCTACACTCGAATTTTCCTTCACCCAAAATCCTTAGTATACACGCTATGTAATCGAGTGAAATGCCCAATATTACTTTAATATACCCAATTCTCTCCTGGCATTACCACCTTATTATATATATACAGAACTCGCGATCAAGCTCTCGGCAACGCCCTCCGTGGCTCAGTGGTCAGAGCATTGCACTAGAATCGCAAGGTCGTGGGTTCAATTCCTGCCGGAAGGCCTGTGTAGTTGCATTTTTCGCAACTGGACCCGGTTTGGTCTTAAAATGTATATATTCTACACTCGGATTTTCCTTCACCCCAAATCCTTAGTACACGCTATGTAATCGAGTGAAATGCCCAATATTACTTATAGTATACCTATATATACTCTTATATATACTCTACCTCATGCAGATACCTGTGTTTCAAACTTAACTAGTCGCAGGTTGTTCCAACTGAAGCTTTGGGACCCCGTTATTGGAAATTTATCTCTGTGGTCAGTCCCTGCCTTTGTATTTAATTTATATCACTATTTATTTCCTTCATATTTGTTGATTGTTTGTATGTGTGTATTATCTGGCAAATCTTGTAAAATAAAAAAAAAAAAATAAAAATGAAGCTGCTGAAGCATTGTTTGTAACATGTTGCAATTATAGCGCTCCTTTGTGATAACGTCACAGTTTGTCCGCTTCTACCCATACCGGTAATTCTTGCAGTCCGAACAATAGAGAATGGCTCATTAGCAATCATTTGGAAGTCAAATTTTGTTGGTTTGTCCGCATTTTGTGCTGCTCGACGGTACGCTATTGTGATCAACAAGCCTGTCGCAGGTTATTCCAACAGCTGTAATTACACCACAACTACGAAAATTAACCAACAAAAATTGACGTGAAAACACTGCTACCGGTGTTTTTTTTCCTTAATTCAGTGCAAAATTCATTTAATAAAACCTTTACGCATTTAAAACGTTCCAACCGGCGGATTTCTAGACAAACTCGCATAACAGTCGCAATTAATTGATTAATTAAATTTGTCTGAATTAAATACGACAATTGTTCGAGGTCACGCGTCTATATGAAACATTAAGTCTTCTTTCAACGTTGGACATTTTAAATGATTAATGATGTCAAACTTGGTGTCCTGACTAAATGGCGCTAATTTATATCACACGTGTATAGAGTATATATTTCATCATACATGTGTATGTATAGGTTATTTTGAGGCCACGAGGGGATATGTGATTTATTCACGGAGGGCGAAGCCTGAGGTGAATAAACACATATCCCCGAGGGGCCTCAAAATAACGTACTTATTTTTCACATGGCGAGGTTGACAGGATTTCATAAGATAAGGAGTGGTGCGGGGGATATTAGACGGGAAGATTAGAGGAGAATATTACAGCGAGGAATGGTAGAGGGGAATATTAGAGCCTTAGAGGGGAATATTAATCTATTGTTTTGCCAGGGGCTATTGAATATATTCCCCTAAAAGAACAAAGGAAACCGAGGCATGTGAAAAATAAAGTGATTTATTATATCCTCGCAATTAATCGTCCAATCAAATGTCTACATATTAGTGTCACATGCCAGCCCAATATTTTACAATGTAGGACAACTACATATTGGGCAGCAACCTTTGGACAGGTGCACAGGGTATATTTACCTGCCAGTTGCACGATTATTTGCTCGATATAATAAAACACCTATTGGATTCATCTTCGCCCGATATGGAAAATATTTAAGTCTCAAATTTTAATATTAGGCACGACCTTCGGTCTCGCCCAATATTGAATTTTCGACTTAAATATTTCGCCATATTGGGCCTAGATGAATCCAATGAGTTATAATATAGGGTATATTACCAGTAAGATTTGGTATTTCATGGCCAGAAGACCTTGATTTTGCATCTTCGTAAATATTATCTAATTCTTACATGTGTACTGGTGGATGAAAATTGTAACAGTTTGTCTCAATTATGCACCACGTAACAAGATCGCCACGCGTGTTCATTTATTTGCAACACCCCCTATGTTCAACATGATGTTAGTCCCCTAAAGCAACACCAGTTGTGCTTCCATTAACAACTTTCTACATAAGATATATGACCGAAATAAAATATACGACTTCTTGATATAGTATTATATAGGAGTGAACAATGGACTAGAATGAAACTTGGGGCATCTAATACAGTACAAAATCTTTTAATTTTAGGGGGAGAAATGCAATCCCTTGTGATTTATGAACTCGGGTGGCTTAACACAATTATTTACACCCAACCTCACCCAACTAAATGAAATGTTTTTATTCTGGTATCACAAATTGCACAGTCAGTATTGTTGAAATACTTTATTTATATTACATAGAAACAAGTCTATCAATTTTTGGTTAGGTAGAAAATTATAAAAGTTCATCAAAAAGAGGAAGTAACATTGTGAAAGAAGTGCCTAGTGACAGAAAGTTCTCTTTGTTTCCTTAAATATTTTTGCCTTGCTCTTGGTCCATTAAATTAAAGCGTCTGGTTTAAAAAACTGAGAAGCTGTTTTCTGTTTTTCTCCCGCTGTAAAGAAAAAAAAAATTATTTCTACATGCTGTTTTGTAAAATCTGTTTGATGATCATGTATTGATGATTTGTAAGGACAACATCCACAAGAAGGTTTACCTCTTTGTCCTTCTTCGACTTTTTTACTTTTAACTTTATTTTCTTTCCGGATATTGCACTTCTGTTAGCATCTGTATGTGGTCTGCCCTTCATAAACTACACAAAAAGACCTCTGTTTTTAAACAGTGCAATGGGGGACAAGGTTTTAAAGCTGTTTTGTACGAAAAATGACAAGTATTTGCAATGTAATGTTGCAATTAAGTGTCAATTTTCAGGTT
Source organism: Corallium rubrum (assembly GCA_964035015.1). Lineage (NCBI taxonomy): Eukaryota > Metazoa > Cnidaria > Anthozoa > Scleralcyonacea > Coralliidae > Corallium > Corallium rubrum. The sequence goes on from OZ036002.1 coordinate 9,306,187, forward strand.
TGACAGTATTGCAGCAGTGATTAGAAGCCCCCACCCCACCTTGGGTATAACTGGGGCATTCATCATTTGTTCATTCATTTTTTATTCCTTCATTTGTCCATTCCTTCATTTGTTCATTTTTCATTCATTATTCATAAATCATGGAATAGGTGTCCTGCCACAGCCACATATTAAAGTTCCTATATTATTAAAAGTGGAATAAGTAGAGGACAGTGGGAAAATGATGAGTGGCCCCAAATGAGAACCCATTGCTACTAGATATGACCTAATAAGACCTAAGACAGATATAAAGTCATTGTTAATTTTTTCCCATTACTTTTTTTAACAACTGACCTTGGACAGTTGTACAGGCCCATCATACTTCTCCTTTTTCTTCTTTGATTTTGATTTCTATGAAAATAAAAATTATTACCAGAATACATTTAATCCCTTTGAAATTCTTTAATACATGTATAACAAAATTGATGATATGGATGTCATTCTTGGGTATCACTGAATATATTTTCACACTGTACAAACTGCATGCAGCATTGCCTTATAATGTAATGTGGTTTTAAAATTGAAAGCTTGCATTCATCATTGTTTTACACAGCAGAATGTGCATATAACATCAATACATGATATCAATGCATGATAATAGCACTCTGGAGTCTTTATGATAGTTGCAGACTTACACATACCTTTCTTCTTTTTTCATGTTCATCTTATTAACAAAAAAAAACAAAAACAGAAAGATTTCTTAGATTTTGGTAATGAGTGCCAAACTTTGGTAGTCTTACAATACTTTCAGGTAACCTAAGTTCCCATTTGCAATTGATACATTACATACCCATATAATTGGGGTGAATTTTTCCAATATATTATATTAATACAGTGGTAATTGCAAAAGGGGGGGATTAAATTTGTAACCAGGATGTTGGATGACGTTGAATGGTTTCTGAAGTAAGTGCTTTAATTCTAGGGAGGTGTAAGAACAGATGGCCCTAAAAATTTAATGACATCCTTTGTACCTGAAGAATCTTCAGTTTCACTGTATTCTGATGAGGAACTGGATGAAGATTCTTTCTTCCTTTTTTTCTTTTTAACTGACAAACAAAATATCAAACCATTTCAAGGTGAAATCTAATTTTTAAATTATGCATGTCAATCATTACAAAAAAGAAAATTGTGTTTGTGCAAACCTTTTGACCTTGTTTCTGAATCAGAGCTTGAGGACCTTGATGAATTATGCTTTCTCTTGTGTTTCTTTTTCTTGTGATCTTTTTCTGAATATTTAAAAGTTGAGATAACACCAGGTTATTTTATTTTTTTCTGATCATCTTTCAAGTTATCAGTATTTCCTGTATATTTTTATATCAGCATATCAGAACAGTTTGCCTCTTTGAGTTATGGCAATCAATAGAAATTGATAATCATAGATAATTGATATAAAACAGACATTTTGCGACTATCACTTGCTCATTGATTGACCATTTACCAATCAATATCAGTTAGGAAATTGCTATTGATTTATTGATTGGCTTTCCAATCACCAATTTTCATCAAATCAGTTCTATTACAACCATGCAGGTTGTTTATTAGTCACCATTGTCTTGCGTCTAATATAGTACCATCTGTCAAACATACACCAAAATGCAATTACAGTATCATTTTATCAAATCTGTGACCTAACCATCATTATTATTTATATAAAACTAAGCCAATTACTGAGTGAGGAATTTAAACAGCAAAATACTAGCTTAGTCCATAGTCACTTCGAACAAGAATAAAATAGAACATGGGCGCAACCTAACCCTGTTTCTTTGAACGTGATCTATCTCGGCTGCTATCTGAACTAGATAAATATTCAGTTTTGTCAGATTTTCTGACACTATCCCTGCTGTTCTGACGATCCACTGGGTAAAATATCCGTCAAAGGAAATTTATTGACCATGTCAAACCAGCATAATATAGAATAAAACGAAAAGAAATAACAGAGTTAGACAAAAGAACTGAAATTGTTCAGTTCCAAAGCAAAGATATTGTTTGAAGTGTTTTTGGTACCTTTTTGCTGTTTGTCCGCCATATTTGATAGCCGCTTTATTTCGCTTGCTAGTACGGCGGCTCAGATTTGCATATTAAAAACCAAAAACGGTTAAATTTATTTTTCTATTTTTTTTTTCTACTTGGAACAGGGGTACCATTTTTAGCGTTCTCATTGCTTTTGGATAAAATCTTTTTGCTTGTTTAAATCATTTAAAGACCCAACCTAATTTTTTTATCCCAAACATCAACAGACGTTGTATATGGTATATACTGGTTATGATACGAGTAGATTTGTTTAGTAGCCTTTTTGTGGTGTTTTCGATAGTTCATAATCGTTTTTTACAATTTTGCTAGGCAACCCCCCTGACCTGACAACTGTAGCTGTGACGGCTTTTGAGCGGGAAAGTATAAACCGGTACAAAAGATCAGGCCCGCCCAGGGGGGGGGGGGGGGGGGGCAACTGGGGCAATTTGCCCCGGGGCCGCAGCTCGAGAGAGGCCCCCTAATTATATTGCTACTTTACGTTGTAGAGAATCGATAGACGGGATAGCCAAGCGGCTGTAGTAGGGCGAGGGCCTCCCGACAACTTCAGAACAAATATGGTTTTTCTTTATGTCACAGATGAAGACCAAATAAGGTTCACCAATTTGCTTAATTTAATTGAATAATCGAACGTAAACTATAGTGTTCCCTCGGCCCAGGCTCTTTGGTGTTGAAAACGATAAAGCATTACCGTCGCCATCCGACGCCATCCGACGCGATCCTACGCAATGTTCTACACCATCCTACGCAATCCTGGCAAGTTCTCCCAGCAGTTTTAACCTTCTTTTGAAGGTCCAAACTGCCGGTGGAACTTGCCAGGATTGCGTAGGATGGCGTAGGATGGCGAGGAATCAAGATGCGCGAGGCGACATGCGCGAGGACATAAACTTCAAAGGTTCCGACGCGAGTCGGACTTCTGGTTGTATTACTATTCTGTGTTACCGTCAACTCGTCAAGCGCAATATCCGCCAAAGTATGTGTGTTATTGAAATTATGAAAGTTATCAAACAATATTTTCTGCTTCTCTATGTTAGTGATTATTTACTGTATTTTGTCCTTAAAGGTTTTATTTTAAATGTACATCTTTTACGTCCTTACGAAAATTTGCATTGTCATTTCACATGTAAAACTGAAACATTTTCACATGAAATATCCTTATATCCGATTTATCCGTAAAATGGCATGCGAAATTTTTGCAAGGGGGGCCCCAATTCTTTATTTTGCCCCGGGCCCCCTTTAGTCTCTGTGCGGGCCTGCAAAAGATTATTTATAGAGAATGTTTTTCAAGCTCCTGGCAATACCCAATCAAAACACAATCCAGAGAGAACTCACCATTTTAGACCAATCAGCATTCGCTATTTCGTTTCAAGCCTATTTCTTTGCTGGGGGTACCAAAAGCACAGGCATGGGCGAGTTCTCGCAATTTCAGGTGGACAACGATTTATGTAGCTTGAATGAATCCTTTGAAAATTCAACCTGAGGTGCCAAAAACCTCTCAGTTGCAGCCAAGAATGGTTCGACATTTGAGGGGAGAGTAAGTATACTGTTTGCTGTTGATTGTTGTTCGTTTCTTGACGTTTTTATTGCGTATTCTTGACCATTTTGTTGCCTCGTGCTTTGCCTTCGGCTTCACGTTCTCGAAATTTTCGGACTTTTTCGGATATTCAACCGTTGCTACACCTCTTAGTAGCTTTTTAACTTGTACCTTAGTCGTCTACAACGAAATCTTGGCTTTTCTTGCTTGTATTTTGCCATTTTGGCAATTCTTGTATACAATCCGGAGTTCACCCGACTGTCATGTCTTTCATGCCTCTTGTCTGCAGCTAGAACGAACCGAACTGATGGCTGGGCTGGCGACTGCGAAGGAGACTAGTCTCCAGCCGACCGTTTGCGGTGAGTTTATACTGCCAAAGGCTTGAATGGCTCTGGTCGTTCTGGAGAAGAACAGCTGTAAAAAAAAAGTCTTTACGAACGAACTGTTCTAGCTTTTCGCCGGATATCTGTGTGCGAGTTTAGCGAAAGTTGCCGTCTCTCGTGCATGGCGTAAACTCGCTTCGAAATCAGCGTCGGCTCAACATGTTTTTGACTTTCCGTTTTTCAACGAAGCTCCAACTCTTTTGAAAGCTAAAAGAATACTTTTGTACCAAATGTTATAACAAAATCTCGGTGTTTTAGCAGTTTCGAATGATATTTTACAAAATGCTGGCAGCCTTTTGTCTTCTTGACAGCTCTGTGGATGGCGGCGTCCTTTATTTCACCCTGTTTGCAACCGCCAAATTGAGGCAATGATTATCTAAAAGGAAAACATTTACGGTTGTTTAAAACAAAATTCTAAACTTTATCGAGTGTGTTTTAGCGAATTTTTGGGTTTTCGCGGTCAGCCATTTCTGATTTTCTCCTTCGGCTTCGACTTCGACGGCTAATTTGTTTGACATGCAGACATTGTTTAAATGAACGACTTTTCAGTTTTACGCAGTCGGCAGATATGCCTCAAATAGTCAAACTTGGTGATAAAACTCTTTTCCTTTCCCCATGGATTTTCTGGTAAAAAATTTGGCTTTTTGCGAAAAAGATTGACGAAAATTTCGGGAATTTTGGCGCGCCTGTGGGTTCGTTCATGACATGAAGGATCCATTTTGCTTAGCATTTTGGAGGTCGCTTTCGGCTCTCTGGCACTTTCCAAAACACTTTAATAGTCAACCTTTGGGCATTAATTTCGGGTTTTATAGTTGGTCTTTGGCGAAATTTCCAAATACTTTCTTTCGGAATACAGTAATAGAACTGACGAAGGGCCTTCGCTCGAAACGTTAGACTCCTATTATAGCAGAAGACTTTGGAGAGTTTTTCGTCCGGAAAATCGAGTTGATAAAAAAGAACATTGAGGCTATAGCCGTTGATCCTCCAATTGTGAGCCGTTCTGCTCCTGTGAATAAACTGGACAAGTTTACTGTCCTTTCAGAGGAAGAGGTTTTTGAGATTGTTATTGTTTCGTCAGTTTGATATCGGTACCATTAAAATGTGACACATAATAGTTTCATAACTCGTTTATTGATAAGTTTCGAACCTAAGACGAAAGAAGAAGGCACACATGTGCTGTAGCTACAAATTTATAATACATAAGATATACAAAAACAACAGACCAAATAACCAGCTGACCATACAACCACAGAAAATGTACTTACACTATGATGTCTCAAATTTGTCCTGCAAATATAACAAAGTAGAGTTCAATGACAATCCTCTCCGGAGGTAAATCCAATCCAAGAATGGCGGCAAAACAACAAGTCACCTAAACCCCCCGCTAAGTATTTGGACTCAGGTCCCAAACGAAAAACGTTGCTGAGTTCGCAATTCTAACTAAGATGAATATAAACGTACTAAATATTATTATCAAAACACTCCGGCCAGGCAAAACTTGAGAATTGCGAAGCAACGCCATTTATTGTCTCTTGAACGATTCGTCAACAGCGACGATGACAACCAGTCTTTGTACAGGGCGTTGAATAGTCGTGTAAGCTTGTCCTTTGTAAGCTTTCGAACCATCATCCGCCGGAAGGCATTTATACTGGACCTCGACCTTTCGAACTTTTCCATCAACACTTGGAAACGTTTTCGACACACGTCCAAGCTTCCACTGTCCTCGAACGGCATTTGAATCTTGAATCATCACGACGTCTCCAACACATACGTTTCTACTACCCACATGCCATTTCTGTCTAATGAGGAGATTCGGAAAACAGTCGCGAATCCATCGTTTCCAGAATGAGTCAACTAATTTCTGAACAAATTCGAAGCGCAATCTTTCATTTCTTGTCTCTCTGAAGGGTCCACTCGGAACTCTTGCAGACGCTCTACCGAGAATCAAATGATTTGGACTGAGATATGAGTCATCATTAGGGTCTGTCGGATGAGTACCGATAGGTCGTTCATTCACTAGGTTGGCGGCTTCAAAGCAGACGGTTTGTAATTCAGAGAACATGAGTATATGGTCTCCAATTGCTCCCTTGATTGCAATCTTCACTGATTTCACTAGCGACTCAGAACAACCATTTTGCCAAGGAGCGTCAGCCGCTGTAAATCGCCACTCCAAGCCATGCTCTGCTCCAAATTCCCGGAGTTGATCTTTATCTAAGCCTTCAACGATATACTTCAACTCTTTGCTTGCGGCTGCAAGTTGAGATCCACAATCTGATAGTATCTGTTTTGGGTAACCTCTGATGGACACGAATCTCCGCAGGACCATCAGGAAGCCTTGCGTGCTGTAATCAGTGGCGATATCGACATACACAGCTCTACTTGCCAAGCAATTAAAGATCAACCCATACGCCTTGCCACGCGAACGCTTATTTGTCTCACCCCTTGTCTGAAACGGACCAAAAAAGTCTACCGCTGTAGCACTCCACGCTGGCGCTGGCGTCACTCGTTCTTCTGGTAGTGTTCCCATAACTTGACTTTCGATACTCTTTTCCTTCTTTCTACAAGCAACGCATTTGTGCTTTATTGATTTAACCATTCTTCGTAGATCTACGATCCAGAATCGGGATCTAATCTTGCTTACAGTGACAGACACACCAGTGTGTCCACGGTTGTGAACACGCTCAGCGTACAGACGCGAAACTCGATGATCATGCGGCATCAATATCAATTCTTGTTCATCGTAGCTGAGTTCGGCAGTTTTCAAAACTCTCCCACCCACCACAATGATTCCATCATCCCTTTTTCTTGCACAAAGCCGTCTAAATTTTCCATGCTCAAATGGTTGCTGTAGTGATTTCTGTGCCTCTTTGATCCAAAGAAGTTCAGCATTCTGTAGAGCAGGCGCTTCCACTGGATTAGCTATGTTCCTCATTGATAACTTTGGCTCTCTAGATGTGGCTGCTACGATGCGCGCTGTCACTCGCAGTAAACGATAGTAACTGGAGAATTGTAGAACATCTATGGCGTTAGATAGCGAATTTTCCTTTGGTGTATCAATGATCAATGCACTCTTCGTTTCCTCCGGCAGCTGATCGACCGAAGACTCGATCTTGATCGGCCATTCAGACTCAGGAAGTTGGAGGAATTCTGGTCCCTTTTGCCACAAACTGCTTTCATTCAGATCTTGTGGGCTCCTTCCGCGAGTAGTCCAATCGGCAATGTTCAATTGACCTTCGATCCAATACCAATCACTAGGTGATGTTCCCTCCTGAATTTCACCCACTCGAACTGCAGCATAGGTGTTAAAACCATAGGACTCTTTTTGGATCATCGCTCGAACTATCTCTGAATCCACGATGAAAAACTCTTTTCTGAAGATCAATCTAGATTCTTTCTTGATGAATACACTTAGCCTTTTCGACAACAGCGCCCCATTCAGCTCGGTTCTAACGATGGTGATCTTCCGGATCGGCGTAACTCTGCTCTTTGCCGCGATAAGGTTGCTCCCGAAGGTTCCATTGGCCAGCTGCCATCTTGCATATGCACACGAACCATACGCTTGGTCTGATCCATCGCTGAACATGATAAGAGTTGGTTCTCCGATGGCGTCTTTTGGTTTGATGCATCTTCTGAATTCGATTTTTTCCATTTCAAAGAGTTCCACAAAGAACTTCAACCATTCTTCTCTCAAACACCCTGGTATTGGATCATCCCAGCTCAAATCTTTCGATTCTCCAATCCACAACTTCCTCATCAGCATCTTTGCTCGTACTGTGAATGGCGTTGCGAGACCCAGGGGGTCATATATCCCATTTATTTGTGATAATACCATTCGCTTCGTCAGTATTGGTGGAATCAAGGTTGGGACTTGATCTCGAGTCAGGCTTGGACCGCTTCTAACTTTCTTTATCTTCGGAGTAAAGTTAAGCTGCACCTTGAAACGAAAACTGTCTCCCTTTGAATTCCATTGTAACCCCAGAACTTTCTGTTCATCACGATCTTCTTTAACGCAAGGTGCACGAAGATCCGATGTCCCTCGTTCGCACGCTAAACTCTGATCACGTAAGGAGCCTTCAGTGTCGATTTCTCCCTCATTGGAGGCATAGGTCCAATGCTTGATCTTGAACCCACCATGCGTGATCAATTCATCAATCTGGCTAGTGGTTGCGACAGCTGATGTAATGTCGTCTACACTTTCTGCAATGTCATCCACGTACGTGTTGTTTAAGATAACGTTTGACGCAATCGGAAATTCTTCCTTCCTCATTTCTGCCGTCTTGCGAAGGGCAACAGTCGCGATGTTTCCAGCGGGCTTGTCTCCGAATGAAACGGATGTCATAACAAAGGTGCTTGGTTCGCCGCTGTCTGACACGTCATGCCACAGGAACCGGTGGGTATGCTGATCAAGGACAGAGATCTTTACAGCGTGGTACATCTTTCGTATGTCCCCTACGAAAGCAACAGGACCCTCTCTAAATCTCATCAGTATGCCAAGTAGATTATTCATTAAATCAGGTCCCTTTGCCCAATAGCTGTTCAGCGAATGGCCTTCATACTTGGCTGATGAATTAAACACTATTCGGCAGGGTGTCGATGCGGACTCTGGTTTTAACACTTCGTGATGACTTAAGTAATGAACCGGACCGTCATACTCATCCAACTCGGTGCGTGTCAATTTTCGTGCGACGCCACGATGAATCATATCATCAATCTGTTCTCTGTAAGTTTGAAGAAGCGATTCATCTTTCTCCAACCTCTTCTCTGTAGCTTTGAGCATCTTTAATGCCACCTCCTTGTTATCTGGAAGCTCTCTCGGATCTCTTACCCAGGGATATTGTGCTACCCAGTGATCTCCATGGTGTGACAGCCCTTCTTCAATCAATCTCAGCTCTCGCTCTTCTTTTAATGTGAAACTCTTTCCACCAATCGGACAACGTCCACACCGACAGCTACCGCATTTTGGCGAGCATTCCACTCCGAGCGCTTCTGTGTCGAAGAAGTCCTCGATATTAACCCGAACGACGTGATGGATTTCAGCATGTTGGATGAGCTTAAGGGTACTCTCTGCCAATTTAGTATGAGATCCACCAATACAACGACCAAAGCGGTTTTGCAATAACAGCAAGTGTCCCGAGGACTGCTCTCTCACTGGGTGATAGCCAGCATATTCGTAGCCAATCAAGACATCAACTTCTCCGTTAGGCCGCTTGAGGTTTTCTTTATCCAAACCGTGAAACAGATGCAGAACTCCTTCGAGATTGATATGCTGCATAGGCGAAGATATTCGGTCGATTCCATAGACCTGGAACTTGATGGTTTTCCCAGACTCGTCAATTAACGGCAGCGTATACACTGATGACCGCATTTCCTCCTTTGAACCGCCAACTTTGACAACCGATAGCCTAATTTCTTCCCCGTCCAAGTTCAGTTCCTTTGCTTTGCTGAACGTAATAAGGCTGATCGTTGCACCACCATCCCACAATACATTTAGCGGAGTTTTATCAATGAAAGACCGGATTTTCATTATCTGTAGCAGACAGGTGCCTAATTTGTTACCATCTCGTCGGGTGCTTGCCTTCGGCACAGAAGTCGTGTGAAAGGCTACCCCTTCCACGTGGGCCAAATGTAACGACTCGTGATGGAATTTCGTACATTCGTCAATGTTGCATTTCTTGCGCGATCTGCAGTCAATGGAGCGATGACCTGGCTTGAGGCACGACCAACAAGCTCGTTTCTCTTTCAACAATTGAACCTTCTCTTCCGGCGTTTTCTCTTGAAATGCTCTGCATTCAGCAGTGCTGTGGGCGTTGGAGTTGTGGACTAAACATCTGGCATCTTTGTCAACTTCTTTTTTCTCAACAAATCTCCCTTCGGCATCAATTAAATTTGCATGACCCTTGCGAACTGACTTTCCGCTCCTCAGATCTGACGATTCGTACTCTATAATCTTCCTCTGCTCCTGAAGAAACTGAAGAAGATACGGAAATTTGTTCTTCTCTTCAACCTTGCTACCTGACTTGTTAACCTCTCTGGACCATTCTCGTTTTATGTCTCGAGGCAATCGTTCTTCGATTAAGCTGACCGTTCCACTGTTGGATATCTCACACTCCATTTTTACTCTAGCCAGATCCCGATAACCTCTTTCGACTGTGTTAACTAATTCCAAGAACGCTTTATCATCACCTTCTTTCACATGTTCTATATTCTTGATATCAAATACGACAACATCTGCTAGCTTTGACGGCCTACCGTATTTTTCATTAAGTCGTCGCCACATCTCCTTTATGTCATCGTCTACATTACAGACAGCCTCGAACGGGGCACCAGATAGACATGATTTAAGCACGTAGGCCGCTCTCGCACTTGATTCCAGTTCTGGTAGAATTTGGCGTTCAAAATCGGAACGAAAACGAGGATAGTCCCGAATGTCCCCACTGAATTGTGGCAATTTCATTCTCTCCAACTTCATGCCATTTCCTTTCATGGAATCACGCTCGGAATCTTTTTTCTGCTGGATGAACTCACCAATCCTTTGAGATATCTGGGAGTAGATCTTCTGTAGACCAGTGATCCATGTTACTTCATCTTTGGCTCTTTCTGGCTCTAGCAACACAACATACTCACTATGACATTTCTTACATTGTTCAAGCTGTTTCTTTAGCTCGCTTCTCATCGTTTCCAGCATCGAAACTGCTGGGCTTGATTTATCGGCTTCTGAAGCCAAAATGGATCTCAGATTTTCGACTTCTTGGTTGAATGCTGTCTCTTCTATTTTGCGAGATTGCGCTGCTCGTGCAATCACTCTATTGGCCTCTTGCCTTCTAAGCTGAGTTTCTTGTTCTTCAGAATTTTCCTTCTGTTGTTTCTCCTTTTCCTTTTGCGCGTCTTCGATGACTTTCATATATGCCAGCTTTCTCCGTAAAACGCTTTCATAAATCCCGTCCATTTCATCAATCCACTCATCTTCAGCATTTGCATCGTAAGACACTTTCGAATCTTGCAGTGCTTCTATATACTTCTCATGCTTATCTTGGAGATCATTCCACAATCGCTTCAGATCTTGAAAGCGGGTCTCAATCAATGTAGGGGCATCCTCTGCCTCTATAGAATCAGTAATTTTCTTGACGTTTCGATTAAATATACGCTTAGCTGCTGTACGTGCAGATTTTGCAACTGCAACCTCAACGACCATGCTAGCGATTAACCTTGACCTTACATGCGATCTTGATCGGAGTCAGTCGTAAGTTCAGTCGGAGTCAGTCGGAATTTCAATGTTGCTGTCCCGGATGCACAAGCAGGATCGCACGAATATGATTTCATACAAAATTTACACAAAATTGAGTTTTTACCACGTTTCGTATGCTCAATCAGACGCCTGTTAACGATTCACTGTTCATCGAGGATAAAGAACACAAAGTAAACGCCAAAGGTCAGTGCAATAAATGTATGTACTAACTTGTCCACTTGAATACACGAGTGTTATTTGTCTTTGTTCATCGACACAGTGCAACGTGCTGACTTTCAATAGTCCAAAATTTCGAGTAATTGCAATGTTTCACCAGGACTTTGAACAGTAGTGTTCGAAATGTTTCGTCAGTTTGATATCGGTACCATTAAAATGTGACACATAATAGTTTCATAACTCGTTTATTGATAAGTTTCGAACCTAAGACGAAAGAAGGCACACATGTGCTGTAGCTACAAATTTATAATACATAAGATATACAAAAACAACAGACCAAATAACCAGCTGACCATACAACCACAGAAAATGTACTTACACTATGATGTCTCAAATTTGTCCTGCAAATATAACAAAGTAGAGTTCAATGACAATCCTCTCCGGAGGTAAATCCAATCCAAGAATGGCGGCAAAACAACAAGTCACCTAAACCCCCCGCTAAGTATTTGGACTCAGGTCCCAAACGAAAAACGTTGCTGAGTTCGCAATTCTAACTAAGATGAATATAAACGTACTAAATATTATTATCAAAACAGTTATGGGTTTGTCTAATGCTAGTTGTCAACTCGATCCAATCCCAGCGCCATTGTTGAAACAATGTTCCAAGGAGTTACTACTGTTATGATTAATTTATCACTCCAAGGTGGATTTGTTCCTGAAATTTGGAAACTTGCGCTAATAATTACTTGCGTGTAATTTCTAAAATAACTCCGCCAAGCTTTGCTCGTTTACTTCGTCAAAGTACGTCATCAATCATCGCAATCATCGTGGAATTTCTTGCCTCGTTGCGCAAACATTCTTCTGGCGACGAGAGAACCCAATACATGGGGGTAAGATACGGCTGTATTATTTGAGAAGAAGAACCAAAAGAAAGATTAAAGAAAATATATATATATATATATATATATATATATATATATATATATATATATATATATATATATATATATATATATATATATATATAATGGTGAGTTTGAAGTAAAACGTGTATTCACGTGACGACGATAGTATGAAGGTATACGATGAATATGTACATTGCGAAGCGTCCGGTCCGAGGGCTTTATATAGCATAAATCCCGACGTTCGAGGGTTTTATCCGACTTAAATGATTATTGAGGAGGTTTTCCAACAAAGTTTTGTCTATTTTTTCTACCTTGGACAAAGATTTTCCTAGTTTTTTTCTTCATTTCTTTTCTAATTAGTATTCATAGGGTTGTATGCTATATACAACCCTCGCAAGAACAAAGAAAACCGACTCAATAATTATTTAAAAATGAATACAGACACCATAACAGTATCCATGTTCATCATGAGTGCCATTAGGGACTTTAAGATCTACAACGCGGCGAGCTCGACTGCATCTAAGGGCCTGTTTATATGATCCCGGTGTACCGGGACGTCCCGGTGTACCGGGATCTCGGCTTGTAGATAATTTACTATTATTTTCGCGGTTGCGTTTATATGGAGACCGGGACGTCCCGGTGTACCGGGATCTCGGTTGAAGCAACCGGGATCTCGGTACACCGGGACAGATTTTTTCCCATATAAACGCGACATCCCGGTACACCGGGATGAAGTTTGCTGAACTACAATACTTGTAACTTTGAATATTACGGTCAGAATTTCGTCCAAACGGTCAGGTCTAAAGACAAAACACGGAATAAAAGTGAAATAACTTCTAACATTGTAGAATTAGGGTGAGTTTTTGCTTTTTTGTTCATTTCCTTAAATTCCCGCGCTTTTTGACCCGGGATGAAATTCATCCCGGTCAACCGGGACGAGCACTTTGTTTACTCCATATAAACACGGGATGAAATTCATCCTGGGCAACCGGGACATCCCGGTACACCGGGATCATATAAACAGGCCCTAAAAGTAAAGTGACTGAATAATTTGTAATCCCAAGAGTATTCTCAACACCGTCCTCGTCCTGTAAACAACGTCACTCTAAGCAATCTTCAGGACGACGTGAAGGCTTGTTGAGACGCGAGAGACGTTTCTTAAAGCCCGCCGCACACTAGAGCTATCAGCGTAGCAAAGTTTCACGCGTGACTGTTGGCGTAAGAAAGTTCCCCCAGTGTGCGGTGGCGTTTTGAGCGCTATTGTTCACGCGTGCCATCGGCGCCGTATATTCAACATGTTGAATAATTTTGTGCACGAGTGAACATTTCCTCCAGGTGTGCGCGCGTTCAAAGCTATCAGCTCACAATAGGAGGCAAATACGAATGCGTGTTGACTCATTTTCAAATCAATTCGTGAAACATGACCGCCGTTGTTTGCGAAGAAGAGTTTGACTCATCCTTGTAGCTATTGATATACCAGGCGGAAAGCGTAGTCTAGTCAAGAAGATAATTGCCCAGCAAATAATTTTCAAAAAAGCCATAACGATAAGGTTTGGAAAAACATAATTTTATTAACTAACGTTTCGTCACTATTCAAGTAACATCTTCAGAGTGATAAATATTTACACGATTTCGACTAATATACTTAACTGATATTGAGAAATGGAGGGTGTTCTCCCTGTAAGGGCCGAAATACCTTTATGATCTGAAATCCTCGTATGTAAATGTCGGCATGTTTCGCCTATATACAACGCGTCACAGCGTTGGCACGTGAATTTATATACAACGTGGGATCTCAATTGAAAAGGAATTCGATCTTTCGCTTCAAATCCGCCAACAATTAGTTAAGTTAGTTTCTTCAGCCTACCCGCATATTAAACTACGCGTTATTTTTCGACCCTCCCGTCGTTTATCTAAATTTTTAGTTTTAAAGATCGAATTCCTTTTCAATTGAGATCCCACGTTGTATATAAATTCACGTGCCAACGCTGTAACGCGTTGTATATAGGCGAAACATGCCGACATTTACATACGAGGATTTCAGATCATAAAGGTATTTCGGCCCTTACAGGGAGAACACTCTCCATTTCTCAATATCAGTTAAGTATATTAGTCGAAATCGTGTAAATATTTATCACTCTGAAGATGTTACTTGAATAGTGACGAAACGTTAGTTAATAAAATTATGTTTTTCCAAACCTTATCGTTATGGCTTTTTTGAAAATTATTTGCTGGGCAATTATCTTCTTGACTAGACTACGCTTTCCGCCTGGTATATCAATAGCTACAAGGATGAGTCAAACTCTTCTTCGCAAACAACGGCGGTCATGTTTCACGAATTGATTTGAAAATGAGTCAACACGCATGCGTTTTGCCTCCTATTGTGAGCTGATAGCTTTGAACGCGCGCACACCTGGAGGAAATGTTCACTCGTGCACAAAATTATTCAACATGTTGAATATACGGCGCCGATGGCATTGGCACGCGTGAACAATAGCGCTCAAAACGCCACCGCACACTGGGGGAACTTGCTTACGCCAACAGTCACGCGTGAAACTTTGCTACGCTGATAGCTCTAGTGTGCGGCGGGCTTAACAATGATTCTGGGGCAAGCACTGCACTTTTTGGCATCACTGAGACGTTTTCTAGTTCATAAAACTAGACATACGTGTACGCAATTACCCCTCGTCCGCCTGACCTGTTAATCCACTTTATCTGACGTACTTAACGTTTTGAAGCACCGATGTAGTAAAAGCATTATTCCATTCCCGAGTGGTTCCACTTCATTCATTTCATATAATAATTTATGAGCAATAGCTCTCACGATATCGAAGAAACTATCGTTTCGAAATATCACACATAATTCGCCACTTCACCCTGAAACACGTGTTGTGTAATACGACACCAAAATCAGAAAATGCGGACAAGAAGTCGTTCGATCACAAAGGCCAAATAGAAAGGTGGACATTTTATGGGGGCACAAGGGGGGACTTGGGGGGGGGGAGGGGGGGAATCCCCAGCTTATATGTTAAAAAAGGCCCTGATTCAGACATTCAGTCAAGCAAAGGCTGCAAAGCGGCCTTGATATGGTTTGTATTCAGACTTTATACGTACAGTACTTGAGTATAAATTCCAGTAGACTATAAATTATGGACACTACGTTCGCTTTTCCGATCAGAATGAAAACTTGTCCAGTTTTCCTTCTTTGTTCAAAAGCTGGCATGCCTTTGTCAAGGAAATACTTGCTAAGGAGCAATTAAAATTTGTCAAGAAATTAGTATGGGTGCAGTCTAGAAAAAATATCTTTCGATGATATTACCAACACAACAGACACAGTACAACATCATGCCCTCAGAGATTTACCCAAAACGTCGTTATGTTATTTGAAATATACATAATCCCAAAATAAGTATAGGTTAAAAACCGAGAACCGAGGCTTTAAGCCAGATATAACCCGCGAGGGATTAATCTGGCTTAAAGCCAAGGTTCGAGGTTTTTAACCTACTTAAAACACAATTGAAGAAGGTTTTCTAAAAAAATAGCCTTTACCGAGTGTCGAAGGACATTGTTATGTCGAATGTTAACGATATTTTATGAAATAATAAGACTCCAAAGCAGTTTATTAAACAAACTTGAGAAGTACGTAATGATTCATTGAACACATACACAGACTTCTACAAGCTTGTTTGAATAATTAGTCAAATGAATAATTAGTACCACATATCATTATAGCATTGGGCATGCGTATTGATGCAGTATCTATTATAAACTTATGTTGTTTCGATTAGAGAAGTTACCTCGTAAGCTCCGTCTTCTATGAAGGTTCGTTTATTCACAATATATACAGGACGTTTTATGTTACAAAAATAGGTAAATAAAAATGTAAATTACGTCATCGTTTCCGGAAGCTCAAACTGGCATTGTTCTCAGTATATGACCTAAGAATTTCAAATATTAAACTAAATGTTTCTTACACTCCCAGGGGTTGACTCTTACAAAGATGTCAACTTAATATGAATAGAATATACATACATAAATTAATCGTAATATTTACAATACTCCCATCTGCTTCAATCGCTTCAGTTGTCCAGATATTGCTGCGTTCCGCTGAGGTCTTCAAGACAATTGGAGAACTTGTTCCTCTGTTTCATTTCGTTCTACATTCGTCGTCTCATCATTCTCGCTGGTTTGTCTTACCTCAATAGGAATGAGATGCTGGATTGACCGACGTAGTAGTTGTGAGTGGTTAGAATTTTTACGACAGACTCTGACAATCGCTGCGCGAGCTGTTCCATCATCTCCAGTGAGTAATTGCTCTACTCGTGCAGTCGTGCTAACTTATATCGTCTCGGACAATAACGATATCTCAAACTGCTATAACAGGCTCTCGGTTGGTTTTTGACTTCGGAATTGATTGTTCTCGCAGAGACTGCAAATACTCGTTCCTCCACTGCTTAGTAAACCGCTCGAGCAAGTTCTTGTGGTGTTGCATTTTTCTGGTTAGAGATTTGTGAGTGCTGACAATTTCATAATGTTGACCATTAGCATGGTAGTAATTCGCCGACCATAAACTAGATGTGACGGTGTTAACGGGAAAGAAATTGATTCTGCATCGTCGTAAATGTATGTTAACGGACGTGCGTTCACCAAACTTTCGATTTCTACCAAGAGAGTTTGAAGTTCGTCGTAAGTCAGATTCGTTCTTCCTATTACTTTCTTTAGTGGACGCTTCACGCTTTTAATCAACCGCTCCCAAAAACCACCCCACCACGGAGCTCTCTCGACTATAAAGTCCCATGTTACTCGGTTGTCTGTAAGGTAACGCCATACTTCTGCACGACACAATCGACGGATTTCCTTACATGACGCTCTAAATGTCTTCGCGTTGTCTGAAATAAGAAGAGCGGGTAAGGCTCTACGACTTGCAAATCTTCAAAATGCTCTAAGAAACGACTGTACACTTAGCGACGGTGTAAGTTCCAGGTGTATGGCTCGTGTAGATGCGCACGTGAATAACAAAACGTAAACTTTACTCGAACTCTCCGACATGTTACACTGACCTTCTCGGACGTACAATGGGCCCGCAAAGTCCAATCCCGTATTGGTAAATGGGGGGTCCTCAGAGACTCTACTAGCTGGAAGATCTGGAGGCGTCTCAGCTCCGTACGGAGGTCCCTCGACCTTGCGACACACCACGCACTTCTTGATAATTTTCTTAACTGCCTCTCGACCGCGTAGAATCCAAAAACGCTAACGTATAGTCGTTAGAGTGTCCCGTATGCCGTTATGCTTGATTCTGTAGTGGATCTCGCGTATCAATAACTCGACAAAGGGATGCTTCGAGGGTAGTAAAATCGGATTCCTGCTGCCCAGAGGCAACGATGAATTGTTGAGTCTCCCCTTGCACCTTAGAACGCGATCGCCGTCCAGAAACCACCCGAATTGGTTCACATAAGTCGGTGCAGATAAATTTGAATTTCTTGCAGAAAGAAACTCGATCTCTTTAGCGAACAACAACGCTTGAATAGACCTCAACCATAGCATTTCAGCTTCTTCAATTTCCGATGCAATTAGACATTTGGAATTTCCCTTGACCTGCGATT
Organism: Corallium rubrum; assembly: GCA_964035015.1. Taxonomy (NCBI): domain Eukaryota; kingdom Metazoa; phylum Cnidaria; class Anthozoa; order Scleralcyonacea; family Coralliidae; genus Corallium; species Corallium rubrum. The sequence continues at coordinate 9,324,081 of OZ036002.1, forward strand.
GTTCCACTCGTTTCGATGATTTCAGCGCATTGACAAATCGCAATAGATAGGCCGTGACCCATAGAAGCTTTCTTAAATTTCCAAAACGATCCATGTCGAAAATGTTGCTAAGATTCAACCCAGGACGACTGGATTTATTTGCACTTACTTGAAGTGAGCGTACGAGATTCGGCGGTTGTTTGACGAGTTCTCGCAAAGCTTGATCGTTTTCGTTCTGATTGCTAACTGAGCAGATTGGCCACTCGTCTTCGTGCTGAACCAAGAATTTAGGTCACTTGAACCACAAGGTATCGTTCGCAAGTTCCTTTCCAGAAATGCCACGTGATGGTAAATCTGCGGGGTTCAGTGTCCCTGGACAAAAGCGCCAAGCCTCAGACGATGACAGGCTTTTGATTTCGCTAACTCGATTCTGTACGTACTGTTTCCAGGACCGTTCATTCTTTATCCAGTGCAGTGCAGTCGTAGAATCGACCCAGTAGAAAGTTTCTACATCTAGCCCTAGAGCCTTCGAGACAGTGTTTACTAGCCTCGCTAGTATTGTCGCTCCAAGCAATTCGAGTCGTGGAATTGTTTGTTTCTTGGCAGGAGCAACCTTCGTCTTGGATGCAATTAGATTGATGCAATTATATATATATATATATATATATATATATATATATATATATATATATATATATATATATATATATATATGTATGTATATATATATATATATATATATATATATATATATATATATATATATATATATATATATATATATATATATATATACTGTATAATAACAATATATCAATTTGAGAATACGAAACGATTTTGGGACGGTGAATATCGACAGAACAATCAATTCAGATCGACGATTTACGTCAATATTCCATGTTACTAGAAATACGTGTACGCAATAACCCCTCGTCCGCCTGGCTCTCTCTCTCTCTCTCTCTCTCTCTCTCTCTCTCTCTCTCTCTCTCTCTCTCTCTCTCTCTCTCTCTCTCTCTCCCTCTCCCCTCCCCCTCCCCCCCCCTCTCTCTCTCTCTCTCTCTCTCTCTCTCTCTCTCTCTCTCTCTCTCTCTCTCTCTCTCTCTCTCTCTCTCTCTCTCTCTCTCTCTCTCTCTCTCTCTCTCTCTCTCTCTCTCTCTCTCTCTCTCTCTCTCTCTCGCTCTCTCTTGGAAAGCATTGAAATCTTAAGCATTAAGATTTGGTAAGTGGCAGTGCAGCACTTGACGCAGTACAATAGATGACGTGCATGGAAGACCGAGAGCTTGTCAGTGGATTGGCAAATCAAAATACTCAGTAGCTCGTTCTGTTTAGTGTTAGACAAAATATATTTAACGATGGTCGACCTGGAGACATATGCACCAAGCAATACAATCTAATCCGGAGCTCAAAATTATACTGCATATAGCGAAACCGAAACCCATCCATTTTGTCAGTATAGCCAAGAGCTATCACTGATCTTATAATAACATTTTAACGTGATTGCATGCCTATTTAAAATCCGTAATAAATATTTTTATATGCATGTTATATCCACGGCAATTTTTAACCAATTTCAATTGTAAAAACAGATTTGGAATTGCCAAGTAAAGTTCACATGGAAGTAAAGCTACGTAGAGACACATATGTTATATATTGATATAAAAACCTGTGTAAAATGTTCTTTAAAGTTATGCTCCTCGATCGGTTTTCTACCATAGCGCCTAAAGCTTGTAAATATTACATGATTTACATCAACTCTTTTACATCACCTAAAATGCACCGTCATTTTACGATCAATTCCGAGTACAGTGGCTCAACCAATCATATGGCCGGATTTTGTGTCAACTACTGTAGCCTTAAATATATATATATATATATATATATATATATATATATATATATATATATATATATATATATGTAATGTTTACAACACGAGCGGCCGTGTTGTATTGAATTATACAATCACGAGCCGAAGGCGAGTGATTGTATATTCAATACAACAAGGACGCGAGTGTTGTAAACAACTTGTGAAATGAATAAATAGTAAAAATCCCTTTGGGATAATCATATTGAGATGCTAATTAGTTACAAGCACTAGTGGTTTGTATGGGGTTTACAGGGGTATACATGTGACGTAATTTCTGAAATTGGATTGGCTGCAAAACTCATGAATTATTAATGAATTTCACAAATATATATACAAACTTTTTAGTAGAAATTGGATCGCTGCCACGGCCAAGATTATCACCCTCGCCTACGGCACCTACCGACGATGGGACGAGGGGACTACGGCGGCTACGGACGAGGACAAGCTTGTAATATCAAATACGGTCGTTAGTTTATTGAGGCTTCTTTTATAATATGCTTAGATTCACATAGCTGTGCATCACTTATTTCAACATTGCTGTCAATTCAGGCGCCCTGCTGAGGCAATCGAAGCGCCCACGGGGTAACGGGCATGGGTGGGGGGTGACGGGCGTGGGAGGGGGTGGGGGGTGACGGGCGTGGGAGGGGTGACGGGTGGGGTGGGGTGACGAGCGTGGTTGTTTATAAAAGTGATTCTCGACACAGCGATTATAAAGAGAAAAGATGGAACGAGAAAGATGAAGGTGTCGGAGAGAACTTTGGATTACGGCATTGCTGTCACCTGAGAAGGATTCATTTACAAGAATGAAAGCTACGCAGATCAGTCATTTTATACTTGACACGAATTCGGCAGAGCCTCTACTGATAGGGTGACTAGTTCGAAACAAAAGGCTTTTTGAGAAACTTGCCAATTTGTGTCATATACCGAGCAAATGAAACTTGTGAAGCGGAAAAACTAGTCAAAGAAAATCGCTGCGGGGCTTTAATCTGCAGTTTATTTTATGCGAGTTTTAATTCTTTAGAGAACAGAGTTCGTTGCGTAAGAAGTATGACTAGAAATAGCAACTACGGACTCTAACTTACATTCTCTTAATTATGTGAAACATGTCACTACTAGTTTACACGTCCTCTTGCTAGTAATCTGTATATTTATCTTTTACAGAACAAGCGGAAACAAGTGCTAGTAGTTCTCACCACTTTTCTGGTAATCTTTTCAGCAATTTCTGTTAAAATATGGAACGCTATCCTTATAGATGGAGCTGGTGTAGTTTATCCGATCGCAGGTATCTTTCTTGTAGATTTTCGGCCGGCCTTTTGCAAATGTCAAGTACGTCGATATACATATAAAAATATGACCAAATGATTAGTATATATATTTATATTTAGTAAAACGCACTACCATTCTAACGCAAATGCTGCAATCTGATTGGCTACGCAACTACCTATCTAATTTTCGATAGGCAACGAGTAGCGGCAAGCAACGTCATATTTTGAAATAATTTTTGAAGAAATAACCAACTTAAGTCTTTTACTAAAACAATTAGATTATTCGCCCTTACGGTGTTAGTTAACTGGGGCTTCGCCCTCGTTAACTATCACCTCATAGAACTCTCGAGCTCATAATCTAATTGTTAAATATTAAATCTTCATAAAGGGGCTATAGTTCCCGAAACATAGAAATAAAAAGTTGCCAATGATGATGTTGGGTGAAGGAAAATTCGAGTGTAGAATATATACATTTTAAGACCAAACCGGGACCAGTTGCGAAAAATGCAACTACACAGGCCTTCCGGCAGGAATTGAACCCACGAGAGCTTGATCGCGAGTTCTGTATATATAATAAGGTGGTAATGCCAGGAGAGAATTGGGTATATTATAAGTGATATTGGGCATTTCACTCGAATATACATAGCATGTTCTAATGATGTTGGGTGAAGGAAAATTCGAGTGTAGAATATATACATTTTAAGACCAAACCGGACCAGTTGCGAAAAATGCAACTACACTAGCCTTCCTTTATTATATATATAGAACTCGCGATCAAGCTCTCGGCAACGCCCTCCGTGGCTCAGTGGTCAAAGCATTGCACTAGATCGCAAGGTCGTGGGTTCAATTCCTGCCGGAAGGCCTGTGTAGTTGCATTTTTCGCAACTGGTCCCGGTTTGGTCTTAAAATGTATATATTCTACACTCGAATTTTCCTTCACCCAACATCATTAGAACATGCTATATATATATATATATTTAGTAAAAACGCACTACCATTCTAACGCAAATGCTGCAATCTGATTGGCTACGCTACTAGCTATCTAATTTTTAATAGATATCGAGTAGCGGCGAGTGACGTGATAAGTCAAGTTTTTCGACGAAAAACAGTACTTTTGTCTCGTTTTTTCGAAATAAGTTTGAAGAAATAACGAACTTAAGTTAGTTTTTACTAAAACAATTAGATTACTCACTCTCAATTTCTATGAGGCGATAGTTAACTCGGGCTTCGCCCTCGTGAAACTATCACCTCACAGAAATTGAGAGTGAGTAATCTAATTGTTATATATACATTCTTTTAGAAGTATCTGAAGAAGGGGTTGATCCCCGAAACATATACATGTAATTGAAGATATAAAAAGATTTTATATAAACTTTTTACTTGATGTTCTATTTTTACATTTGTAACATAATATGATCTGACGTCTCGAGTTGCTGACGTCACCTTGCGCCAGTCCACATGATACGTCTCGTTTAAACTTCATAGTTCAAAAAGAAAGCGCAGTATTTCGTTCAGTAACTTATGTTCAAATTTTGCACATTGAATTTTTAGTACAAAATCTTTCATTTTACCAAAAATAAAAAAAATTCTGTAATGCCAAAAGATTTTTTTGAATAAAGCGATATTTTTGCTTTTTTTAAGAAAATATTAATATTTTGCTTAATGACTCTTATTGTTTGTTACGCGTGTGTTGTCATAGCAACGAACTATAGCTTACTAAGAATACCAAAATTCGAAAGAAAAGACGTCAGTCTATCTTACAACCCGATATTTGCAGTAAAAAAAATAAAAATAATAAAGCTATAAATTAATGAGGTAATAAAATAATAATAATAATAATAAATTAAGTGACTAATTTAGCCATAGGGCCGACTTTTAGAAGGTCTGAATTCTTGCTCTTTGACTCTGTGAGGCAACACATCCCTTGCAATAGTAATTTATAATACAAAATTATTAGCAAGCCAACCTACCAGGATATTTATGCTTTTCAGTCAAAAATCGATGTCAACACATTAAAATAATGCAATAATTCAAAACCGTTATTCAGTTATATTAAAATTGTTACTCTTCTAGGCGATGGTGATGACGATATTCGCAAAGTTTTGCGTGAACTAGATGAAACGTTTTCAGGGACAGGTAAGAACTACACTCACGGAAATATAACACAGACCTGGTACAAACTGCAGTCTAATATGGCCTGGTACGATATTATTGTTAATTTTTCTCTATTGTGTAATACTGTAATTGTATATATATATATATATATATATATATATATATATATATATATACATATATATATATATATATATATATATATATATATATATATAATAAAGAAACTATCAGAATTATTATTATTAAAAAAATTATTATTATATTATTAAAAATTATTATTATTATTATTATTATTATTATTATTATTATTATTATTATTATTATTATTATTATTACGGAGTGGCCGCAAAACCCATCATCGAACTTTCATCTTCAGTGGTAGTGCGTACGTGGTGGTGTAACTGGCTTTAAACAGTTATTTAGAAAATCAGTAGGATAGGTATTTGACTTTAAAGCGTTAAGTTGAATACATACTTTCGCCCATTTTCCTTTGAATGGAAGTAGATGGTATGCTTTGAGCTCTCAAAAATACTGAAACATACTGATTAAAAAACATACTTACTAAAACAAACTAAGTATATTTTTGAATCACTATTTTTCAGTACTATACTAAAACAATCTCATTGGTTCTCTTCAATGATTCTCTTTAGCACGAGTGAACATTGACGAAATGGTCTAACCAAGCCCTTTCACTCCTTACAATCCATGTTTGACAACATGTCATATCACTTCATATGAATGTCCTCCCAACTACTAAAGAGCTATTTTAATCAATTTAATGCCACAACGGACCAGGGATTATTTAGCAGCTTGCGGGCGGGGCACTTTCAGGGTGGGAAGGAGGTACGAGGTTTAGGTTTGCTGAATGTAATACAAAAGGTTATTTTAGCAGTTAGTAATTCTTTTAGATCATAACATTATTAACGAACATGAACTTTGAGGGTGGGAAGGAGGTACGAGGTTTAGGTTTGCTGAATGTAATACAAAAGGTTATTTTAGCAGTTAGTAATTCTTTTAGATCGTAACATTATTAACGAACGTGTTGGAGCAGTGTGCTGTAAGAGCTCAAGCTATTTCCCTGTGACCAAGAAAAGTATTTCAACGACGTTTTTTTATCTTCTAGATTTCAGACGAATTTTCAATGGGAATTTAACAAACCGAACATCATGGCACTTTCATTTTGCGTATGCGCCAAAGAGGCGCTTTGGAACGAAATGGAATGAAATCACGAGCGCTGATGCGGAAGCGCGTAATATAGATTTCTTCAACCCCATCAAGATTGTCAATGATTCGTTGGTATTATTCGAAGATGAAGGTCCTGGGATTATGGAAAGATATTTTGTAGTGCCAACCGTAAGGGCAAACAGGAGGGAGGAATGTCTGCTTTCCATAGAGGTTACTCATTATATATCTTATCTATTTATTTATTTTACACGTTCGTTCGTTCGTTCGTTCGTTCGTTCGTTCGTTCGTTCGTTCGTTCGTTCGTTCGTTCGTTCGTTCGTTCGTTCGTTCGTTCGTTCGTTCGTTCGTTCGTTCGTTCGTTCGTTCGTTCGTTCGTTCGTTCGTTCGAATTTCAATCAGGTTTCCGACCTAAACACGCAACTGCATGTGTCCGCACTCATTTATATGTGTGACGAATGGTTGGAAATATGGATAATAGCAAGTTAAATGGTGTTGTATTCCTTGATATTCGAAAAGCGTTTGATTCCATCTGGTTCCGAACTAAAATGGTTTGAATCCTATTTGACAAATAGAGAGCAGGTATGTTTTGTTGATGGCCAAATGTCACCTTCAAGTGACATACTAGCCTGCGTGCAGACGCTTGTATTTCCGGAGCTTGTGTAATTGAATTCAATTACACAAGCTCCGGAAATACAAGCGTCTGCACGCAGGCTAGTGACATACCAGATTGCCTAAAAACTACAACTCCATGTTTATATGCAGATGATACTCAAATCTTCTCATCTTCTTATGACTGTACCGAACTCATCGGAAATCTAAATTCTGATCTAACTAACATTCGAAAATGGCTTATAAAGAATAAGTTACAACGATACATCACCCAACCAAATCAAAACTCATGGGCGTCGGCATCATATATTTATTTTAATTTAATTTAATAACTTCGCCAACAATACAACATTTACATCATGATACGGTAGAAGTAATATAAAAAAGAAAAAGAAAATGGAAAAAGGAAAAAAAGATAAAGTATAAATCTAAAGTATAACAACTGTACAACGAATGGCAGGGTAACCGCAACAGCATAATTAATTAACCCGTACCAAAAATTTGAGCGAGACGGCAGCGAGATTCGGGCCAGTTAAATGAGCGAGACGTGAACGAAAATTGAACCTGACGATAATAAGCGTGACATGGCGGTACTGAAACGTGACATTTTTAACCAATTTAAACGAGCATCGAGCACGAACTTTGGCACGCCATGACATTTTTATGGCCTGATTCTGGCCAGATTATAGTTGGTCATTTTATGGCTGTAACATATGGATTCTGATGTCATTGTAACCGGAAAAATAAACATGCGATGAATAACGCGATATTAAGCGCACACACACTATAATGCACCTTCAGGCTTCAGATCGTAAAGATATCACGACAGTGAGACATAACAGCGAAATGTTCTTATTACTCGGGCTACCTGTGGTAGCCGAGTCTAGGTTTTGGCTCTGTTTTTTTTTGTGTCGACAAACGGCAATTCTTGCGCAACATTTCCCAAAAGCCTTTGCGACCCTGAAGCGTGCTCAAATGATTCACGAGTTTTTTCTTCTCCTGACGGCCTTTGGTTGCTGGTGTTGTTCGAAGTGAATTTGTGTTTTGATGATAAACACGCTCACAATGGACTATAGTAGACCTGGGTTGGTCGGCGATCTCGATAACCGTACGCTGAAAATTTGTAGTACTCGATCAAACTTTGTACGAAAACAATCGATCAATGTGTTCTATATATTCAATGTACCAACCTATATATTTTCTGGAAGCTGAATAATCAAAGAAGCTGAATATGGAAGTTAAAATACATAACAGTAACTGGCAAATAAAAAAATTTTATAGTGGAAACTATTACATTTTCTGATAAATTATATACAAATTAGCATCTGAAATCCTCTTTAGCTAAAACTTAGCCTGCGGGCAGGCCCTCCTGTTGCGGTGCAATGTGGGCCTGCAACAAAGCATGATGTTTTTTCGTCACTCGCGGCCGTCAGAGGCCGCGTATTTCTATTGGTCGAATTTGGCGGCCGCGAGTTTATTGGTCGAACAAAATTAATGCAGAATAAATTATTTTTAAAGTTATTGTTTACGGACTTCAACAATGCATGGAGTGAGACATATTTCAACAAGACGGCTATTAAAGACGCCGTAGCTCTTAATATTTTTAAAACACATCGCTGTGGAACAAAAGAAAAGAAATAGCAAAGTAGATCCGGGTTGAAACTCCATGAATCTCTCTGTCTGTCAGTGTCTGGCTTTATAATACAGAAGCAAGTGTCATCACTTTCATCACAAATCGAGCCCCGTGTGTCGCCTTGACTCAATAATAATGTGCCGTTCAAAACGTCAAAACATATTAATAAGAGGAGATTACACATTCACTTAATTCGTAATAAAGATTATTGCTAAATGAGGTAAGCTCTTTTTCAAACGAGGTTTCTTTCTGCCATTAATAAATGTCTGTGCTATTGTCTGGAACTTTATAATTGATATATTATCCAATTTGTGCCAGTGTGTCTAGTATTATTTATATTATCGAAGCCGACTGGCTCGAGGCTACCAGTTATTCAGTTCAGAATGACCCAGTTTTTTAACTCAACAGCCAAAAGGAAAGTCTTGCTAAATTTGATTAAAACACTTGAATTTCTGAACTATTAATATGTCGCCGTTTAGACTATAATGATACGCACCTGGTTCTATATGTCGGCTATCTTTGAAAGCGTCTGAAAGTGTCTATATGTTCATTTAAGTTAGGTTTTCGCACCTTCCCTAGCTACGAAGGAGCGTAACTCATTTCATGTTCGTTCGTATACAGCAGTTCGTGAAAGTCTTCGTTTTGACCTCTTGCAACTTGCACATTTACACGTGAAGCGCTATCTTGACGATATTCTGTCGCCATCACCTGGATCAGTGAATGCCGTTCAATGAATCACAAACACCTAATCTCGAATAACGATTTGTCAATGTTTCTGTGCAAAATCAAAGTTATGTTCGTCTTCCACAAATTAGAGATAGCAAACTTATAAAGCTAAGATCTGAGGTTGTCATGACCCAATCTTTAAAGTACATTCAATTTGATTCAAACTCAGACGTTAGCACGCATCGCCAAACTGTTTCGCTACATGTTTTTAGTCTAAAGTTGAATATTTTGAACTTCTAACTACATACCCGATAATCGTTAGATGCGTTACATTGCTTCTGGCTTTCTTATCAACAGATTTTGAGTTTCCAGTAACGAGTATAGTTGATAGTGTGAAATTTACATCTTCGGATCGTGCTTTGAATGAGGGTTTTTACACAGACTTCCGGAAGAATGTGATTGGTTTGATTCGCGACGTTTGCATATTAATTAAGTGGGCGTTATCGATTTACCCCTAGGATTGTTGCAGGCTCTCATTTCACAGCGCCGCGTTGAGAGAGCCTGCTCGCAGGCTAGCTAAAACTAAGATAATATTTTGTTGCATTCTAATTACTTTTTATATAAAAAATACATAATAACAGTGAGGTTCAGGAAAACAAAAAGTTTGCTTGACTCCAGGTTGAAAAATAGACTACAAGGATCAGCAGCATAAAGGCAAATTGGGATGTGGGTCCATGGTCAGGGCCTGTGAATTGTGGGTATAGGGGCACTGCCTTCTTCATCAATATCTCCCCAATTGATACCTTCAACAGCACTTCTATTTCCACACCGTTGCCTTGTATTTCTTGCCGTCTGTACTTCTTGCTCTCTGCTTTCAGCTTGCACTTGAGGCATTTCATTTCGTGCATGACAAATTTTCTTCTTCGTGTGTTAGAAAGTCATTGTCAGGGTTGCTTTCCTCTCCAGATTATTCAGGCGAACTTGTTTGATCTGAATCGTCGCTTGTATCGGGAGCTTCCAGGATAATTCGTGTCTGTTCTCATTCAATTCTGGGTGCTAGGTGAGGGATGGCGGTTAAACCTGGGGGAGCCAGTCCCCCCCCCCGTACGCAACTGTTTTAGTGGCTTAGGGTTAGGTCCAGGATGACTTAGGACTAGATCCTGGGGAGCGGGGGGCTAGGGGGGGGGGGGAACTAGGGTATTTTCCAATCTGCTAAACTGGAAAATCATACTTCTCTCGCAAACTGATTTACGATATATTTATATTTTATCCAGGTAGATGGAAACTTGGTCATTAACTCGTCAGTTAACGGTGTCCTGGAGAAATGCAACTCTTGTATTTTCAAACATCCTTTTTCCCGTTTGCAAACGCTATGGCAACAAAATGGTTGCTATGTGGTGTTCCCAGTAGCCTACCAACATTCTATACGCATGTCGGTTAATTTTCCTCATATGAAAACGCTAAATGCAGACAAGATTTGGAGTTCAACGAGAGGCTGCAAAGATAAAGACACACGTTGTCCGATCTCGATTTATAGTGCAATATCTTATAATAAACTACCACAAGGGACAAAACTCAAGACGACTTTTCCAGATTATATTTTGCCGAAAACAGATCGTTCGAGCGGTGTTGGACATGAAATCAATGAAATCAATAATGTCGTTTCGACAATGGCGCGCACCCCCCTGTTATATGGACCAGGTAAGATACCATGTTAATGTAGCATCATGATCATATATATTTGCTATATACATATATAACATATTTAACAACTTTATAGAGTTACTTAAAAAATTCAGTTGCTTCGTTCATGGTCAATATGGAACTAGAATGGTCTGCCAGCTCGACCAAGTTATTGTTCTATGTTTTTGTTTAGTTTGTGCACTCTCACGGTCTCTGAACACATTGTATTTTCTGCATAATAAAGCAGCCATCCAAGAGCAACGTCTTGGTTTAATAATGTTTAAAACCGTTTAAATATTAACGAACCCCAAACAAAGGATTTGTGCACCTTCGTGTACCCTTCAACATGAATCGTAGTTCTGTTGCTGTAGTCCCTTTGAAGTTTGCATTGCTTCCATGGCATTTCTTTCCATTGACTAAGATTAGAGGAACTTTAGGCCTTTTCCACTGGGGTTAAGATTAGAGTTAGTGATAGGGTTTAGATTTAATAGTAGAGTTGTTTTAAAAGTTTGGTAAAGGTCCTGCTGATTTATCCTTGGTTTCTCGGCGCTGTATCGGTTACTTTCATCCCAATTTAATCAACTACACGAAAAAGTGTCCCCTGAACATCTGCGAGTAGATCTTGGAAGTTGAAATTTTTTAAAGAATTGCAGAACCATATAGTCCTATTTTCGAGTTTCCGCCAACACATCCTCGGAAAACGACACAAATGCCCGAGTACCTCATTACACAAGAGAAAACAACACAAATGCCCGAGTACATCAATCATTACACAAGGGAAAACGACAAAAATGCCCGAGTACCTCATTACACAAGGGAAAACAACACAAATGCCAACCTCGTACCCAGGGTTTTTCACTCTAGCGAGAGAAAGACCGTGGTAGGAGCTGCTGACGATTTGCTGACGTTGCACCGAGCAAAAAATTTAATACGGGAGGGGAGGTTCTTTGTGTGCAATTGTTATTTTGGTGAGTTCTGTCGTCTACGCCGGCTAATCTCGTTGTCGATTATCATTTCAAACGCTTACTGGTCAATAATTACTTGTTTAAAAATGGAGACATCAATTGAAGATTACTCAAAAGTAGAAAATCATGACGCTGACGCCAGCCGACTCCAAACACAATATTACTTTGCCTCCCCTCTCAGAAAAAAAGAATTGTCACCACCCAGAATCTGGGTGGTGGCGTCAGCAGCTCCTACCAAGGGTTTTTCCTCCAGCCGGCACAGAGAAAGAGCCTGGGTACGAGGTTGCACAAATGCCCGAGTACCTCATTACACAAGGGAAAACAACACAAATGCCCGAGTACCTCATTACAGAAGGGAAAACGACACAAATGCCCGAGTACATCATTACACATGGACAAACAACACAAATGCCCGAGTAACGACCCCTCCTGATGACAGCATGATGGCAACAGACTGTATCAGGCTTGATGGTTTGCCCACGTGTCATTGTCTGGCGTTAATATAAAGGGCAAGTTCCCAGTAGCGTAGATACGAAATAAAGTTTAGCCCTTTATACATATTATCGTTAGTTAGCACAGTTATACACGCTAGCGCGTAGAAACGAGTTAGTGATTGTTTAGCACAGTTATACATATCGTTAATTCGTCATGGCGTAAACTAGTTCGCTAGCGCGGCGTAGACACGAGTTAGTGATTGTTTAGCACAGTTATACATATCGTTAATTCGCCATAGCGTACACTAGTTCGCTAGCGCATAGAAGTTTATCCATTTCCCTTCCCTTTAGTTCGGGCTACACATCAACATACCGAAGTTTTCTGACTCATCCCTTTTCTAAATGAAGTTGTTTCACGATCTAAACCGCCTTCTTAATTATCGCTATACAGGTATGACGTCATCCTGCACTCTCACTTGTTACAATATCCCAGAGGGCGGTGAGGCAACGATATTTTCAGCTGAACACAGTTCTGGAGTTATCCAGTCCTTGGTCTTTCGCATCTACGACTCGCCGAATCTGACAGCTAAAGTTTCCGAGCACTGGGAAAGGTTTTTACTCACCATGACATGGGACGGGGCATCGTCAGCACAAGTCAATAATGTCCCACTGGCGGCGTTTTTTAATACAGGATTTGGTCATATCCGGGAATCGAACAGCCTTTTGGCCGGGTTAAATAAAAAATCTTGCGCAGTTCACGGGAAGGGAATTTCCATTCCCGACGACCGCAAAGCGCAATGGTTAGCTTATATATTCTACGAGATGCCGTTTTGGAATTCGGCGCGCATTGTGGCGAAGCGCACGCACTCTTTTGGTGCAGCGGTAATATGCGCCGAAATTAGGACGAAGGAGCTGAAGATTTCGGAATACAAGCCGCGGCTGACGGGATACTTCAGTGCTCAGTTTAATGAATATGTTTACGAACAAGCGACGCATCATACCATGTTTAAGGTAGATGACGAATGGGGCCACGTGGTAGCAATCCACGCCTTACTTGGCACAGTAGGCTACAACCGACTTCAAGAACTTGATATCATCGTTGAAATCGACGGCTCGAATGCGCCATCTGTCTCGGGAACTGGGTTCGAGGATTACTTTGGCTACGCTCATGGTTTCAGAGGGTTATTTAACACCAGTTTGAGCATGGTTGGCGTGCCTCACTGTGAAAATAAGGCGGGAATGACGACCAAGCCATGGAGATGTCGTGTTTACCGCCATATGCTCGACGATGCCATGTTGTTTACAAAAGGGATTTTCATATATTTGGAGGGTTTAGAGGATCGGAAAAAAGAGCGGGTTTTGCGAAAGTTTGCAACTCCAACCGATTCCTACAGCTACGAAGAAGAACGCAATGAATCGTTGGCTTTCTTAACAATGTTCTATGGTCGCAAGGGACCAGGGGGGATAACTACGGATCGTTTGCAATATGGGGATACTTACTCCTGCCATGTCCACGACGTCGTCTATAACCCCCAGGTCATCAAACGTTTTGAGATTCGCGCCATGTTCGAGAACCAACCTGATATACACTTCACTAAATGGGTTGTCTCGATGGCCGTTGGACAGACAGTGAAGCACACTTTTAAAATCGTCAGTAAAAACGTGGGAGTTATCCTACGTCGTACTTATCGCTCCTTTATACGAAATCAAAGGGCTAGAGTGTGGGTTGATGGACAAGAAGATGGCACGTGGTTTTGCCATCAAGGTTCTCAAAGCGAGCAGTTTTCACTTCGCCTTGACGATCACTATCTGCATCCTCGCTTGACATTCAACAAAGAAACCATAGTTGTGACAATTCAGGCAATAACAGCATGGGAAAGTATCTCACTTGAGATCACATCTGTTATATTATAAAAGAACTATTATATCTAGGGGCGCTTATTTCCGTTTATACGGTGAGAACGGTCAGACCGATAAATTTTAAAATGAAAAACGGTATTTTTGAGGATTTAGACCAATTAAACCGGAAAATTTGAGCCTAATTATGGCAAAGTGAATGACACTAGATTCAAATTTTCTAGTTCGACTGGCCCCATTCTCGAAAAATATCGTATTTCTTTTCAAACTTTATCGGTCCAGGCTGATCTGACCGTGTAAATAAATAGCGCCCTAGGTCAGTCGTCCTATTTGTGCAATCGTGAACAAGTTGTCTCAGTGTTGACTCCAGGGTTGCCAGGTCCTCTGGGCCAAAATAAGCCAAACGCATGTTCAAAATAAGCCAAAAAAGCCAAACTCTAAAATTAAGGCGGGGGACTGGGCCCGAGCGCTAATTGCAGTAATTATGCAAGTATGCCATAAATAATCGGTTTATCACTTTATCTGACATAAAAACTTAAAATTTGCTTATTTTTTTAAATTATTTATTTAGGTATACACTCACATTTCAAAACATTTCATATAGTTCAAATAGTTCAAGTATATACATATATATATATATATATATATATATATATATATATATATATATATATATATATATATATATATATATATATAAGATAGTCTGTCATGCAAGTATTCAGTTTAAAACTCGGTTAAAAAGAGAAGTTCATCTTAGTCAACTGCTGAAGTTTTAAACGGATCAAAATTCTTGAATTATGATTGTTTGAAACTTGAAAAATTATGCGGTCGGACCTCTGCGAAGACAGTGGCATGAGTGATGATGTTCTAAATTAAGAATTCGTTTCTGATTGGTTGATAGTTATCTCATGGTTATCCAACTCTCGGATCGGGTAATCCCTACTGCTCTATACCGAGATTTAACATTTAGTCTTTCTAAACAACAAAGCGGCAAATTTTAACCGATGAAAAACTGAAATATGGTGAAAAGACCGACGACTTTCCATTTTTTAGAAAAAAAAAGCCAAAAATAAGCCAAAAAATAGTTATAAGCCAAATGAAATTTTTCCAAGCCAAACCTTGTAAAAACAAGCCAAATTAGAGAAATTTGGCTTTAAAAAAGCCAAACTGGCAACCCTGGTTGACTCAACAACTGCACTTCGGATCCTAGACGAATTTTGACAGGTGTGCCTCAGGGCAGCATATTGGCACCACTGGTATTCCTGGTACTCGTCAACTGATCTCCGCACATTGCGTTAACCATTTTAAAATTACACTTTACGCAGATAACGCCCTGATTTACTTTTCGGCAAAAATGGCGAAGGAAGTTGAAAATTGCTTGAACAAAGAACTCAAAGCAATGCTCTATATAAGGCTTTCGTCAACAGGCTTACACTAAACTGTGAAAAGTCCAAATTTTTCCTCTTTGGAAGTAATCAGCGCTTGCCGAAAATGTTTAACGACATCTCCGTTAAAACGAACAAATACTTGACCGAGTAAATTCACTGAAATACCTTGGTGTAACATTCAACGAAAATTTATCGTGGAGTGACCATATCGAAATTATAAACTCCAAAATTAACCAGAGCTTGGAACTGCTTAAGAGAATTTTTAAAACATCCGTTACCTATACTGATGCCAGACTGACACTTTTTAATTGCCTAGTTCTTCCCTTATTCGAATTATCGAGATATCGTTTGGGGAGACAGAAACATTTCTTTGATGAACGATTTACAGATTCAACAAAATAAAGTAATAAAAGTTATTTTGAACAAACCGATATGCTTCATTCAACGAGGCTCCGACAACATTAAAATGAAAGAAATTAAGTGAAAGAAGAAGACACACTCATCGATGTATTTTTTTATCATTAAATGTATATAAAACTGATCTCGTTAATTTTGATTTTAATCGTTTATAATACTGCTATTCATAGTTATAATACTAGACAGAGACATCATCTTCATTTACCGAAGACAAGGAGGACTAATTGAGGTAAGTAGAAAGTCACCTATCGCGCAGTATATGTTTGTAATTTACCTTGGTTTGTTTATGTCTGTACAATATATCGTTATAATGCGCCTGTGAATATTCTCATGCAATAGGCGCAATGTAAATCTCATATCTAATTCTTTGAACGTTTTCATGGCGATAAAGTAATATAAATAAGTTTTGTGGAAACACCACGTAAAATATTTCTTTGTTAAGCTTTCGGCCTGTTGACTCAGGCCTTCATCAGAGCAATGACAACAAGTTGTTGGCTCACGTCATTTCTAAACTGAGCAACTGATCAATTAAATCACGTAAGAATACAATGGCATATCACGTTAATTTTATTAATTAGAAAACAAAATCAAGAATGTTCTCCGAATAGGGCACGCCACGTGCTATTTAATGGCTGTCCCTCCTCAGAAATAAGTGTGATGTTTTGCAATCTCAATGGATTCTCTTGTTCTTCGCGTGAAGTATTGCTTGTCGCTGACTAAGAGTGATGACTCTTCCCACTTAACACGATGATCATACTTCCAAGCGTGTTTGGCAACAGCAGACTTTTCTTGTTGCGCTTTTATGCAACATGTCTTGTGTTCCTTCAGGCGAGTTGAGAGATTCCTTCCCGTTTCTCCGATGTATACCAAGCCACACTCACAAGGAATGCGATACACTCCAGGCTTAGATAAGCTATCCACTTCATCTTTACGTGTGAAAAGTACCTTGAACAATTTGTGTTGACTACTGTGAAATACCTTCATACCAGCACGATTTAGAATCCTCTCAATCTTGTGAGATGCTGGTCGGATATAGGAGGGACAGCCATTAAATAGCACGTGGCGTGCCCTATTCGGAGAACATTCTTGATTTTGTTTTCTAATTAATAAAATTAACGTGATACGCCATTGTATTCTTACGTGATTTAATTGATCAGTTGCTCAGTTTAGAAATGATGCGAGCCAACAACTTGTTGTCATTGCTCTGATGAAGGCCTGAGTCAACTGGCCGAAAGCTTAGCAAAGAAATATTTTACGTGGTGTTTCCACAAAACTTATTTATAAATCTCATATCATTATAATAGCTGAGTGTCTGATTATCAAACAATCCAGACACTGGTCCTTTTAAATGATATAAAATTCTTAAATATATTATTTATTTATTTATTACCACATACTACATTATTACAATTGAAATAGAGAATATTATAATTATATATGGGAGTAGAATGCAGATGGAGACCATTAAGGCTCAAAAGTTGTCGAGAATGGTCACCAAGTCACATTTAATTATATGTCGATTGTGAGTTTCACAGTTTTATCTATTTAGAACAATAATAGAATTTGCTCATGCCATATCCTAAATATATTTCATCAAATGCATAATGTGGTTAATTTGAATTTAAAAGATAAAGTTTGAGTTTAGGGGGACCATAATAAGTAACGAAACGAAAATTTCTGATATTAGTTCTTGGCTGAATGATATGAATCTTGCTGGTACCTCTAGTATTATGAGAAGAGACATCACGATTAAGTGTCGGAAAATAATTTTGAAATAGCTCAGGGGCGGATACAGGGGGGGGGTGACTGGGTGACTAGTCACCCCCCCTTCCCTGTCCCAACCAATACAGGATTATACAGCGATACACTAGCAGCTGTTTATACAAATCACAACAGTCACTCGTGTGTAAAACGTGCATAAATTATATTGTATAACAATACTTATTGATACATGCCGTAGCTATGGCCTCTCCTTTGCAATAAGATTGGACATCATGACACGCTAATATCTTGTAAATTTGAAACCCCAATTTTAAAACAGCAAGAATCACGCGATTATATAGACGTATTGTATACAATCTCAATCTGAATATACATAGTAATTTTGGAACCTAAACTTATAAAACATATCCCCATGAGTCCACGATAATGACGACATGTCCTCCTGCATGATGTATGCCTTGTATGGTATGGTGTATGCATATATTTGGGTATTTTGTTTGGTAATTTATATCCTTCAAAACTCTTTCAAATCCCCCTCAAAATGCAGGAAATGCTATTTCAGAGACTCTAAAATTCAACATTTTCCGGGGAAGCATGCCCCCAGACCCCTCTGGAAGTTTGTTTCGGCGCTCCCCTGCCACCACGTGTAAGTATTGCCTGTCCCCCCCCCCCCCCCGCACCCGTGTTAAATATTGTGAAAGAAAGAACTGAGTACTTTATAGTCACCCCCCTTGCAAAAAGCCTGTATCCGCCACTGTAGCTGGGGTAAATTAGATCTTAATTTCATGTATTTAAACATAATACTTGTTTGGAATTCATTCAGTTGAAAAATAGTAAGTATTTTAAATTTGAAAAACAGTGGCAGAGTATGGCTCAGGTAATCAGCATTAGCAATGATCCTGACAATGCGCTTCTGGAGCTGGAAAATTTTATCCAAATTAGTCATACGTGTTTGCCTATACAATATTACAATAATTAATATAGGTCAAAACAAGTGAACAATAAAGTGTTTTTCGAGCGTTAGAATCAATGTAGTGTTTAATCTTATTTATTACACCAATAGCTTTAGACATCTTGGTACTTGCTATAGGTTAATATGATTTTTTCCAATTCAGTTCTGCATCTATGAGTACCTCGAGAAATTTGTGCGTTTTTACTTGATTAATTTTTACTCCATCAATGCAAAGTTTAAAATTGTATGTACAAAGGTGTCTATTTTTTTTTGCAAATATATAATACATTTAGATTTTTTGGGTTCAAAACTAATTTGTTAGCCTTGAAGCATACTGATATTTTATCTAACTCAATATTAACGTTATCAACAAGAGAAACATTATGCTTGTTCCTGACGAAACTACAGTGATGTCGTCACCAAATAATATATACTTAAGTAAGGCAGTAGTGTTTTAGGTATATCGTTGATATAGAGTTCTCACACATTAGATATTCATAGCATTTCGGCCAATCCGGTTGCTTGATTTACGTCACATGTACTTACCTAGAAACCCAGTCTAAACCAGAGACCAATTAATTCAAGTGCGAGAACAATACATGTTAATTTAAAATTTCAATACTGTATTTAGAAATGTTTTCTAAATACAGTAAACTGTATTTAGAAAACATTTCTAAATACAGTACGCTGTATTTAGAAATCATTTCCCAATACAATTTTCCGTCGCTATAGAAACCAGTTCCAAATACAAAAGACTTTTTTACCTAACAGCGCTTCACAATATGAGCGACCACATGCGATACATATATTACAAGTAAAATAGACTAACAAGAAACCAAACTTACGTTGGTGCAATTTAAGTTATTCGATGCTTGCATGCAGACTGATTGAAGTAATGAAGTTTAAACATCCATCTATACCTTTCATAATATTATGAAGTACATATAAAAGTATACAAGACAGTCACCTCACGCTTTGTTTTCTCCAGTATCGACCATTAACATCTTCTGTCTTCTTTAGTTTGTAAAGTTCTACATTATTCCAATTGTCATCTATATTTTCTCTGCTCAATATCAGTCCTGGCTAAATTGATCCTGCTATTCAACATAATCTAATGTATGTTATCCAATAAATCCAACGTCTTGCGAACCAAAACTCCTGGCTGTTTTAAAACAAAATTTCCCCTTGTCTCTGCAAGCGCTTGACGACTAGTCTGTTGTGATTGCCCTCATTGCAATGAATATCTAATGATGTGTGAGAAGCTATTTCAAATCCCCGTTAGTGTTCCAGCCTTGGTTGCCAAATCCCATGTGCCGTTAACAATAGCTCGGCTGCGCCTCGCTATTGTTAACGGCACATAGGATTTAGAAACCACGTCTAGAACACTAACTCGGATTTGAAATATTACAAGAAATATAATTGGTCCTAAAATTCATTAAATTAAGTCTTGATGATATGTTGTTGTAACTTATACATACTGTTGTCTATTTGACAGCTAATTGCTGAACTAGGTTGACTGTAAGCCTCGAATACCATAGTGATTCAGTTTATTAAGTCAAAGTGTTTATGATTTATAGTATTAAATGCTTCTGATAAATCAAAGAATCTGTCGATGGCATACTCCTTGTTGTCAAGAGAATGTGATATTCCATCTATAAGATCAATAAGGGCTAATGGTGTAGAGTGATGCTTTCTAAAACCAAATTGGGTTTGATTCAAAATGTTGTTTTCATTTAAGTAATCACGAAGTCGTTTGCAAACTAGCCTTTCTAGAATTTTAGAAAACATAGGCAGTAAAGAGATTGGGCGATAGTTAGAAAACTCCGTAGGATCATCGGTGTATAGATTGGTATAACTTTGGGGGAAAAGGGTATAGGGGAAATAATTTCAGTTACATGTTTTAAGACTTTGGGATGAAGGCCATCTCAACCAGCAGAGCTGATTTATTAGTATTGTTACTTCTCAAAAGCGAATTAGCTTCAATAGCATCATTTGGAAAAAGATATAGTGATTGAACATAGTTACCAGTTAGATATTGATTAGGATCCACATTGCAATATGAAATATTATGGCAAGAGTTGGACCAATATTTGTAAAAAAGCCGGTAAACGTTTGCATGAGCTGCAATAAGCGAAGGATCAGATCAGATCATTGCACCATTATGTTGAAAAGACTTTTGGTAGTTTCTTTAGGTTTTGTAGTATTCATAAGATGTTTAAGTGTTTTTCAAGTAATCTTTACCTGGTAGCATCGAATTTTCGAGAATAATATGCCTTTTTCGAAATTTGTTGGAGGTAATTTAATTTATTACGATAGGTTCTGTAATTAGACCGATTTTCCTCATTCTTAGATTTAATAAATTTAGCAAACAGTTTGTGCTTGGTTTTAATTGAAGTTATCAGTCCGATAGCAATCCAAGGCTTTCTAGGCTTTGTTTGATCTTATTTACTACTTATATTGACCGAGAGTGAGGTCTTTACGGTAAAATATCAAACCGAGGCCTTGCCGTATTATTGACCGAGGGATAGCGAGGTAAATACAGCAAGGCCGATGTTTGATATTTTACCGTAAAGACCGAACGGTCGAGGTTAATAAGTAGTTTATTATATGGCACTTTTTATTAGGAAATCAATACAACCACTATCAATGCGCATGCAGCTTGCTTCAACTTTGTCAAAATGCCACGACGACTAGCGTTCCTCCCAGTGCCATTTCTTGCTTTTCAGGATAATAAAATCCACTGTCTGTATGTTCTTCGTCGCTCATATCAATACTAGTTTTAGTTTTAAGGCAAAGAAATTAAAAATAAAGGATTTTAAGCTCCTTTTTGTTCACAGGGCATTAACGATTTCGTAATGCCCGTTTTCGTAATGCCCGTGGGCATTACGGGAAAATCACGCCACGCCAGCAATCAATCACAATGCGATATTTTCCGGAAGTAACCTATGCCATATAATAATAGGCTTTCATGGAAAGTAAGTATTATACATATTAAAGTAAATGGTTTGAACCCAGGAGTACTTACGTTTTGCGGGAGTAGATCTTCCAGGTTAACTGGGTCTTGAGAAAGACTGTTGATGATGATGGTGGTGGTGACTGACGTTTCGACCTCCTGTACCGCGGTCATTATCAGAGTCATGTGTGAATGTTCGTCACGTTAGCCTATACATGTCTGGTTAGTTACGTCATTGTGTGGTGGGTGTAGATCTGGCCTGAACCAGGGCCATTTTGTTTTTGGCCGCCATCTTGAAACAAATGGCCCTGGGTTACAGTTTAGAGTTAGATTTTAAGGTTGGATTTTAGGGTAAGGTTTTTAGGGTTAGGGTATATGTTTTAGGGTTAGGGTATATGTTTTAGGCTTTAGAATGACCTATTGGGTCTGTTGCTAATTCGAGCTTAAATCCAGCTGGGGTTGGGCTTGCAGGAGGAATGGATGGATTATAAGTTATTTAAATCTCCAAGTGTTGCATTGGAAACAGCCAGATGTATGGGAGTTGGCTTGCAGAAGAGATGATTTGACTCTGTCATTAACCCCTAGAGGGAGCTTAATGTGCATAATATGGTATATCTGGTGCTTTCAAGCCTAAATCAAGTTTTGGGATGACTTGCAGACTAATATTTCAGCCAGTAATCTGGAGCTACAAGCCAAGTGTAGTCTTTTAAAGAACTAAAGCTCTAACACCAGCTGGGAAAACAAGTAGACTACAACTAGAGCACTGTCTGGTGCTTTAAAGCTTAAAACAAGCTGGTGGAAGGACATGCACTTAACTATGATACAGTTTAAACCAGTCTGGTGCTCTTAAGCTTAATTACCAGGGTGCATTCGGTGTAAACGCTACGCCGAAGATACGCCAAAGCAGTCGCAACGCTACGCCAACATCCCACCCTGGCCCATTCTTCCGACTCTCGCCCACGCCAGGGCGTATGAGTCAGTTCTGCAAAAATTCCACACGTTTTAGGACCATTTTTGAGAAGTTTAAATCGTAATTAGTTTTTAAATATCAATAAGATGCAATAGTCCGATACAGGATGACCGGGGTGCAAAAACAACAGACTCAGACTCTTAAAGTACAACATTTATTCACGTTCATTTAACACATGTGTAATGTCGGTACTAAGCCTAACATGAAGTAATACAAGTTCAATTCCCCAGCTACATTTCAAAGCTCACTAAACTTTCTCCTCACTTGCCAAGAACGGGCAGTGTCCACGTTCTGCATGAATGCGGTCAACAACTTTCTACACCGTGTAACACGCTATGGTGTCGCTTTTGAAATTTTATACGGTATCTTGGATTATTACCCGAAAAAAGATCGACAGTTTTTTCGCTGCAGTAAAATTTTTCGCAATCATTCGCCGTTTAGTGACATTTTTTTGCGCCGTAAACCTGTTACGCCCACTGACCTATATATATAACTGGACTGCGGGTGCTGGTCAAAAATGTGTCCGCATTTTCACTTTCAAAATGGCGGCATTTATGGGTCCTTCTGCTAATGGTAGCGACCACTGACATGTACTTATCGTACACAGCCAAAAATAGCACAGGTTGTTGCAACAATGATGGCTGAACAGCACTGTAACAAGGCGGCTATCATGCGTGAACAGCACTGTTGAACCAACAGTATTGTTCATCATTGTTCCAACAGCATTGTTCAGCAATGACGAAGCAACAGTAGCTGTTCATGGCTGTTGGAACAGGAGAGAACAACACTGTTAGAACAGCATTGTTCACCGTCGTTATAACATGGCTGTTCAGCACTGTTACTACATCGTGCCATAACAACCTGTTCTATCATGCATGAACAACACTGTTGGATTCACATGGTTGTTCAATGTTGTTTCAACAGGCGTGAACAGTGTTGTTGAACAAAAATAGTATGCACACGCGATTTTCTCGCGGTTATTTTGGCGAATCAGTTCGTGAGCGATAAAAGAAAGGGGAAAGTGTCAAAGTGGACGCTTTCAGTAATATCTGGCATGGAAAAGTGAACAGAAGAGAGCCGAATTCTCAATTAAAGCACTCAACTTCACGTCTTTTCAAAAATATAATAGTTCAATGTTAATTTCAAGTTGTGGCATCTTTCTGCAAGTGTTTTTGTCGCTGAAAATACGTACCAAAACCGTGTGGATTTACAGTGTCTTGAAGATGAAAAAAAGACAGTTTTCTTGACAGGCGAAGACTGACAGAAAGCTATTATGAAAACTATAAAGAAGTGGGTGCTGTTTTTTTTAAATATGAAGAAACACAAAAATTGTAAAGAGGTTAATAAAAGGTGAAATCAAAGATGGACTGCTCCACAAAAAGTTATGGTGTCAGCAGCAAGGAAGTATTTTTTTTACTTTTTCTATTCCAAGACAAAGTGGTTTTGTTTTCAACTAAATAAAGGTGAGTGTCAACTATCCAAATAACTAACATGCTTAATATTTTAGTAAGAAATATATTAATAGTAGAAAATAAGTTTCTTCTGACAAATTTTGTCACCCTTCTCATTGACATAATGAGAAGTAACAACTATGATTTTTATTCCTATTTAACATTTTTTACCTGATTATGAGCTGTAATCATCAGAGCATTGTAGCTTCAAGCTCATGCATAGCTGACCATATTAAAAAGTGGCCCCCATAATAATTTCACTTGTTGAGTTTTTGGACCACCTTCATAATAGACCACATTTTTGTCATTTTTGTCAAAAATGACAGGTGGGTATATTAATTGTTGCAATGCCTTTTCACATGACGTACTATTAAAAATGATTCCTTGGCAAACTATGCCAAACAATAAAATTCAGTCCAGCCATTTTTGTATGAGGTGTGGAAGATTATTTATATTCAATTTGGAAGAAAATCAGCCATTCTATTAAAGGAAGTTAATAGTTGTTCAACTTATTGGGAGGCAGGGTGCATATGTGTGTGGGGTTTTTTCTTCATGTTTTTGCATTGCATTTCACATAATGCAAGAAACAAATATGGATCAGGCCCAAGGTTAGATACATGCATAGAGGGGGTGGGGGTGGGGTGGTGTGCATGGAGAACTTCCAAAAGTATTTTTTTATAACATTGCATGTTAGAAATTCACAAATCACAATACAGTATTAAATACTTAAAACCATTTACACATCACTATTAAAATAGCTAATTGCAAAGCTCTACACAGTACATTACTCTAATTTAAGGTCCTTTTATTTAAAATACAGGGAATACTACATCAGATACCCAAGAAATTTAGGACTAGCTAGCATGCTCCAGGATGCTAATCTGTCCTGTAGCCATTTGGACTCATCTTTCAGTTCAGGTAACAACATTCC
The DNA here is from genome assembly GCA_964035015.1 of Corallium rubrum. Lineage (NCBI taxonomy): Eukaryota > Metazoa > Cnidaria > Anthozoa > Scleralcyonacea > Coralliidae > Corallium > Corallium rubrum. Next base: position 9,349,129 of record OZ036002.1, read on the forward strand.
TTTAATATCAGTGTACATAATAATTGTAAGAGAACTGAAATTAAACTTCTCTTGCAGCCATTATGAAAAATTTTGATGAGGAGCTTGGTTGAGTCAACTCATGTAAGCAGCCCCTAAGATTTCCTTTTAGATGTGCCAAATGACTGCAAGATTACTCCAAAATTTCTGTTAAAAAATACAATAAGCATTTAGCAAAAAATACATAACAAAATATGTAAATACACCAGCACTGCACAACAACATGATGCAGTGCTGCAAGGAAAATATTTTGGTTTTTACAGGAAATGTTTCAGGAAAAAGACAAGAAAAGAATGAAATATTTAGCTTTGTCAACCAACATTCATTGCACTAAGGCAGAAAAATCCCAACTAAGGTTTCAAGAACTAAATGCGTTCTCTGTTTTCTCTTTCTTTACAGTATACAGTACATGGCTTGATTAACAGATATGGCAACAAAATACAATTGATGCTATTGTAAGTATATGTGAGTAAATGCATGAAAAAATAAGACCTTAATTAATTGGCAATTTAATTAAACAGGTTTAATTTATTAGAAACTAAATACCAGGTTTGATATTTGTCTTTTTATATAGCTTAATGGCACTTGGGCTAATAACAAGAAGCTAGGATAATAGGATATAATGTATGTAAGTATTTTGCTTTATAGCACTGGCTTCACATGGGGATAATTCATAGCTGATAGCAATTTACAACTATAAAAAACTGATATTTGTTTTTCTTCATTACTGCATGAGTTCACTTTGTAAATTTCAGTTTTGCCAGACAAGAAAAAATATATTAATTAGAAGACGAATTTGCTTACATTCAACATATGTGGCTGAAAAATAATAGAAATTGGAGAATTTGTTTACGAATCACGAGTTCCAGGCACTAATCAACTGTTTCTTTTTCTCTTTTAATAGAAATAACATAGTTTGGAAGAGAATTTCAAAACTGCGACCTGGAGATCAACTCATAGACAGAGTAGTTTGGCAATGAGAAACTTGGGTTTTGAATAAAGACTGTTGCAACTTGCAAGCAAATATATTGCACCCTAACATTGTTTACGTTTTGTTTTTGTTTTTATACATATAAAAGAACATATATCTTTTTTCATTGTTCTAAAACATATGATATGTACGTTTAAACAGAATAAAGTTTTTACATACCTGTTGTTTCAGTCGCAGAGTTTTATTTGTCTCCATCTCGAACCCGTTTCTTCTGTATTGTGTCGAGTTTTTCGATAGCTTGCGATTTGCTAGTCTCCTTCGCAGCCGTTTTTCTGCCTGTGCTATTCTTCGGTCCTAGGAAAAATAGGATCGAAGAATAGGATCGCCATAAGAACGGCTGCGAAGGAGACTAGCTCTTCGCTCGTTGTCGAAGGCTCGAAGCAACCGGGGTAAATTTTCGTACCGGAGTTTTTTACGTCCAGGAAAACATCCCTGATACAGCCTGTTGCAACAACATTGTTCACGTCTGTTGGCACAGTAAAAACAGGATTGTTATCAGGCATGATAAACAATGTTCGAACAGCATTGTTCACGCCTGTTGATTCATCATCCGTGAACATTGTTGTTCGAACAGGCATGAACAGCACTGTTGACAATACTGTTCACAGGGTGCAGCACAGCATTGTTCACGGCTGTTCCGAACAACAATGTTCACCCCTGTTGACAACTTGCAACAGGCTGTGCGTTTTTACGCGTGTAGGAAAACAGAATATTTATGTAAACACAAAGCGATTTTCTTACTTTATTAATAAATCGTTCCTATGCGAGGGCTTCCCCAGAGGTGAATAAAATCGTCTGGCGTTAGCCAGAATAAAATACCAAATACCAATTCGGACAGTTTATAAATCGTTCCAATTCGGACAGTTTATAAATCGTTCCTGTCCGAGGGCTTCCCCAGAGGTGAATAAAATCGTCTGGTGTTGGAACGACTCAAGAGACCTGCTGGATTATTTGTCTGACCAAATAGGAATAACGCCTCCCATGTAAACAGCCCCTAAGAAGAACTCGGTACGCCAAGCTTCCTTACGATTTTCTCGTGATCTTCAGCGGTTCTTTATAGAGCTGGCGACTTCATAAAACGAAATGTTTGTAGATTTCCACGACCATATGTATTGACAGTGTTGTTTATTTTATTGCCAAGTGTTCGTGCGGTACCGCCGGCCGGCACGTCTTTAATTCGGACTGCTAGAAAGCTACAACAGTAATTGTCTAGGATTATTATTGTAGTTCAGAACTACAATAAGACTCTTATCATGAAAACATCCCGGGCTGCTCAGCAACAAACATAAATATTAAATATACATGAAAACCACCGAAACATGTTGTTTACACAAACTCGAGATCAGGACGATATTATGCTGACTTGGCAAAAATTCGACAAACTTTGCCTAGTCCGTCTACTCCGAACGTTTTCTTAAGAAATAATCCACTGTAGAAGTTATAAAATATATTGACAGAAAGATAATTCACCTTGCTACAACATACTTACAGTTTATCCGACCAAATAGCTTAGTTTCCCTAAAAAAAGTGAAATACCGAACATGTCCAAATCATAATAGCGGCCGCTATTTTGAAATTTTTTCCGTATGTATTATAATGTCTTCTCCAAAAATATTTATTCAAACAACAACATAAATACCAGATTTGGTATATAAGATACATACATATAACATATAAACTGAACTACGTGCTCAACTACTGTATAGACTTTCAAAAATGTTTCAAAATGTTTTTTCCGAATGTTTTCTCGAGAAATAAACCACTGTAGAAGCTATCAAATATACTGGAAGAAAGATAATTCATCTGGCTACAACATACGTACAGTTTATCCGACCAAATAGCTTAGTTTTCTTTAAAAAAGCGAAATACCGAACATGTCCAACACAAACTAGAGATCTTAGGTATCGGTCAGCGACCTTCACCATTAGCAAAAGGACCCATAAATGCCGAACTCAAAGGTAATAGGAGCACGCAGTCCAGTTAAATATATAGGTCAGTGGTTAAGCCGGTTTTCCTCTAGGCGACTTTTTTCGCGCGAAGCGACTTTTTCTTTTGTCTCATGAGCTCTGAGCTGGAACTAATCAGAAATCTATTGAATTCGAACAAAAGAAAGTCGCTTCGCGCGAAAAAAATCGCCTAGTGGAAAACCGGCTTTACGCCGTTTGAATCGTTTGATGTATTTATTCCAAGTTGGTTATTTATGCGCCGCCAAGTTAAAAACAGCGTACGCCACTACGCCAGGAAAGATGATTGTGCGCCAGTACGCCAAGGCTTACTGTAACTCTACGCCGAAGATCTTTCGATTAGACTACACCGAATGCAGACTGGAGAGTATGAATGAACCATTTAGAGCTTAAGGATAGGACATCAGGGCATTACAAATTAGCCTGGTGCTTTAAAAGCTTAAATCCAGCTGGGGTTGACTAATACAGAGTGGAGGATGAAACAAGCCTTCCAGATCGCAAACACACCACACTAGTGTTGATGGACCATTTAAACCAGTCTGGTACTTTTAAGCTTAAAACCAGCTGTGAGGACTTGCAACAAGCACCACAATGGGCCAGTCTGGTGCTTTTGAGGTTAAAACCAGCTGAGAGGCCACAGGATAAGGGATGAAAACATTTAAACCTGTATGGTGCTTTAAAAGCTAGCTTAAAACTGAGCTTGGGTTGGGTTGGAGGTTGAAACACAAGCACAACATTAATGGGCCAGTCTGGTGCTTTTGAGCCTAAAACCAACTGGGTGTATTGCCTTGCAGGATGGAGAATGAAAACATTCAAACCAGCCTGGTGCTATATTTAACAATTATTCACCGAAGTGGAGGTGAATAGTGCTGGATATTCACCGAGCCGCTTCGGCGAGGTGAATATCCACACTATTCACCGACACTGAGGTGAATAATTGTTTTAGCACATACCTCATAAATGAAATAACAAGTTTAACATTCTTATCTTATATTTTTCGGTATTTTATATAAGACACGGCCGCTAGCAACTTGGACACTTGGCGTACTCGATATTTGTCGACAAAACAGTTTTTTAATACAACTTTTGAATATATTAATGGCTAGAAAATTGTAAAGAAACATACCTGTGGACACTCTTCTACTTAATTTTGTTGACTTTTCGCGTTATTCTACAACATCAGCCTTGTTTATCAACAAAATCTCCTGCGTTGGTAAACAAAGCAAAACTGTCCGCCATTTTGTTTTGCCCATAGGTGAATAGTGCAGGATATCCCGAGCTAGAGGAACCAATCAGATTGCGTGAAAAGCACTATTCACCTGCGAGGTATGTGCTAAAGTTTAATAGCTTAAAACCAGTTGGCATTGGTTAGCAGTTTGGAGGATGGAACAAGCTATTCCCAAAACATACTGTCAATGGACCATTTAAACCAGTCTGGTGCTTGGCTTAAAACCAGTTGGGAGGTGGCTTGCATGTTGTGGAGGATGGAACAAGGCACTCGTATCACAAGCACAAACAATGGCCCATCCAGTCTGGTGCTTTTAAGCCTAAAGCCAGCTGGGCATTGCCTTGCACTTTGGAGGATGGAACAAGTATTTTGGATCTCAAGCACAACATTTGGTGACAACACGCCATCAATATGCAGACTAGACTAGACAATATGTGGAATGAGCACTCAGATTTCAAGTGGTTGGGACATTTAGACCAGTCTGGTGTTTTAAGGTCTTCAATGGTCTTCAAGACCATTCTCATGAAAAGTTTAAATCTGTGGAAACTTGTAGGGGGGGGAGGTATACAGTTGTTTTAAGTCCAAGTGAGTAGATAGTGATGTGTTATATATAAATGCAGGCATGCATATGCTATAAATTACAATTCTAAGGGTCTATACAAAATGCCTCCAACCTGTTTTTACATTTACAACTCCTTTATAAATAAATCTAAAGATATTCTGACATGTATCATTCTATGTTCAACAAAATTAATATGTATTTACAGCTTTCAGATTATTCTTAAATACTTGCCTGAAAATGCAGGAAATAGTGTTTCAGAGACACTAGAAATCCAAAATTTTCTGGGGAGCATGCCCTCAGACCCCCCCTAGGAGATCAAGGTTCTCATTCCACCCCCCCCCCCACCCCCCACCCCCTCACCCCCCTCACCCCATGGCATACATACCTGTAGTACTATGAACTATACAAAGCGGAATATTTTTCATCAAATGATGCTGCAACTTCCATCTGCTCCCGAGGGAAAACAATGATCAAAACACTATACACAATACTACATGAAGTATTTATTATTTAACCTCGATGTGATAATTGATAAACAAGGCGACATGATTGTGTGTGCCGTTTCAAAAAGAATTTTCCCTGGGAATCCTGTCTCTAAACTTTTAGTTTGCCCAATCTCCAATTGGCTAAGTCATAGCAATGTTAAGAAACCTGTTTCAAACAAGGTATTACATATGTATAATTTTATGTATATTGATGAAAGGCATAGGAAACAAATTGAGTAATAATTGTTTCAAAAATATGTCATGTCCCATCAAACTATTTATGATTTTAATTAATTTGAAACCAACTGTTATTTCTTGTTACATGGATGGTAGTATATTAAGCACAGTTAATTAATTGAAAGGAGTTTTGAATAGTACAGTAAGGATTTTGTCTTTAGGTAACGAGCACTTATGCTATAAAGTATTGCAGTACAAACAACTATCGGCCTGAGGCTGAGCAGAAGTCAGCTGGTGTTGGTCATCACACTGACAGTAGTTATGGTCCCACTCATCCAATATCTAACATGCCAAATATTAATAGGTTTACCATTGGAGAGAATGAAACACTGAAGGTGTGTTCAATTAATCTTTCTAATATTCATAATTAATACAATACAATGTGTGTAGAAATACTGGTGTGCGCTAAATTTGATGAGTGGTCACATTGTTTACATATACAGGGGTAGATCGACATATCTGAATTCTCAAACTGGTATGACATCTGTTGTAGTTGACATTGTGCAACTTAAATTGCTAGGAAAAGAAACTTCGTGAATTCAAAGAGGATTTAGCTTCTTGGCACCATCAGTTCTGGCTAAACCATAATGAAAGCTTCAATAAGGTTGGTCTAACTTGGACTGTCCACACCTTTTTACCTTGAGTATAGCATACTCCTGGCAACAGTTATGCAGTACATAACATTTACACATGATTGATCAACTGGTATTGTAATCAAGACAGTTTTTTTGAGAGATCAATTAATTCTAACAAAAAATAACCAGTATTTTCAATTGGCCACCTTTTGGATATTTTTTAATGTTCACTATTCTTCATAGAGTAAGAAAGTGTATTTACTTAAAAGAGCAAACCCAAATACAAGAATCAATGGTAAGATTTAACTTAGATTGAGTTGCAGGTTGAATTACAGTATAATATAAAAATTTACATAGCTGTCTTGCATCCATGTACATTGTACATTTTCTCTAAATACTGTAGAAAAAGAACATGCAGATGACCTCTCAATATTTTATAAAGATTTTCTGGATGAGAACTTCAGGACACATTTTAAATACCAGAGGTCTGTATGATAACAAACAAGATCTATACCTCTATATTGTACTGTTGTAAAATATCTTAAAATTTACCAGTAATGATTTACCTGTACTGGTCAGGTCTCTTAAAAGGTCAGGTCAGTAAAATTGTAACGAGGAGGCCCTGGGAATGAGGATGGTCTGGTATTGGACATATCCAAACTGTAGTTTACTTTCTATCCAAAGATTATCTTAAATTTCATTCTGGCAGTGGCTAATGTCAAATGATTGTGTTTATTCAAATTGGCCCTCTGAATACAGTAGTTAAAAGCAGGTACCCATGCAATAGTTCATTCCCCCCCCCCCCCCCAATCCTGACTTATGGTCAACATATTATCCTGACTTATGGTCCCCAGTGGTAGGAATTTGAGTTTTATCTCCACTCCACAGTTTGGAGATTTCTGTGTAGTATAATGAATACATTTAAAATATTTTTAGGGAGTGGTACAAAAAGAACTTCCAAGTTCTATGGTATGGATTTCAAGTTGAAATGGAAAAGTTGTTAAAAAAAATTAAGGTGTTAAAAAGATAGTGACACTTAGCTACACTCTGACAATATTTGACTAAAAGAGTTAACAAAAACAATACTGCATGAAGAATTTAATACCAGTATATAATGTAGAACTAAATATGTGAAAACTAAACTCTCAGGGGAAAGTGTTCACAAAAGTGTGTTTAAATTGATAAATCTCTTTATTTTTACATAATATTATATTTTGGAATTCAAATTATAATTATATGTGTCACACATGTAAATGTAATATGTTAGAAAAAATATCTAGTTTGTGCATTGAGTTTGAAGCACATATACAATTTTTTTTTTTATGTGGAGCACACTGCCTTCTGTTCTTTTTGTTATTAGCTGAGTGTGTGGGATATTATTTTGCAACATTGTATGACTACCTCAAGTCTCCAAATAATGGTCAACCATGCTGGTCAAATTACCTGCCGTCTTAAAATGTAACTGGATACCACAATTTTGATAGAAAAAAGTAGATGTAAATTTGACCAGTGCAATTGTGCAAAGAGTTGCATAGTAAATAGCATGTTAACTTTTTCACAGTGCTACAAGCATTAGCAATGCAGTTTAAAACAACATCCCACAGTAACAAAAACTAACATATGGGTTCAAGTCAAGAAAACCTGACTTTTGAATATCACCTTTGCTATTACATGTAATAATTATTTGTAAACAAGTTTTGAACAAAACTATTTCCTTATGTCCAAGTTGTTCATTGCAAAATTGACCAAACTGTCCAAAATTTTTGTCTCTATCCAAGTCAAAGAAAAATTACTTTTTAATGGCTTTCAATGCCACTGTCAATCTCAGGTTGACTATTGGTGCCAACAACACACTTCTCTAATTGTGCAAGTTTTGATTCAAATGCTCTAACAATCCATTTTGGATTGGCTAGGCAATTTACATCACCTACGACACCAATAGACACCTTTCCAGCATAGCTGTAAAAGCCAACTCCAATTCCAACCAAGTCACGTTGTGGAGGCCAGAAGAATATAGCTTTGACTCGGTGACCGGCCACTGTAAAAGGATTTGTCGGTCCAGGTACATTTGACACTACTGAGGAATGCTTGTTTGAGATTGGCTTATTCCACAGGTTGGTGATAACCTCTGGGATGTATTCGACCGAGTAATTGGCAGCAGCTGCCATGACAAAAGCTTCACCAGAATACTTCACTTCATCCATACTTGCCTTAGTGGCATACAGCTGCTCAAGGATATGTTTCTTGCTAACAGGCAATTTGAGTGAGACTATAGAAAAGTTGTTCTCCAATTCGATTGCACGATCTGGGGAACGGACATCTACTGGGACAGCAGATTTGATATCAGGGGGGTCCATTACCCCCTGGGATATGAAATAATCATGAAAGCTCATAGACAAACAACCCATCATGACATCATTGACAGTTGTGCCTGTCAGGTTTTTGATTTTCTTGATAACCTGCAGGTCTATGGGCTTACTCCAGGAGACCTTTTTCACACCGTTCAACTCGGAGCCATGAATGATCGATTGATCTTTGGGACTGAAGAGTTTCCCAAGCAGTAGTCTGGCACCAATCAAAAGTCCTTTGATATACATAAACATTCGGTCTGTGTCGGAAAATGTATTCATCTTTCCTTCGAATACTTGGTCGGGGAAAATTAGTGAAATAAATCGAGTGAGTGAAACTCCGTCTGCTAGGCCGTGATGCATGCGAAACAGGAGAACCACCTCGTTCGCTTTATAACTTTTGATTAATATGAATCTCCAGGATGGAATATCGAATGGCAAATCTTTGGTGCTGAAACGGGACAGCAGGTCCTCCATTTCTTCATGGGATTTTGGGGTCTCCCCATCGTATCTGTACACCTGTCGAGTGATGTCAAAGTTATCCGCCTCTTTAAGAAAGTACTGAAAGATACCACAGCGAATGCACTTCGTCAATCGTGGGTAGGCCACTCCACCGAGTTCGTTCTTCATGGCAATGCAGCGGTTGATTGTGGTACGTACTCCGTCGACCACTGATTCGATGTTGTTACTTTCAAGGACCATGACTGAGTTGATTATTAGTCTGTTCTTTTTCGTGTCCTGCAGCCACAGAGTGTCTTGTCCGGTCATCGCTACCGACCCGGTAGTGAGGTAAACCCATTTCTTCTCGATAAATTTCAACACATTGTAGAAGAAAAGCAATGGTGAAAACAGTATAAGCACGTACAGAATGGCTACGGTAGCCACAAGACATTGGGATGCGTAGTAGGTCAACCAAATCGAATACTTCACAGCACTTGTAATTTTACGAAATGTCAACTTCCTGTCTGTGCGCTCCTGGTTTTTTGCTTGCATTTTGGTTGTGTCAGCCAGATTTTGGTTTGTATCTTTGAGGTCTTCGTAATTACCGACCAGATTTGGCCTTTTGACGACCACCATTCTGAAAGAAATTGCAATTTGAAAAAAACTTCAGTGTTACGCAGTTTGTTTGAAATCTGGTCTATGCTTTCAGTGCGGAACGCAAAGTCTTAAATGGTTTTCCTTTCGTTCTGATTGGTTAGAAATGTGTCTAATGGTGACAAAGGTCACACGCGTTCCAAAGTTCAATTTTTTTTGTTATTTTCACGTGAGTAGATAACACAGGAGACAAAGGTCAATGAAATACTTATTCAGTTTGTTTGAAATCATAGTTTAAAGCCTGGTTTTCATATGTCGCCGATCGTCGGCGATTTGTGATTTAGATGCATGTTAAAACGGGAGGTGCAGCAGCATGTTAAGTAATAAAGAACAATGCAGAAAAGCAGTGCTTTTATTCTTTTAGTTAACATGCATCTAAATCATGGGTCGGCGACGATCGGCGACATATGAAAACCAGGCTTAACTATGTTGAAATCTAGTCTATGCTTTCAGTGCGGAACGCAAAGTCTTAAATGGTTTTCCTTTCGTTCTGATTGGTTAGAAATGTGTCTAATGGTGACAAAGGTCTCACACGCGTTCCAAAGTTCAATTTTTTTGTTATTTTCACGTGAGTAGATGAGCCGTCCCTTTTAACTTGCATTTTGCAAGAAGGCTGCCTTCTGAAGGCATGCACATGAGCACGGCTCATATGGTAAATAGTAAGGTTAGATATACTGCCGAAACAGAGAACGTGGGGTTTCGAACGAAGACCCTCTGACGAAGGGCCTTCGCTCGACTCCCACTATATTTCGATTGTTGTTTCTACACTGCCAATGCAGCACGCCACTGTTATTTCAACTTACGTGGAGATTGAATATGGAAAATAATGGTCTAGTGGGTCAGTGTGGGTGTATAAAAGATAAAAGTTTGAATAATTTGACACCAACATATCTATATGTGACATATTTAGTAAAAAAATCTTCTCACAATCTTATAAATTAAGAAATTGTGAAATAAATTTATCCTTATCTAAACCCAGAACTGAATACATGAAAAGAAGCTTTCGATATATGATGGGGCGAAACTTTGGAACAGGATTAACAAGTACCCCTTCCCCCCTGCTCTTTTATATCGATCCTACTTCCGTGCGGGCTAACGCAATGCAAGCTGTTGTGAGGTATTGAAATACATGTACGATCTGGAGCTTTCTGTTTAAAAAAGTCGAGGAAATAGGTGATCTTCAGTCGCTACCTGCGATACAAGGCTGCCTTCCTTAACAAGACCCAAATGGTCATTGCTTGGTGGCAGACGATTTCGAAATAAAGTTACACAATGTCTAAGATTTGCAAGTGCGTCCTCTCCTGATCAGGAGTATAAAAAAGCATGGTTGCTGAAATCAGTAGAAACGCGGCGTAATGAGCTTTCTTGGGATATGGATTATTGCCAGAGATAACAAAGGTGAAAGCCACGTGTTGTTCTCGAGGTGAGTCTTTTTTTTGAATTTTTGATCATTTTTTTACACAAATCTATTTATATACTCTACAACAATATTAGTGAATATTTCATGTCTGAGTCGAACAAAAATATTACAAAATGTTGACGTGATCTATCATTCCTCGCTGTAATATTCTCCTCTAATCTTCCCATCTAATATCCCCCACACCACTCCTTGTCTTATGAAATCCTGTCAACCTCCCCATGTGAAAAATAAGTACGTTATTTTGAGGCCCTTCGGGGATATGTGTTTATTCACCTCGGGCTTCGCCCTCCCTCGGTGAATAAATCACATATCCCCTCCTGGCCTCAAAATAACCTATGTGTTCTTAGGTTCATAAGGCCATTTAAAAAAAATTCCCGGTTTATCATCAGTAGAAGCAAAAAAAATCTGTGCAGGTTTATATCGTAATCACAAAAGCGAAAGTTAGAAAATTTCAATGTTAATAGCTAAGCATACAAGAGTCACAAGTATCTCGCAAGGCCTGAGGTGTGTGTTTTGAGACAACAACAGGAAATGGATCTGGTGGGTGTTTTGAGATGACAGACAGGAATGGACTGGTAAACTAGCTAATTTTAGTCAAAATAATTTTTATTATAATAAAAAAAATTAATGTGGCAGCAAAAATTGATTTGATGCAGGTGCTGATGATAAACTGGGAATTTTTTTAAATGGCCTTAAAAGTTGGGATGTAATCAACCAACGAAAAAGTTACTTGTATTTATTATATATTTTGTATTTTAATATAGTATGTGAAAATAAAATGTTATCAGGATAGGGAAAACACTTTCAATTGTTCTTTTTCTAGGAAATATGCAACTGTTGGGAGAAGATTTCAATTAATACATGGCAGAAATCTTGGTGATGACCTGCTAGATGACAGCAAGTTTGTCAAATCCTTGTTTACCAAATTGGAAATTAATCGGAAAACAGACGAGGTGTGTCATGAATAAAGAGAAAGAGTGGTTCATGAACATCAAAAATAAAATTTTCAATATTTCTCCCCTCCACCAACATCTCTATTCAAGATGGACTATTAAGAATGGCCAAAAATTTTCTGAGGGGTCAAAATACACTAATCATTCTACAGCATTGAATTTGATGAAATAAAACATCTGCTGCCACTGCAATAAAGTGGTATTTTGAGATGATTTTTTTGTTAGTTTATAGAAGAGTTTGATGGCTGCCAGGTTAACAAAGAGGATCCTGTTCTAAAAGTAGATGTAAATGGTACAGAGCTATGGCCAATCATTGTGCTCCAAAAGGTGACACAGTAACTGAAATCTATTAATAATTGATCTAATATACAAAATACAATATACTCTTAGAGTATTTTTTAACATACTGTTAGTAGAGCTACAACATATAATACTGCCAATTAAATCTCTTCGTCAAAGTGTTGATGGAAATGAAGGCCAATTTATATAGTTTGTCACTCCTTATAGTTTAAACTGGTGTTTGCATGTTTGGGACTTGTAGAGAACAAGGACTTTGATGGCAAAACTCCTTTGGTTGAAATGTAAGTTAGTGAATCTTTATCCCTAAATTTATACTCCTTGTAACAGTCAAACTGGATGTTCTTTCCCATGTGACTTTGCAATATTGATTACATAATTTGAAGTCAGAACAACCATAACTCTTAAAGTAAACTTTGTGTTATGTTATTTTAAATATCAAACTTCACATAATATGAAGTCAGAACAACTGAACAACTAACTCTAAGTAAAGTCATTTAAGTCAACATTGCAATGTTGCTGTCAATATTGCAAGGTTGTGTGATAAAGAACATCTGGTTAATGACAATGAGTGCTAAAAACTCCCATTTTGATGCCAATTACACAATAATAATTTTTAATGATTGTAATTTCAGACCAGTGATATCAATTGGTTATGCACTTTTACACAACATATGTGAATTTCTGGACATTTCACCAGCAAGCATTGTGCCGGTACAGTTTGCTAACTTTTTTTAAATTCATGAACCCCACAAGGCCACAACATTGTATATAAGTATAACTGGTTCATGATATGCCTTAAGTTTAGTTACAATTTTTTACCAGTGACATCATCTCAAGGTTAATTTTAACTGATCTTGGCCATTTTTCGAACTTTTGAAATAGAGTCAAAAATGTCAAATAAAGCCTTTTTAGAGTTAAAGTACTTTCACTAAGGAATTAATAGATTGTCAATGATGATAGATCATTATATTCATTGGCAAATTTCTTGAACAATAAATATTGAGCTACAAGTGTACTCTAAATGTGTCCTTTTAGATTGCATCGCAAATTGAAGAACTTGGCAGTCTTTTGAAAATCTTAATGCCATTTGGAACACCAACAGACCACAACTTAAACAACATGAAAAGTTTTTTGACAGGCAAGGATATAGGCTGGATTCCAAAATATAAGGTAAGCAAAAGCGTGTCAGAAATGGGAGTGTCAAACAAACTTTTAATTCCCCACATTAGGAATTTGTGGGTAATTGAGGAATACTTTTTTTCTGTGACACTTAAATATTATCATAAAACTTTTGTGTTTCAGTTATCTGCCTGGCGTCCTTTACAACACAAGGCCAAGAACCAATTGCATTTACACATTCAAGAAAAAGTCAATGCAGCAATATACAACCATCCAGAAAAAATTGTTTATAAAGATATGTGTTGCACCTATGGCACAATCTCTTGCAAGGTATACCAGGGAATGTGCTAGACAGAAGGTTCTGCAGCTATAAAGGGGATAGCTCCTCCCACTTCACATGTGAGAGAATTCAAATCTGTGCTCAGAAACAAAACAAACTACCACCAACACCATTATCATAATAACAGACCTTCTGTGGACGTTCGTTCGTCAAGCTCAATTACTCAGAAAAGATTTCTGAGACCCCAAACTGGGTTCTAACCTGCAACCTTCTAATGACCGGTTAGATGCTCTAACCAATGATCAAGCCACTGAGGCTCAGATGGAGAGCTAAGGTTGCAAATTAATGGTCACATTTTACACCAAGCTTGCAAACGTACCACATGCACTACATGTATATGTACAACATATTATCATTGTGATGGTTTTTGTCAATCTTTGAGAGTGACACAATATACAACGTACAGATGTACATACAGTCTTGGTGCCATGTACATGATTGTGTAGTACATGTGATACGTATTAGTACGTCATGTACGTTTAAATTGGTTTTTATATTCAGGCTGACATTGAAGGGGTCCCTGAAGTGAAGGTGAATTTGGTCTCCAAGGCAAATGTTCACGTGGTGTTTCATCCTTGCTTGCAATCTATTGACTTTACAACTGGAAGATCTGGTTCTGTTGGAAATTCTTCACCAGAATTTTACAGTTCAGTAGAGCAGGTTCCTGTCTCTAGAAATGTTCGATTTACTCCTCCCCACGAGCAATTTCCACTTTGTCATTTTAACTGTGATTCCCAGCTGCCTGTTAAGGGAATGTATCAGTTGAAAGTGAAGGTATTTTGTTTTACTGTATTTTTCGTTAAATCAATAATATATTATGGTCCGTTGGTTGCAATAAACTAAGAGTAAGATTTTTACTGTTAAATATCATACATGTACATGTAGTGGGCACCTGATGACAATACGGAACGAGTGAGCCTGCTTTGGTTGGTTGATTGATTGATTGATCAATGTTGGTTTTGTCTGAACTAATTTTCATTTGAACCTTCTTTACCAGACAGAAGTAACTCAACTTCAAATTCATCTTCAACTCAGTGACGAAGTGAAAAACGCGTTTGAATATTTTGAAGTCCACATACCATTTTTTCATAGGTACAAATTCCACTAGTATCATTCCTGATTCTGTTTTTTATATACCCATTGTACGTTCTTGTGTTTTTTCATGAAAACAAGTTCTTTGCTTTTTCAGTGGTCCAATCACCAAACAGGATTATGTTAATAATTGGGGTACAGTTCTTATTTCTCCAGAGAAAAGAAGACTTGTTTGGAGCTTAGGTTGGTAGGAGAGCAAAGACTATATCAATATCTCATTCCATTCGACATGGAATATTGTTATATGAAGTTTCTTAAAATGAAGTTTTCTTTTATTCCAAATGACCATTTCCAAAAGAAAAATGAAATAACTTCATTTAAAAATGCTGAAAGTGCGACCAGGATTGAACATGATGATTTTGGAGACGTTCTCTGGTTGAAAATATTTATTTATTACGAGCTTTCGGCTGCAGTCTGGCAGCCGAAAGCTCGTAATAAATAAATATTTTCAACCAGAGAACGTCTCCAAAATCATCGAAATAACTTCAGTTCAGTACAGTACATACTTTTACGGTTATTGAGTGCCAAAGTTATTTTTCAATGATAATATTAATTGCAATATTGTTAAAACTATAAACGTTAAATTTTGTAACCTGTCAAACTGTTTTTAGGCCAAAAATTTCCAAAAACATTACAGATATCATTAAATGCCACTGTGCTTCTTGGAGATCCAGCATTGGCCGCGGAAAAGAGCAATTTTTCGGAAGATCCATTCTGTCAAGGACTGAACACTTACATCCAGGTATATTACTGGACTATATATATATGTCTAGGGATTTTTGGTGAAGGAAATTCGAGTGTAGAACATATACATTATAAGACCAAACCGGGACCAGTTGCGAAAAATGCAACTACACAGGCCTTCCGGCAGGAATTGAACCCACGACCTTGCGATTCTAGTGCAACGGAGGGCGTTGCCGAGAGCTTGATCGCGAGTTCTGTATACATTAAGGTGGTAATGCCAGGAGAGAATTGGGTTTATTAGAAGTAATATTGGGCATTTCACTCGATTACATAGCATATATATATATATATATATATATATATGTCTTGAGTCTTTTTCAAATTAAATACATTTTTGAACAGTGTTGCTTTCTTCCTTTACTTTAAGTTATTCTTTAAAGTGGCTAATGTTACGCTGAGTGGCATTGCTGTTGATCCGAAGTCTGTGCAAATCAACCCCAACTCTCATGCCAAAATTCACATTGGTAAGTCATGAATATGGTGAACATTTATATTAAAAATTCAATGTTAACAGAGCTGCAGTAATCTGTTTGGTACCGTTAATCATGAGTAAAAAACTTGTCTATGACTACAGTACACGTATTAAAAAAACGCACAAGTTGTAACAAACCTGTAGAAGACTTGTAAGGTCTTGTATAACAAGCTTGATGGATCAAACACCATCAGAATTTGCAATACGTCAAACCAGCTTGGTTAGCTATTATATTTTTTATTTTAAATAAAATGATGATGTTTACGTGTGTACCACGCGCTGTACGACAATTTTTTCGTAAATATTTCTAGATCTGTCGGATACATTACCTTGTTCTCATACGAGATCTTTCTTATATTTCTCAGAAACACTGCAAAACGCGCGTCCATTATTTCGAACATTAACTTTTACAAGCACAGTAAAGTTTTCAATAATTTTGTTTCAGCTAAAGAATTGGTTTCCTCTGACTATAAAATATGGAATGTCCATGGGGATGCGATCGTGGCCTTTCCACCAACGATATGATCCCAGTAACCTGAGACAGGTTAGAATTAGAGGATAAGATGCATGGCTCGCCTCAGCTAACTTGTTTCTGTATTTTTTCATGCCCCTAAGGGGCCGTTTACATGAATTCGGATTGAGTTTCAATCCGGATTGAAAAGCGAAGTCAACCGTGTTTACATGGGAATTGGGTTTCTGGATTGAAATCCGCCTGAAATCTGAAATCCGTAAATATTAGAAAACACGCATGCATTGTTTGTTCTAGTCCTCTCTGTCACGTTTTTCATTCCGGAATGAAACTCGCACCGCGTTTACATGATTCCGGAACGAAATTTCAATCCGAAATGAGATTTCAATCCGGAATGAGAAACGGATTGAACTCAATCCGGAATGAGCTAATCTCAATCCGGAATGAGCTAATCTCAATCCGGAATGAGCTAATCTCAATCCGGATTCATGTAAACAGATAAAGGGGTTTGCTCGGAAGCGGAATGAGTTCAATCCGGATGAAACTCAATCTGGATTCATGTAAACGGCCCCTAAACCTACGGGAGTTGCCTTTTTAACTTTATATTGTACATTTGAAAATTTAGTGTCAATTAGTATTTGAGCAGTACATCAACCCTTCAATATTTGTTCAGTATGGCCCTTAATGCCTGATTCAGAAGAAGATAAAACAATGTGTATATTAAATATTTTAATACAATATTACAAAAATCTAACTACAGTTGTAACTAAATTTCCTAAAATTGTTACAGTACTAAACGTTTTTGTTGCTTACTGTTAACAAGTATTTGCTTTCTTCACAAACATCAAATAGTTTTTTCTGCTGATTGCAGTTGCAAAAACAATTATCATAAAAAGAAAACAAACTTGATATTTGTAAACTATAAATTAAGCTTGATATACTACAAGTACACAGAATTGCTACATTACATGTAAATTAAGTAATAGATACAAGTGTGTTTTTTTGTACATTTGATTTAAAAAAAATAGCTTCAGATCTGGCGAATCCAAGAATCCAGCTTGGCCATAGGATTTTTTGGATGCACGCGGGATATCGCTCGCCATGTTAGAGACCTTAAGATACCCCGGGTTCGGTTTACGGGTACGGATAATCTACCCGTACCTGTAGTCGTATGTACGGGTAGACCATGATCTACCACGGGAAAACGGGTCGTAAACCGAACCCGGGGTATCTTAAGGTCTCTGTTAATGTAAGGCGCGCGATGAGAAACTGACTACGTGTTAAAGACAAGACGTTTTACTACGTTCTATAAGACGTTGCGGTACAATGTTACGACACATCATAAGACATTGCGCTACGTTGTATGACGTTATGCTACGTTGTACGACGTTACGCCCGCGTTAACATGTTTGGCTATGCTATCTTGCAAGATGTTACGCTACTTTGTTAGACATAACGCTACGTTATAAGACGTTATGTTTTACTCAAGGAAGGTTTTTTGAACATATTCTCCATACTGGCCCGTGATATAATATATTGCTGTCGCAACAGACGAGGCGCACGCGTGGCAAAATGCGCATCTCAAGGCGCGCGCTCGCCTCAAACGGCCAGGCGCATGCAAGAATATTTATTATCTAGACAATACATGTAGGTCTGAAAACTTGAGAAATGTACCCTTCCCTTCTGAATGTTTCTTTTAAGTGCACTTTCAGGAAACACTGCTCATATCTGATGCACCAAGTCAATTGATTTGTTAAAATGTTGGGTATACTAAAGTATACCCAACATTTTAACAAATCAATTGACTTGACTTGTTCCTAGTGATAAAGACTTCAACTATTTTTGTTTTGGCTTATATTTATTGTTGCAGCCAAGACACACCCAACATTTGGTTTCTGTGCAGTGTTTTGGGAATTTTATGTTTATTTACCCTTGGCCTGTTTTGGCGGTCAAAATAATGTTTGCTTATGAGAAGTTGTGATAGTCTTTAGCTTTAGAGATTGCTTCGTTCAAAAAGGTGTAGTAATTTGCACTTATTGCATCAAATAATCCATCTGTGATACTAAAAACACAAAAAATAAGGTGTGGTCAGTCCTTTTTGGAGCACAAAGTTACTGTACAAACATTTTTATTTATTTATTTTTGTAATCGGTTAATTTTTTGTTGACACATAAATAAAGTTTCTATCTATCTAAAGTTTCTATCTGTAAAATACAAATAATTATTTCATACATACTGTACATATGATATGTGCAGATGTATATAATTGGATAATACAGTATACACGTACATATGTAAATCATCTCTGTTCTTACCTCATATCTCCAGTGTCATGATCGAGAAGCTCATTGGCATTCATTCTGTGTATGACAGTACCATTAGGAAGTGCTACCATGGACTCTACTGGAAATCTGTGGACCAACATAAACAAACTTTATTTAAATATGTCAGAATCTTCAGTACCAAGAACATTGAGTTTTGATATACTTGTGTTTTATTACGCACCTGTAGCTGTCAATGGCTAGTTGAGCTTGCTTCTTGATATCTGGACTGATGAAGTCATTCTTTGAGAATCTCTATGAAACATATGAAACAGTATCAAGAGTGTGCATGCTCTATTGGATCAATTGTTACTGTATTTCCTCTTAATAAGTCCCTCTCTCTATATGAGTCTTATCCCACCTTCTTCTAATGAAGTTGCTTTCTCAAGTCAACAACAACCCCCTTTCTTTTATTAAGCTCCTTCCCAGCTTAGCAATCGCACCTAATGAACTTGCTTTCTCAAGTGAACAACCCGCTTTCTTTTAACAAGCCCCCTTCCTACCTCACCTTGACATCCTCAAGTAATGACCACGTGCTGACAAACTGTGAAGTCAGCAATTTTACAATGGGCGAACTTTCAAGAGCTGTGTCTCGAAGAGTTCGCCCCGAACCTAAAATGAAAGATTGGGTACAACATAAATAATTACTAAATCCTTCATTGTAACCCATTTTCATTGTTTTTTATGTTTAACTGTTCAGTTGGTGCAGGTGACTGATTTTTGAATACCGATAGTTTAGCAAACTAGAAATGAAAGTTTGATGGCAGCAAAGGGACAAATGAGTATTTTTTTGAAAATTCTGTCTGCTTGCTTGCTTGCTCGCTTGTCTGTCTGTCTGTCTGTCTGTCTGTCTGTCTGTCTGTCTGTCTGTCTGTCTGTCTGTCTGTCTGTCTGTCTGTCTGTCTGTCTGTCTGTCTGTCTGTCTGTCTGTTGGTTGGTCCGTCTGTCCATCCATCTGTCCGTCTGTCCATCCGTCCATCTGTCTGTCCATCTGTCCTAGAAAAGATACCTCAGCATGACTGATCATCAAGTGCTCCCCAAAGAAGAATGGAGTGGACTAACTTCTCTTCTTCTTTTGCCTTGGCATAAGCTTTATCAAATGACAAATAAGGAACCTGCAAAAAGCAATAAAATACCTTCATAAGTTTTCATTAATAATTAATAAGTATTTAACTAACTAACTAACTAACTAACTAACTAACTAACTAACTAACTAATAATTAACTAATTGATGATGGATGCTACACAATTTTGACAAACCGTTTTGAATGGGTACATTCTCTTTTCCAGAATACTTCTGGCTTCTTCTCTAGATATTTCTTTCTCCCATTTAATATCTTGTTTCTCAGCTTGGCTACTCCCTTCCTCAGGCAGATAAGAATGGCCAATGCTTTGAAGTTTCATTTTTGGTAAATACCCTACAACACACCAGTAACATGGATATTATGCTTAACATGTGCACAATAAACCCAAATTTTATATAATGTAAAGTGAGAAGTTATTTACCAATGTCAACTGCCATATTCATTCCTTCATTATCTTCATGAGGATCATCTATCAAAACAGATCATCTTGGCTTTGAAAATTGCCTCCTGTGCAATACTATGTACTTTTTTCACTCTTTTGAAACTTGAAAGATCATTCAAATATTCATTACCTGATTCATCATTTCTTTTCTTTCCTGTTACCCATTCCATATCTACAAAACAAAGTACTGAATTTCTCTAGGTGCTCTGCTCTCAATTAAGTTAATATGTACCCTTAATGCAGATTTGAAAAAAATTAAATTAACATCTTTCATGGAAAATTTGGTTTGAGATCTGACCTTATCGAGACAGTCATCTTCTGAATAATTATCAGTTTTCTTAATTTTTCTTTTCAAAGCAATATTTGTCTTTCCATCTTACTACAGAATACTTTGCATTCTTCTGAAATTCAATTGATGTCTAATCTTTGAGAGCTAGACATGTGCAATATGGTAGCAAAAAATTGCAGCTAAATTTAATACACTCACCCACATTTAAACTTCGATTATTTGGTACTTCCATTTCAAATGTCTCTATGTGAGATCCATCTCTTGTGATGATAAGTCTTCCAGAAAACTGTGCAGGTGAAAACCAAAAGGGAAAAAATGGTGGCTTATTTAGTTGATATTCTGCATGTATCCTTGTAAAAAATAGAAGATATTCATTTCAATGAATGATTGACATTTGACAGTTTTCTGTTTATCATATATCACAGTACCTTATAATTATACTCTAAATATATTATAGTAATAAATTATCTTACATCAGCACATTGCCTAGGTAAAATAGGCACAAAAGTAATAGTCCCAATGCAAATGATTCAGTACCTGAATTCAATGTCCAAGAATTCCTTGTCTTCTGCTCTAATGCATGCCACAGTTCCTTGAGGTGGAAACCGGGAATGCAGGAAAGGTCTTGGGTGAAACATTTGCAGTAAATAATGTATAACAGCATGATCACCATTAACTGTAGGGGGTGAATAACGGTTACTTGATAGGTCAGGACCTATAATATTTAATCCGATTTAATAAAAAGACATGCCTTCTATCATGTGGAGGGAGTTACATACAACAAATTACCTTAATTTATTAGATCATCTTTAAGCTTAGGTGAAATCAAATATAAATTAGATAAATTTTATGGTTAGCCTACACACGTAAAAATCTCACAGCTTGTCAACAGGATGTGTTCGCAACAGGCTTGTAGCAAGGCTGTTAACACAAGCTGTTCATTCAAGAAGCTGCTACAACCTCGTTAGCATCAACCTGTTAAGAAGTTGTTAAGTGCAGAGCGGTAACAGGTTGTTGGAACAACTTGTCATCAGTCTGTTGGAGTCATCAGCCTTGTTACAAGTTGTCAACAACCTGTTACAGACATGTTAACAATCTGGGACAGCCAGCCAGTGCGAACACATCACGGTGACAGCCTGTTGAACAGCCTTGTAACAACTTGCTTGCAGGTATATGTAACAGCTTGCACGTTATTAGGTGTGTACAGTGTATCTGGTACTGTTCAGTGTTAGTGCCTTTAAAAATGACTTTTGACTTGATTGTTAATATAAATTATCGTTAATATTGAATTGTAATTTCATCAGGACTCTTAGTGATAACAGTAAACTTTGTAATTTATACTGATAAGATATCCTGAATAAAAATGCATTCCATTTGCAAAATATGTGATGTCTGGGAACATCGCAAGGGAAATTAAGGTATACAAATACAAATTTAATCACTTCTTCACAAGCCTGGATATTAGCGTCCGGTCACGGACATTGTCTGGTACAAATTTGTTATTTACAAGGTTTTGACAGTCACAAATTTGATTGTGTCGTTCTTTTTGTCCGGACGTTTTTCGGTAAAACTTACTTCCATTTTCATGGCAGAATCAACTATTATTTGTTTTGAATCAATCACTTTTCGTTTGTATATTAAATCCCCGTTTCGCAGCACAATACTTCATTTAGTGGAGCACACGCGAATACGCGCTAGGGCTTTTGGAATACTCGCACGAGCATGTCCCGTTTAGACCGCATGGCAAAGTGTGGCCATCTTGATTGTCTGCAATCACTCAAGCATGTAAGTTATACAGTATGTCAAAGAAAATAACTGCATTTTTCACGTGTGCTGACACAAATAGTGTTAGTAACAAGGACTCAGTTACTTCTGATGAATCAGCCTCAGTACAACTAGGACAAAAGAAGTCAAGCCGAACGTTAAAATCGAGCACTGTAGTGAAATGGATCAACAAAGATCTAGCAAAAATGAATGCATCTGTGTGGTTAAAACACAATGACAACGGAAAAGAAGTTGTAACACTTGTTAACACTTGCTAGTAATAGTAATACATTACTGTAGTGTACATTACATTTACATAAGAAATACAGACATACAGTGCATTATATAATTATATTATTTAATTATAGACTACTGTTTACAATTGTTTAGTGATGGGTACATTTTGTTTTATGACAGGCACAATCTGATTGATGCTGGTCATTTTGACAGGCAGGGCAAGAAAAATTATATCCAGGCTTGCTTCTTCACACAAGGGGCTTTTCAAGAGTTTAGGGTATTCGAGCTAGGTTACACCCAGTTTTCACCAAAATTTTGACTCACCATCATATTGCGACACATTTGGTGTGGTAATCATCCACGGTTCACCAATGATGTTATTCCTTTTTGGAAGAAAGCCTTTAAATGCCTCGACTGCAAATGCAGCTTCAGGTTTGAGCACATTCTGCCATTGTCTTAATCCTATAAGGGCCCGCATGTCCTCCTATAATGTTAGTACAAGAAATTAGCTCAAATGTATTTGTACATAACATGAGCATTTGAAATATGAATTTTTCACTATAAAATAAATATAAATTTTTCATATTGGTGAAAGTACATACTTGTGAGGAATGACCATCATTGAACTTTGACATAGAGTCAAGAAGCAAAGGTGTAAACTCTGTCTTTAAATCCAATATTTCACCTGTGGTCTCCTTTAGCTTTTCAAAGTTACTGTCAATCTCATCATCACTCCACAAGTGTTGTTCTTCCTGTGATGGAAGAAGTAAACAGAACTTAATCCAAAATTCAAAGCAAAATGCTTACCTGAATCACAAGATATTGTATATACATGTATTTGTGCCAAAAAGGGACATCCCTCATGTGACCTTCCCATTCTGTCTGTCTGTCTGTCTGTCTGTCTGTCTGTCTGTCTGTCTGTCTGTCTGTCTGTCTGTCTGTCTGTCTGTCTGTCTGCATGCATGTCTGACTTTCTTCCTTTTCTCTCCCTCCTTCCTCTCCTGTCTTTCTTTCATTCTAATCTATTCACTTTCCCTCCCCCCCCCCCCCTCTTTCTCTCTCCTTTTTCTTATGTTTTTGGCTCCGTTTTATTAAAAATAATAGCAAGGGCAAACACATTCTGAGGTTGTCAGTTACCGCAGAACTGACCGCAGCATTTCAGCGAAAAGCATATTGCTTTATGTATTTCCTGGACATGCCTGCGTCATACTGTGGTAGGTAGCTAGCGCGAGATGCTGAAACGGAATTCAAATGGTGTGTTTTCGCAGTTCAATAAAGCGCACAGCAAGTGAATTTCACGCACAAGTAAAATGATACTTATATAATTGTAATTTCTCGATCTCGGCTAAATTGTTTATACGTCTTACCGTTGGTAGAATAGCTTCCGCGATTCTTTGTTCGACAGCTTGGAATTCCCAAAGGTCGATAACTCCATCTCCGCTGGTGTCGTACGACGCAAAAAGACGCAATGTCTCCGATGACATCGATCTTCCATTGTTCGAGCGAGGAAATACTGCCGTTAAGTAAAGGTTTAGTAAAATAGATGTCTCTAAAATAACAAAACTGACAAGGAACACCACAGCCACTGTGTGGCAGGACATGGCCGGAAGTACATAGTATACTGGAAAGATAGACAACACAGCTGACCTGCCAGAGACTCTCCAATTGCAAACATTTACAATTTCAGGAATTTCGGTCTTTTTATAGTATAAAAATAATGAATTGTTTATTATTATGACTGCAAGTAAGAAAATTTTCATGAGGAAAAACTTCAAAGATGAAATGTTCTATTGACAGGCTGCCGAGTTGAATGAATAATTAATAATTTCATCTTTAATTTACCGAATAAGAATATTCAGAGTTTCAGACATCCAATGGAAGTATTTATTATTTCTTTCATATACACCAAAAATAGATAGATCCTTGGTTTACTAGGGTTTTAGTACGTTTTGTAAGGGTTTAGTAAGGTTTTAGAATGATTGGATTTAAATAATTTTGACCGAACCACTGGACCGAACCGTGCAATGGAACAAAACGTATTGTGCAAAACAAATGAACAGTGAATGACGTAGGCCGTACAATAGCAATTATGATTTATTTGACACTTGTATCCAGCAAGAGTATTTTCTTTTGAAAAACGTGTACACTTTTTTGTACGTCTTGTTTTTCTTTCTCTACTGACAGCTTCGGACATCTTGCAACATTTTCGTTATTTATGATTGGCCAATTTTTCCCAAGCGACCAATCACATGGAAGGATGGTGTATCAAATTATGCCTGCAGGCTACCACATTTGCCAAGAAAAAGTAGTTTTGGAGCTGGAACTGTCGTTGGAGAATAATTAATTTCAAGCATGGCGAGTGTGGAGACGAGGGAGGTTTTTAAGGGCAAAGTGAGAAACAATGATACCACTCCGCAAACAATGACTTTAACATTTGTGCCGGAAATAGACCACTACAAACGACCCCATAACTTGGAAGAACACATTCGGTCGTACTTCGAAGGCATTAATGGCATAAACAAGCGAATTATTGCCGAAGAGAGAAAGATAATTGCTCAAAATCGAAACACTTGGCCAACGCTACCTGTGGAGGAAAGAGACAGGTTATTGAATGATCAAATGGTATCCACCGAAGTTCGACAAAAGTATAATAGTAAAGACGAATACTGGAAGAACACCACCCCATGGCAACCGGACCAACTAATGGCGCCTGTTATAAACGAGCCGAAGCTTCGCGAAGAAAGCTCAGAAAGCGTGTCAAATGTATGTACTTGTACACGTTCATTTCCTTGTTTGTAGATATAGTTGATAACTGTAGTGTCACGACTGCTACAGAAACCCATCTTAATAATGGTGTGATTATTTCTTGTTATAATACTTGTGACATTAATATTTAGTTTTCTTGTAGTTTGTCTTAGTTACTGAGATTAATTTCACTTCAGTTTGTTTTGATTTAAACCCCAGGGCAGTGCAGGGGTCCGTTTATATATTGACAGGCAATATGCCATGTCACTCATGGGTAGCATGTTTCCAATTGAATAATTGTAAACAAAGGTGAAACAAAAAAAACCCAGATATAGGATGCTAAGTTATGAGAACTAGGTAGCATACCATTGGCTAACTGGCAAGGCATTCTAGTTCCAGAAGATCTCTCCCCTCACGAAAACCACTGGGAAATTCCTGGGGGTAGGGTGTTTGACAACAATATGGTTGCTAGACAAATTGCCTTTCTTGGAGGTTTATGGATATTTTCTGGAACTTACTGGTTACTATGACAAAAAGAAATTTAAGAAAGTTAAGAAATTTGAGTTGTTGATTACCCATTCTTGCCTGGATGGCTTTCACTTGGCAAGTAAGGTTATCCAGAATAAAATAAGACACTGTGTTTAAGCACATTGGCATGAGTTACTAAAAACTGAAAATTGTTTTAATCTATTTCCAGGATTCATTCTCTACTCCTTTTCAATGGGCAACAAAGGTGAGAACATCATGATATCAACAGGCACGTGCATGCTTATAGCAAATAATTTTAATTAGATTTATTGAACAATCATGCACTATGCTGTATTAAACCAACTGTAAATTTAAGTTCTTATTGAACTGAGTTACCAATTTATGAACAAAATCAACTGTAAAAGATAGCTGATTTATTAACAAACCTGAAGAAGGATGCTCTTTAAATATCAATTACTAGACAGTGGCTGACTCAAGCCACCACATTTTACTAATCAATAAAATTACAATAATGAATCAATTAAAGAATGATTATATAATTAGGAATTGTTAGTTTTTTAAAGATTTTATAACTTAAATGCAACTAATTATGTCTCTTGACAGAGTCAGAGAAACTTTCAATTTCCCAAAGTTAAAAGAGAAATGCTTAAAAATGCTGATGTGCAAGAAGAAACAGAAGAACCAAATGAAGGTGCTGGAGAGCAAGACCAGACTGTTAAAAAAATAAACAATGTTGAAAAAAGTCTAAAAGAAAAACAAATAAAAACTAAAAATGAAAATATCAAAGGTAACATTGGAGGAAGTGACTTGGCATTACCAGGAAGCTCCAAAGAAGATGATAAGGCAAGAACATCAAAAAGTAACATCAAAAGTGTTGAAAGCAAAGATGAAACACCTGAGCAGGTAAATGCATGATTTGCTAATTTATATTTAAAAAGAAAAAGAAATTTTAAAAATCAGGAATTGATGGGAGGGTTGTTGGAGAGGGTTAGGTTGTTACAATGCCAATGTTTGTGATGGACTATGTTTACGTAAACTCAAGTTTATTATTTTAGCAAGTTTGATAATGTTTGTTAATTAAATCCATTAATTTTTAATTTAATTGTCCTTAAAGCATTAAGGCTGATCATACACAGTGGCATAGCCAAGGGGGGTGAGGGGGGTGGTCACCCCCCCCCAATGGTCTCCAAGACCATTCTCGTGAAAAGTTTAAATCCGTGGAGAAATTTGTAGGGGGGGGGGGGGGGAGTACAGTTGTTTTAAGTCCAAGTGAGTAGATAGTGATGTGTTATGTATTTTGCAGGCATGCATATGCTATACATTACAATACTAAGGGTCTATACAAATTGCCTCCAACCTGTTTTTACATTTACGACTTGTTTATAAATAAATCTAAAGATATTCTGACGTGTATCATTCTATGTTCTGGTTTGATTTCAACAAAATTATGTAATTTATGGCTTTCAGATTTAACTCTTAAACACTTGCCTGAAAATGCAGGAAATAGTGTTTCAGAGACACTAGAAATCCAAAATTTTCCGGGGGGCATGCCCTCAGACCCCCCTAGGAGATTGAGGTTCTCACACACACCCCCAAACCCAAGACCCTGGCTACGCCACTGATTATACGGTGTAGTGGAGCTGCTTGGGGCTCTTAGGAAATTTGTGTTGGGTGCCCCCACTACCAATAAATTCATCAGGGGGCCCCTTCAGGTTGGGGGCCAGTTGCTCTAACCCTGTCTATAGTCCATTATGCTACTGTTTTGACCCTGTCTCACATACTGTGTTTGTTTCATGTTTTTAGCCTAAAGTTGATGAGAAACAGTATATGGATGACAGTGGTACCAATAACATATTTGAATTCCTTCAAAGTTGGAACCCATAGATAAATCTTGTTTTCTGAAGTATTTCAAGTCTATGCTTTCAATTGTTGGTTGAGCACAGTTATGGCCAGTCAGTCTATTTAAAGTTAAAGATTTGTGGCTATAAACAACAAAATGTTTTTGTCAAAAATTTGTTTTTCTGTTTCCAACAGCATGCCAATGTTATTTGGTTTGCCAAACTAGCCACAACACCTCAGAATACGGCTTACTTATAAATGTACAATACATCTCTCTTCTCGTCTATGTTGACCGCCATGTCATTTGAGAAATAGAAAATATTAAATTAACATATTATGACTTGTCAATATATTGATTATCAAATTATTTAGTTCAGGCAGATTTTTAGGGTTTTTTGGGGGGGTTTTTTGTTATTTTTTGGAGGGGGAGTTTTGTGTTTTTCTTTCAGAGGGGGAGGGGGGTGGGGGATTTCGCTTTCCTCTGGCCCCACAAAGTACAATGTTACCCTAAATTGTATGGAAAAATGGAACATTCCCATTAATAATACACGCCTGCATGCGGGCGCCCTTTGGGGCTATATAACGCGCGAGTTTTGTGCGTGTTATCCACGAGTTAACCTTACAACATGGAGGATGATAGTTCTACTTCTATGGAGCGTGATGCTGCAGAAGAAAAGGAATCGGGTGGTGGTATAGGCATTGGTTCAGCAATATCTACGATATATGGCGGTGCTACTAAAGTTGGTTCCTATGTGGTTCCTCCCACACGCGATTTATGGCCTGACATAGATAAGGTAGATGAAATGGTCAAAGTAATCACATATGCCGGTTATGCCTTGATATCATTTGGTGCCATTGGGAGTGCTTATTTCGCGCTGAAAACAACACGTGAACTTGCACAATGGAGAACATGGATGAAGTTTAGAAAGATTCGGAGACGATGATGGGATTCGCAGACATTGCCTTCAATAATGTCGGTCACGGTTTTAATATTACTTCATGTAGTCCAGTACAGAATATATCTAGAGGACGAGAATATTATAAAATATCAGAAATATGTTGTCAATAGCCTTGACAGAGGAGCAAATGTTATATGATACAAACCATTGACATTGCACTGAAGTTGCTGAAATCGGTGAAATGTTACATTTTAAAATAAATACGTAAATCGGAATTCGGAACAAATATGTACATCACTCATCGGTATTAAATTAAATTGTGTTTGAATATTGAGTAGAATTTTTAAGAATTGTTAAAATAGTAGAAGGGGTGATGAACTGTTTTTGGGAAACCGTCTTCGAAAGACTATATATATACTTGCTGATCACTGAACTTAGCCGTCAAGCCTGGTTTCCGTAAGATCCATCTCGATTGCCCAAATCTCTCCAATCACACGAGAGATATCTGGAATAGCCCAATTTGATTGGATGGATTCAGGCGATTGGGGCGTCGAACTGACTGACGATCTTGGCTCCCCTGTACGGTAAATTGCCAAGGAAACGTCACAGAGAAGGGATAAAGGATAAAGGACTGGGTGGCTAATCATCCTTACTTGCAGCCAGCGGCTGAATTGCGAAGGACGCAGATCAACGTGGCTGTGTCGAGGCATATCAAAGGCGCTTCAAGCAACCGCCAACGACACAGTTCAGACCACGGATCACAGCTAAGATGTTAGGTGTTGATTTTATGGAGGGAGGAAAACCGGAGAACCCGGCGAAAAACCCTCGAAGCACAGGAGAGATCAACTACAACTCTACTCACATGAGTTCAAAGCTCGACAACGGGGTCGTTCCCAAGTGGTCACCCATCCAAGTACTAACCCCGTCTAACCGGGCTTAACTTTTTGGTGAGAGGCAGCGCGCTAACAGCACACGCCATCCGTGCTCCCGTGCTTCCCGTAGAAACAACAGGTCTGTAATAGCGAGATGTCCGCAAGAGCGAGAGTTGATTGTAATTTTTCTGTTTGATCCGAGATTCTGTTTTTTGAGTTACTCCGTATGACATATAAGGCCAGACACTGATATAGCAACATTTTTGTCATATAGTACGGCAATTGTTTTTTTCCTTCGCAGCAACTTTCTTAATTTGCAGTATGTCCCGTATCGTCCTCCGTAATGCGCGGATCAAATCGAAATGTCAACATCCCCCCCCCGGGCATACATGGGGAATTTGATCGTTCGGCATTTTAGGGTGGCGGGAATTTGACGCTCTAACCCAGTGGAGGGTGGGGAATTTGCTAGGGGGGTGGGGAATTTGAACAGATTCTGTTCAAAATGGCGGCGGCGAATTTGTCAGATTTTTCTGGTCAAAAGATTTCTTTTGTTTGTGAGTGGCTGGAAGAAAACGGTCTGGTCAGGTTAAAACAAATCTTTGAAAGTAAGAAACTTTCTTACTGTTCACTGAAATGTTCACTGTCCATGTCTATACTCAGTGACAATAACCAAAATGTTTTGCCACGATAGCGGCGATTTCTGATTTCACTCGAAACTTTTAAAAGCATTGCCACACGTTTATTTATTTAAATATGGACAAATGCACAAATGTGCACAAATGCACAACAAAGGGGAGTTAGTAAGAGCATTGCCACCAAGTCAGATCATAAAAAGTGAATTTGAGAAGCCATTAATAGACATTCCTGCTCTTGCAAAGAGATGTCTACTATCAGAAGTAGAAGTGACCATCTGGGTGGAACATTTAAAGAAAAAGCTTATCACAAAAGTGCTTGGTACGCAGAAAGCACGGGAAACAAGAAGGGAAAACAAACAGAAAAGCAAGGACTAAGACATTTTCAACTCTGGAAACTGATATGTACAATGATTTTGATGTTTAAGTTTATGTTCACAGAGTTCGCATTAAACGAATATTTGTTTCAATATTTGTATAGAATCGTTGAGGGTGGGGCATTTGATCTCCAATTTTTCCAAAACATGGTATATTTGAACGGGAGAAAAGAACATAGGTGGGGAATTTGACCAATATAAAATAAAAAAATCCAAATTCCCCATGTGTGCCCGGGGGGGGGGGGGGGGATGTTGACATTTCGATTTGATCCGCGCATAATACACGGTTGTCCAGGCCTATACAGTGGCGGATTATCTATGGGGCAAAGGGGGCATTTGCCCCCGGCCCCAGATTCTGACCGGCCCAGTTTCTCTTTGAAAGTCCGAACTAGCCTGAGAAAATCACACGCTACCTCAGCCACAGGCCCCCTCCTGTTTGAAAGCGGGAGGGAGTGGCACCTGAGGCAGCCTAAGTATGAACCCCCGATGATCCGATCAACCTATGCTTTCAGTTCACTGTACTCCAGGGATGGGATGGCTCTCATTTTGTGACCGGCCCTAAAATATTTTTGGCCCTGGCCCTGGGAAGGTTAATCCGGCACTGGACCTATAAACCCCTTCTGTCGCCCCATACACACAATAGGGAGCTTAAGCAAGCTATGACGACGATGACAATCTAAAGTTCAGTATCTAGCAGACCATGAATCCCCATTTACGTAGTATTGAATACTTAAAGTATGTTTTTCGACATCCAAAAGCTGTAGAGTTTCTAAAAGGATTTTGTGATTTTTGTCAAATAGTTTGAAGTCAAACTCAACCAACAGGTTTCGGCGTTTCACGAGTTAACGTCGTCCTGAAGACGTAAAGATGATCGTTCTACATAAACGGCATTCCCGTTAGGATTACTCTCGGGACTAAAAATTATTCATCAGTATCATCTCTGTTGTGTGAGAAAAATCCTATTGTATTAAGGACCGGTTGCCATTGACATTCGCGTTGTATAGCGAAGCGCGGTAATGCGTCAAATTCATGTTTGTCTGGAGTTTATAATTTATTCTTGCATTTCCAACAAAAGAAAATGGTCATTAAAAATCCCTCGAGATTCAATTTTGGTTTGTTTGTTTGAGTTTTGGTCTATAATTAGGATTACCGCGCTTTGCTATTTGCTTAAGCTCTATTAACCATGACTGAACGAAACTGCTAGAATTTTGAAAACTTTAATAATTGTTTAAAGGAATAGGGAAAGCCCTATTAAAATAAGCATGCACTATAGATTATCACAAATAAAGAAACCAAACTAAATCTACCAATTATATAACATTAGAATTCTAGCTACATGAAGGTAAAATTACCAACTTTAATTTGTTCAACAAAACATAAATTATATTTTGTCTGCACGGCAGACAATGTAAAACCTTAATGCAAGTATTGCAACAGGTAATATTAATGTTAATTAGGGTCAAAGGATTGTTTCCAGAGGTCATTTTGGCTGCAGAGTTTGTACTCTGTCAGTAAATTATAACAATCCGTATTTTCGGGCATCACGAAAATAAGTAATTTGTATCCCGAATATTAATTTATTAATATTTTTCTACAATATTACTATGTTAGAATATCTGTTATTAAAATATTACACCTGATTTCTTATACAGAGATAATAGTAGGTATAAGTTAAACCATCTACAAAAATATATACAACCTAGTTATTCAGTTTAGCTTATTTTTACAAGTTTCAATACTTGTCCAACAAAACCCAGACACTTTCAGTTTCAGTGGATACCACGTGGCAGACACGTTGGTGCGACGTCGTCACATTTCTCGATTGCGAGTCCTTTTATAAAGCGATTCGTACATTGCATTATTGAGAACTATAGATTGAGAACTTAATATTATAATAGTAGTTAGTATAGGTCTTTCAGCTTTGAGTTTATATAGTTTTGTCAGTTCCTGGTGTAGAAATTGTCGTTAGTCAATACTTGGAGTTTGGTTGTTAAAACTCAGAGTTTCTGAATATTAACAACTGATGACAGCTTGTACAGCAAGCACTAACAAAACTATATATTAGATTGTGATAGGTTGGAGGGTAATATTCAGCTGACCCAAGTCACTCCATTTATGCATGCAAATTGTTTAAAACTGGCTTTTTCTCTGAAACTGAAAGATTTCCTAGTTTCGGGAAATTGATAAAATATATGACTAAAATAAAAGTTAATGTGGCTCGATAGTCTAGTCTAAATCATGAGAAATTACGTATTTCTTCCGTGAACAATTTAGCACAAGTCTCATGAGATTGCTGTAGTGGTGGTCTTGATTATTGAAAAGATTTGTACTTGTAGCGCTTGCTTATCTAGAGAAATTGTGTTTGTGGTAAGCAACAGATTTTATGCAAATTAGGTTTTCTGTATTGGAAACACGATTTCTTCAGTTAGGGCCTGTTTATATGATCCCGGTGTCCGGGATGTCCCGGTTGCCTGGGATGAATTTCATCCCGTGCTTATATGGAGTAAACAAAGTGCTCGTCCCGGTTGACCGGGATGAATTTCATCCCGGGTCAAAAAGCGCGGGAATTGAAGGAAATGGACAAAAAAGTAAAAACTCACCCTAATTCTACAATGTTAGAAGTTATTTCACTTTTATTCCGTGTTTTGTCTTTGGACCTGACCGTTTGGACGAAATTCTGACCGTAATATTCAAAGTTACAAGCATTGTAGTTCAGTAAACTTCATCCCGGTGTACCGGGATGTCGCGTTTATATGGGAAAAAATCTGTCCCGGTGTACCGAGATCTCGGTTGATTCAACTGGGATCCCGGTACACCGGGACGTCCCGGTCTCCATATAAACGCAACCGCGAAAATAACAGTAAATTATCTACAAGCCGAGATCCCGGTACACCGGGACGTCCCGGTACACCGGGATCATATAAACAGGCCCTTACGTAAACTTTGAGCGTATAAAACTTTTTCAATAATCAAGACCACCACTAGAGCTGTGCAATGAACTAAAATGAAGCTCATGAGACCGGTGCCAAATTTAAACTTTTTATGGGGGGAAACGATAATTTCTTGTGATTTACTGTCGGGCCACCTTAAATCAAACGAAATTGAAATTCATTTATTTATATATATTACGTTTCACGTACTATATAATACTCTGAAAACATGTCTCTAACAACGGGGTAGAAACTTGCAACCAGCACATTCGTAAACGTTAATGTCACACTTTGACACTAACGTTTTGGTTATTTTTGTATTACCTTTATACACTGTAAATATTTTTTACATAATTTCGAGTAAATAATTCTTAATTTCATAATTTGGGTTCTGAAACCAATTTAACATCACGGTACCTAAATGCTGATGAAAAGAAATAAACTCACTTCTTCAAAGGCTAAATGATAAAGGATTGGGGGCTAATCCTTACTTATTGCGAAGGACGCAGATCAACGTGGCCGTGTCTTGGCATATCAAAGGCGCTCCAGGCAGCCGCCATACGACACAGTTCAGACAACGGGTCACAGCTAAGATGTTATAGGTATTGATTTTATGGAGGGAGGAAAACCGGAGAACCCGGCGAAAAATCCTCGAAGCACAGGAGAGATCAACTACAACTCTACTCACATGAGTTGTATTCTCTCCTGCATGTGCTTTAAAAGAAATCTTGGGGATTTTAAGATTGACGTTTATCTCACTCTATCGTATCTCACTTTATTCTTAAAGTGTTCATGACACGAAAATTAAGTTTTTCTTCAGTATTTGAAAGGGCGCTTAAAATGACAGAATAACATCTTTTGCAGTTTTTGGTTTCCTTGCTTCGTTTTTGAGATATTTCAGTTTGATATGCAAATGTCACACGTTGTGACGTCACAATGTCATGTGCATAATGAGTTATCGGAGAAAGTTATACATCTTTGCTATTATCAAATATAATCACTTGAAAATTCTACATGTTTGGTGTAGTGTGAGGAACACACGTACATGCAAATAAGACAAACTTTGTTTTTGCTTCATATATATGCATTTCAAAATACTTGAAGCCTTGTATTTCGGAAAAGAATTTTTTCGACTGTAAATGCGATTTACGCGTTTTTTGTGATTTTGAATTGAAGGTCTCAAAACTGCCAAAAGGCGAAACTTGCAGGTACCATTCCAAATGTGTTATTTTGCTATTTTACGGTTAAAAACATAATTTTCACCAAAAATTTGCCATTTAGAGCCTTATTTCAGAAAATAATTTTATCGGCTCAGAATGGCGAGATACGCGTTTTTGTGATTTTGAAAGTTGGATCGGCGGTTGCTACCCCGTTGCTAGAGTCTTGGTTGACAGGCTTATATTACTTCACTAGATTTTCGTATTAGTTGAAAAGCATTATCCATATGACTGTGACAAACACAGCAACCTTTGACGCTCTTAAACTGAGCGACGAATTATCTCCCACACGGAAAAGCACATTACGTTTAGATTCGTCTTCTGTGCAGCCTAGCCAGTAAGGTCCAATAGGCTTGGGATAGCTTGGTAAAACGCTAAATGAATAATGGTCGAATTTATAATACTGCCCATCTTTAAAAAAGTATGTCTCCCCCGTCGGAGTTTGTAAAGCACTGTCAAGGTTCGCGGGAAGTCCACGCCAGTATCGAGTAATAAGTTTAGGATAACCTGCGTATATCTTCTTCTTTTCTTCATTGAATTTCCAATACATATCTCCCTTGAAAAAATAAGTTTCGCCATTACCACCAAACGCAACCGCGGCGTCCATTTCTCGTAAGGCCGGTGGTAAGCCATAATTATCGATAAAATCGGGACCTTTGATATGCTTCGTGCCGAGAAAGATCGTATATCTGGAAGAGATCAGAATATTGAGCATGAACGGAGGATTAGCAATAATAATAATAATAATTAGTGATTTATATTGCGCATTCTTCATGACGTAATGATCGAATGCGCATTACAGTATACAACAGAATAGATAAATAGGTATAGCTATATATTTACAATACATGAAATAGTTATTAAGATGTAGGTGTTGATTTTTACGGAGGGAGGAAAACCGGAGAACCCGGCGAAAAACCCTCGAAGCACAGGAGAGACCAACTAAACTCTACTCAGATGAGTCGCAAGCTCGAGAACTGGGTTATTCCCAGACGGTCACCCATCCAAGTACTAACCCCGTCTAACCGGGCTTAACTATTGGTGAGAGGCAGCGCCCTAACAGCACACGCCACCCGTGCTCCCCACGAGCAATACGTGAGTTTGAATAATTGTTCCTTCTGCGTACAAGCTGTTGTAAATTGTTAATACAAAAATAAACCCAGATCTCTAGATGGGACTCGAACCCAAGACCATGCAATTACCAGCTAGAACTGATGTCGAAAATTCTTTCAAGTTTTGTTGTTGCCAATTTCTGGTGAACTACTATAATAAACTTACCTGAAACGTGAAAAGAACACAGTGTAGCCATCATTTCTTGTATACGCTGCTCTTACTTCTGTAATTAAGTCCTTCCAATGTGTTCTGAGGCTCTTGGGTCCTTTTGACTTGCCACCATTTTGGTTTAATACGTAGTAATTAAAACCATTGATAGCATACACTCTCTTGCGGTGTTTGTCGTGGAAGGTTGCATTGAATGTTATTTTGCATTCTGGGCGCGGCGGGGACGGAAGGACAATCTTTTTTTCTCGATTTTTTCCAGTTGGTTTACCTGGAAAGTTTAAAGTGATTCGAGTAAAGAAATGAGCAATTGTTAAAGTAGCATTAGACTAAGAAAAAGCATATTGCAACGTTTTAAGAGCAATGTTGTTAAAGTAGCATTAGACTAAGAAAAAGCGAAATTCTTGAAATGGTTACAGCGGTGGATTAAACCACCCATCAGTCCGCTTTCATTCTTCCCTTCCCTTCCCTTCCTTCCCTTCCCTTCCTCCCTCTCTTTTTTCTCTTTCAATCCTTTCCCTTTCTTTTCTACCACCCTTCCCTCCTTTCTTCCCTCTTTCCCTTCCTTCCTTCCCTCCCTCCTTCCCTCCCTCCCTCCCTCCCTCCCTCCCTCCCCCCCTCCCTCCCTCCCTCCCTCCCTCCTTTTAAAGTTAAGTCCGCTCGTTCGTCTGTCCGCACTGTCCGTTCGTTCATCTTACGTATCTCCTTTTCTTTTCCCCTATTTCATCCTCCTCTCTCAGTCACATTTTTGTCCTTCCTTTTTCCCCCCATCTCCGCAAAAGATCTTAACAAGACCGTCTGATGACTTACCATAGAGATATTGAATACCGTTGCGGTCATCACTCTTTAGTTCAACATCACCCATTTTACCAGCAGTGTACCATGGGTACATGATCGCCCCTTTTATGTTGCTGTGTTTTAATCCCAGGCTGTGACCAAACTCATGAGTAGTCACCCAAATAAAGTTCGTTGCGTCATACTCAGTCAAGGAAAATTTCTCGTCCAGGTCAAAGTGAGCATCACCAGCACGATCTAAAAAGTAAAAAACCAAACTAACTCAACAAACAAAAGAAGAGAAAAATTATGCCTGACGAATTAAGGTAAGCTACCCTAGGCCCCAAAACACTAATATGCCCAATTAAATTTTCCCCCTCAGAATATTACACCTGCCAGCAGCAGAGTGCAATATAATTCCAAAAACTTGGTCTGACATTATGTCAGACCAACCCAGGTTTTGGTCGGACATGATTGGACACTAAGTATTTTTGAATTCAATGGGGAAATTTTTTTTAAATTTTAATTTAACAACTTAAAAGAAAAGTAAATAAAACTTAAATAGAAGAAAAGTTGTACTCTGGCTTGTACTATTAATACATTGTAACAACCTCACTGGCACAACCGTATGCACAATGCTCAATAGAACAACAACTTAGTCACAGTATAAATATAAAATACTTATCCTAATACATGAGTAACATGACAAAAAATATTAACAGGTATTACTAATTTACTATATAACATAATATAAGTTCAGTACTAAGTACTTAATTAAGCAGATTATACGACAGTTTGAGAAATTAGCTTCGAAGTTTAAAAACAAGCGAATAAGCGATATTTCGCACTTAACGACTCAAAACAGAATACGCTAGAAAAGGCTGGCTCAGTGTGGGAAAACATTTTCCCTTGCACGTGTAACCGATTACGTTTTGGTTTTGCGAGAATGAGGGAGAAATTACTGCGGCTAAATGGTCGACCAAAATGTCCGTGCAGAGCAATCAGTGGAAGGCCATATCCGCGTTTTGGGCGGAATATGGTCGGTGACCGACCGTTATATTGCACTCTGGGCCCAGCAGTGACTTAATTCGTTGACTTCTCCTTCTTATAAAAGCTTTTTCTAACCGGTAAGTGTAAGTGTAAATCATTCGCTATTATTGTTATAATAACCTTGTACACGGAGAAATTTTATAGAACACCCGTCCTTTTTTTGAAACCACAATTTTAAAGCAGAAATACGTATTGGTTGACGGTTGTTTCAACGTTTGTTAATATCAAACTGGTTTTTCTTTAAAGAACGGCTGGCAATCTTATACGATGTACTTTCCATAATTTGACCCTAATACTAACAGATACTAATAGTAACAGATATGAAAATAGTGAAGGTGGCTCAAATTCTAAAGTTGAACTAGAATTGCTTCTTTTTTCTTCATAATAACATTTCAATCAATTTTCCTCATTCCTGATTGGCTAATGACGTCTATTAAATTTAAATTGTTTTAGTAGGGTATTTAAAAAGAATACCACGTGGTATTTTTTTTAATACCATATATCTGGGTGTTTGCTGTAAATATTCCATCTGCCAAACTGACTTGATCGCCAACGTTTGATGCGACATAAAATGACGTGTGTCAGGCACGTGGCCAGGATTTTGAAAGGGGGGGGGGGGGGGGGGGGGCCCGAAAAAAAAAACGTTTAGGGGGGTCCCGGGGCATGCTCCCCCGGGAAATTTTGAAATCCAGAGTCGCTGAAATGCCATTTCCTGGCTTTTGGAGGAAGATTTTACAGACTCGAAAGGTTAAAAAACGTCACATAGATACTCAAAATGCATACACTCAGTAAATTGAATACATTGTTTACAGTTTATTTTCTGACACAATTCATATTGCATCAGTTTTGTAGTTACATGTGTCGTTTCATATCAAAAGGGAGTGACGTGTGTCAGTTTGGATGATGGAAACAATTGCTGACAAATATTGCTGACAAGTCAGAGTCCTGGTTTATTTGCTTTTGCCGAGCGTTCAAGTCAAGAAATTAGTCATGAAGAAAGTTCAATAAAGGTTACTTAAAACATGCTTAAAACAGTTGAAAATTAGATGAAGACATTACTCAAAGATGCTGTTTATATCAATGTCACGCTGTGAAAGAACTCGACGTCCTTTTGATATGCTGAGTTTGGTGTTTATATAGTTACGTCGTTCTGTCAAGCTTTGCATTATTTTGAGAAAAGGTAAAATTGATTGAAATGTTATTAAAAGGAAATAACACTTGTTCTCGAAGAATTAATGAAAAATCACATTTGTGTATTTGTCTTTGGCACTCGTGGTATTATGAAGATTTGCCAAACACGCGTGCGATTTTTTATTAAGCTTAATTCTTCTCGAACCGTGTTATTTCCTCTTACAAATCATTCATCTTGTTCAACTTCGGTAGCGGTCTAATAAGTAGAGGCAAATACATGTCCGTTCACCTTTTTATTCTTCTTTATTAAATTAAACTCTTATAAAAAGAGTATAAATACTCCTTTTTTTTCTAAAATACAAGTTTCAAAAGTGAACCACAATTCCCAATAGTGTAGTACTGTATTTTAATTTGCATTGTTGGAGGACAAATATTACCAGGGTTAAGTCACGTTGGCCTGAAAAACAGAGAAAAATCTTCTCGACGTTTCGAGCGAAGGCCCTTCGTCAGGAGAAATTAGTAAACAACTCACATGTGGTCACGCGTATTTATAGCAGAGCTACAATGGGAATCACGTGAACACATGTAAGCCAATAAAAACAAAGTAAACAAATAAATTAATATGTAATTTTAGCCTGTGTGCAGGTGCTGACCCAATTTGTGGGTCAGCTACCTGCAAATAGGCAAAGAAACAGGTTATAAATTACTATTTAAATCATCAGAAAAAGGTTAAGGAAAAGGTGTGGAATATGGTGGTGGAGTGAGCTAAATGAAAGAGAATCGCTCATTGAGGCCGTGAGGGTGAATGGTACCAAGTTTGTAAATGAGACGCATTTCTTGTTTACGACGAGTATCGTTACAACCTGTAATGGGCTGAATGGCACAGATTTTCATGTTGGAAAAGGAGTGGTTGGCACTGTTGAAGTGCCTGGCAACAGGTTTGTTTGGCACATTCTTTTTGACATCACGAAGGTGTTCAACAAACCTGTCACCTAAACGTCTTCCAGTTTCTCCGATGTAAAGCATGGGACATTTACTGCAAGAGATACAGTAAATGAGGTTGGAGGAAGTGCAAGTGAAACTGTGGGTTATGTTGAACCTACATTTTGGAGCCGATGGTCGGTTCATTGATGATTGCTTAGGCACTGCATCATGTTCGCGCACTGACCTGGTTTGCTTCATTAACTATGTTAATGACTTCCACCCAGCACTCCAGTTCACATGGGAGATCAGTGAGACTAGTGTGTCGTTCTTAGATATTCTCGTCTCCATTAATGGTAATAAGCTGAGCACTTATGTCTTTTACAAGACCACTGACTCTCATAGCTACCTCCTCTTCTCCTCTCATCATCCTAAACACACCAAAACTTCCATTCCTTTCTCTCAATTTCTTCGTCTTCGCCGCCTCTGCAGTGAAGATGATGATTTCAATGCCAAATGTTTGGAAATGAGAAACTTTTTTGTTAATCGCGGTTATCCTTCCCACCTCTTAGACACTGCCTTACACAAGGTCTCCAACATTTCCCGTTCAGACACCTTAAGCGAACCTTTGGCTACCATTTCTAATGAAAAAGTACCTCTAGTTCTCACTTTTCATCCCTTCAATTTCAAAGTAAGGGACATCATTAGCCGCAATTTCGACCTCATTAAAAATGACCCAGAAACATCTTCCATTTTCTCTGAGAAACCCCTAGTATCTTTTCGGCATAGCAAAAACATCCGGGAAAACGTTGTTCACAGCTCACTGCAGCAAGCCTTGGTATCACATGTTGGCACCAGCTCTTGCTGTCGTGGTAGGTGCAACACCTGTAAATATTTAGACTCCTCAATTTCAATTTCGGCTCCAAAATGTAGGTTCAACATAACCCACAGTTTCACTTGCACTTCCTCCAACCTCATTTACTGTATCTCTTGCAGTAAATGTCCCATGCTTTACATCGGAGAAACTGGAAGACGTTTAGGTGACAGGTTTGTTGAACACCTTCGTGATGTCAAAAAGAATGTGCCAAACAAACCTGTTGCCAGGCACTTCAACAGTGCCAACCACTCCTTTTCCAACATGAAAATCTGTGCCATTCAGCCCATTACAGGTTGTAACGATACTCGTCGTAAACAAGAAATGCGTCTCATTTACAAACTTGGTACCATTCACCCTCACGGCCTCAATGAGCGATTCTCTTTCATTTAGCTCACTCCACCACCATATTCCACACCTTTTCCTTAACCTTTTTCTGATGATTTAAATAGTAATTTATAACCTGTTTCTTTGCCTATTTACAGGTAGCTGACCCACAAATTGGGTCAGCACCTGCACACAGGCTAAAATTACATATTAATTTATTTGTTTACTTTGTTTTTATTGGCTTACATGTGTTCACGTGATTCCCATTGTAGCTCTGCTATAAATACGCGTGACCACATGTGAGTTGTTTACTAATTTCTCCTGACGAAGGGCCTTCGCTCGAAACGTCGAGAAGATTTTTCTCTGTTTTTCAGGCCAACGTGACTTAACCCTGGTAATATTTGAATTCCCAATACAGTTGACTTGTACTGTATTTTAATTTGCATTGTTGGAGGACAATTTAATAAGAACTTCTAATTGTTATGGTGTTGCTTCTGGGGGTTCTTCCTTTGATGAGCAAAATCGTCTGTCATTAGTAAAACAATAAATTAAAGGGGGACCATTTTTGGCAAGCTCATGCAAGAATGGGTTAAATGTTCAAAGAAACCAGTTTAAAATGAGAAGGCCATTTTCTTCCAAGGTTAAAATATATATAAATTTTGTTAAGAGAACTACGCTGGTCAAATGACTGATCAGCCATCACAATTTTTTGTTACCAACTTAACAAGATTTTCACTGATCATCTGGTGATTTTGGCCAGTCATTCCTTGAAATGTCCGGTCAAAACTTATCACTGTCTGACATACAGAAATTTAAGATTAAAAAACTTTAAAAGAAAAACCAATTGGCAGAACTTACCATCATATTTCTGTGGGTAGAATGCATGAGCCAATGAACCACCACGACCATCAAACTTCCAACCATCATTGTGTTCCCCTCTAATAAATTTAATCTTGATATCTGCATTGCCTTCTTTCTTCTCAGTGAAGGTCAGTTGTGATGCAAATGACCATTTTTGAAATGCTGCCTTTACAGTTTTTAATATAAGATCTGGTGGCATCTTTTCTCTGCTTGTTGGACCATCATATGGGTCATTTAATATTTGATAAGTTAATTCCTGCAACACAAACAAATGTTTCAATGGTGGATGTTCGTCAAGCCTAATTACTCAGAAAAGATTTCTGAGCCCCAGACAGGGTTTGAACCTGCAACCTTCGAATGACTGGTTAGATACTCTAACCACTGAGCCACTGAGGCTCAGATGAAGAGCTAAGGTTGCAAATTTGGGCTCATCGTAAATGGCCCCTGAGGATTTTTTCCTCTAGAGCTGTGATGATTTCCCAGTCATGTCTTCCATTGTATGTATTTGTTTATGGCTAAGTTTTATAAATAAATAAAAAATTCATAGTCAACACAAAATTGGGTTTATTTCTGCTCTGGATTTTCATTAAATGTTTTCAAACCTTCATAAGAAGGGTATCAAATCCATATACAGGTACTGGTAGTAAAAACATGGTGGGTAAAATTTTAGCAGGTATTTAATGAATTGTGTTGACTTCAGGAGGAAACATGAAATTTAGTTGGGAAAGTTTTAAAAACAGAATTAGTCTTTGGTTTTCTAGTAAACCATATAGTATCTCTCTCTATCAGGGCTACTACAGACCAAGGGTAGATACATAGATTGTAGACTAGACTGACCCCCTCCAGTTGAAAACTCATTTCAGGCCCTCCCCCCCCCCCCCCCCCAATCTCTTAAGATAAGACTTTCTTATCTAAAATTACTTGGGAGGGAGTCAAAGAATACCCCTTATCATTCTCAGGGCCATCGAGAGCCAGGATGGGCCCTCGGTCAAACGTTG
This sequence comes from Corallium rubrum, assembly GCA_964035015.1. Taxonomy (NCBI): domain Eukaryota; kingdom Metazoa; phylum Cnidaria; class Anthozoa; order Scleralcyonacea; family Coralliidae; genus Corallium; species Corallium rubrum. Next base: position 9,391,893 of record OZ036002.1, read on the forward strand.
GAGTCGCCCCCATCCACCCCCCACTGAAATCAATGTTTTAATACCATCATATTGAGTATTCTAAGAGTATTCGTACACCAGAAGCATCAGTCAAGCTAAAATATTTACAATGGCCATACTCATACCACCTTTATAAACGTATTAAAAGGGCAAAACAGATGACGTTTCTGTAGTTTAACTGTTTTGACGCTAAATTTAATAATAAATTTCTTGGACTAAAATGTTAAAAAATGTTGCGTGAAACTTTAATTGCAAAATAATCCTAACAAATTCACAATAAATTACCTAACTAGGAAAGGAAGGAAACTAGAAAATGGTTAAGAGCGACGAGTTGTAAGTTTAAACATTGTTTCTCTCACCTTTTTGTCCCATTTGGTTCCATGTAAAGCGTATCTTCGTCTCCTGCTTTTCTTATATGCAGGATCCTTATCCCCACATCTGGGTGTTTGTATTAATTCAATAGTTTCATTGTCTAACTTCCCCGTTTCCTTCAAGCCTGCAAATCTTTGCAAGTCTTTGAGACTTTGTGATAAGTCTTGAGCCCCCTGAGCTGATCCTTCGTGTGACGGCGCAAGGTAGCCATATTTTTGTAAATAATTCTGAAAAGAATTAAATATAAAAAAGAACAAGGAATGAATATGTATATCCTAGAATAATTACTGTAAAAGATGTTGGTTAATAATTACACGCTTGGCCGTTTGAGGTACGCGCGTCTCGTTTCATACGACGTGCGCATTTCTTCTATTAGCGTCTTATTTTGTTGTGCCGCATACGCAACACTTGGGAGAAATGTTCTGAAAAATCTTTCCTTGAGTGCGGCTAAACGTCTTAAAACGGTAGCGTGCCATTGGTCACTTGGCGTGACATCTGACAACATAGCGCAACGTCGACTTGTAGGGTAGCGCAAGGTCTAATAACAGCGCAAATGCGCAACGTCTTCTAGAGTAGCCCAACGTCTTAACACAACATAGCACAACGTCTTGTGGCGCGTAGCCCATGCGTAGCTGAACGTCTAGCCGACGTGAGGTAACTTCTTACAATGCAGCACTTAACTTTTTTATCAAATGTTTCGCACGGCAAACTCCAAAGATTTCGCACGGCGAACTCGGAACGTCTTTCAGTTTGTAATTTTAACATTTAGAATCCGTCTGGTTTTGTAAACATCTACTTGGTTAACAAAATAGCTTAATTTTAATCGTGTGTCGCGTCGGATTAATATATTTCCTGAAAGTATTTATCATTCGTATTATGACTTTTTCCTGTGCCCACTGTGATCTTAAATGACAAGCAACTTGATCTTGCGGACATATAAATACTTTGACTTTCAACGATAAGCGTATCCTTAAAATGTGTCGCTGCTGTTAGAAATGCGGATTATCATCTTATCTTAGACCACTTATCTTGATTGTAGATTTACATCTATAGCTAAAAGCGTCTGAGGTCTAATAAAAATACACCAGCAGTCCAAATTGAATTGCTCAACTGCCCAGCTTGCTAAGCTTGATCATTCAAATTACATAGCAAGTCTTATCACAGTTAAATAATTAATAACTTGCAAGACTATATGGTTGCAAATAGTGAAATAAAAGTAGTGTGCTGCGTAGGCAGTGTTGAAACAACAATCGAAATATAGTAAGGTTAGATATACTGCCGAAACAAAGAACGTAAATTCTCTGTTTCGGCAGTATATCTAATTTCGGTATATGGTTCCAACTCTGCTTCAACAAACAACAAATATTTCATTTGGGGCCTATTCTACAATTATTGAGAGAGTTGTGGCTCTTTTTCATCGATTTTATATATGAACTCTTTTATCACGACAGACAAAGACACTATCTTGAAGGAAAACTAATATAAAAAATGTTCAAGATAGTGGGGTAACCGAATTTCATACAGATAGGCGAATTTGGCAAGGCCCTTCCTACGATTACTAAGGGAGTAATGATTCTTTCAACGGATTTTTATATGTACTGTTCTATCACACTACAAAGACACAATCTTAAAGGAAAACGAAAAAAAATGTTCAAGATATAGTAGGATAACCGAATTCGCGGCCCAGGCTTTTTCATTTGGGGTTTAGCATATACTGTCAATTCAGTCATTATACAACAGACTATCTCGAAGGAAAACGGAAAAAAATTCAAGATAGCTACATAACTGTTACAGAAGTTACAGAATCTCGATTCAAGGTCTATTCTACAATTGTACAGTATTACTGAAACGAATTATGGCTCTTTTTCATCGGGTTATATATGCTGTTCCACGCAACATCTCGAAGGAAAACGAAAATGTTTTTTAAGATAAGGCGATAACCGAGATAGCCAGATTAAACTGTAATAGTCAATATCATTTTTGGCATCACAATCTTCTATTTGACCACCTGTGATTGTGTGTAACCAAGAGTCCAAATGAAAAAGAAAGCCTCATCCAATATTTATATAATTTAACTCTTCGGCACATTTCATCTCGTAAGTTGCACGGATATTTTCCGCAAGGAACACAATATACTGCGGTATCCGTGGACTATCAACGATATACCACCCCGCTATGGAATTTCCACACACACAAAAAAAAAATAGTGATCGCAAAGCTCACGACCTTATCCTGAAGGTCAGTGGTGATAAAGCACACGGTGGAACTTTTTACCACCTTATAAAGAAAATTCGATGTTTACATCAAATACAATTATCAGCTGGAGACAAGTTGTATCGAGTTACCTCTGCAACCCGAACTGATTAGCGCTTCAAAGATCACGAGAATACAGTAAACACCCACTTTTAAGAACCTATTATAGGATTTGGAACTTGTAGGCGTTCAAAACCTTACTATATATAAGAACTAGTTGTTGAGCCTAAAGTTTGGAACATATGGAACACATATTGTGATCTAAATGAGATTGGGAACGAACAACACCTTTTAATGTCAGTAGTTGAAACACAAAGTTCGCCGATCTCAGAGTTAATTTTATGGAAAGTCTCTGTAAAATAAATAACTCGTTTTCTAAATTTAGCTAACAAGACCTTTTCATGTATGTCATTGCTATGCAAGACGAAACAATGATGACTTTGGTAGCTAAATACTGTTTTAACGTTTTAACAAGTTTTGAAAGTTTATAGTTGAGCACGTAGTTTAGTTTATATGTTATATGTATGTATCTTATATACCAAATCTGGTATTTATGTTGTTTGGATAAATCTATGGAAATAAATTTGAAATCATTCAGCGATATAGAGCCGGGTGTGTAGTTGTTTAGAATATAAATTGAATATACTGTCACAATATGGAACATAAAAGTTTAACGTTTCGAGCGAAGGCCCTTCGTCAGAGAGAAACGTCTAACCTTAGTTTTAGGTTTCACTATTTTACTCTGTCTAACGTCAGACTTTTTTACTTGTCCATAGACTTGTCAAATAGAGAATCTTGCGCAAACCTAGGCAGCAATGGGTTAAAATAATCAATGATCATAGACAGGAGAAATTTATTGTACATGTCACATATGGATAGTTCGACAGAGCAAACCGCGAATTAGTTCCAAAATGCGAACAAGAAATCACGATTTAAAAGAATTACTTGTTGGGGAACAGGTTACGGGAAAAGTTTAATTTTCACGTTCTTGTTGGCCCGGGAGTAAATGTCTAGAAGATTTTAATAGCACCGAATGGCCGTGTCCGTACAGTGTTCTTGTATGGAGGCCATCCTGCTTCCTAGTTGAAACAGTTATGCTTATTTGGTATGGAGTAGCATTTTGACTAAAAATGAGTCCGGAAATAGATTTGGGTTTTGGCTTTATCAGTGTAGCATCGTATAGCATGCCAATTTTAAATGAAATGCAACATGAACCCCAACATCTCAAAACATCTTGTTTACTGACGATTCATGCGTCTAATGAGACCCCAGACAACTAAAAAGAGAACTTGATTACTGTGTCTACATTACAAGAATGATCTTTCTGCATTTCATTCCGAAAGAAAAAGCGAAAGCATTTTTCAAAAAGACCATGCTGTGTTGTTTTTTTTACAATTCAAAGATATTTGCCAGGCGGAAATCTAACGACAAAGACAATACGAAGGCAAACGCGCACGACATCCGGTCAAGATATACGAATCCGTTTGGAAATAGCAATATCTTTCTAACCGTGTATCACAAGTAATCCTTTCATGTCAGACTTCATTGTTACTATAGTGAAAGTTTCTAGTCTGTATATCAATTTTAACAAAGTTGCCACCGGAAACTTGAATTAGCGATCAAGTCATTGTTTTCCCTCAACGGGAGATACAGGAATATATTAACATCCTTAGTCCGCGATATACCATGACGTGATAACATTTTGTAATAGTGAACAATATGTTACGTGTAATACTTCTTAGACTTGAAAACGGTAGATATTGTTCGCTTTTCGTTTCTAAGGTATATAGGCGGTCGCGATGTTGATCCGTGACAGTTCAATGTTGCGTATTTACACAGATTGTATTTGACTGACGTGACATTCACACAGACATGGTAAATTTCGTATCTTTGTTCATTTCAACAACATTGTCGCTCACGGCTTCATGTTTCAGACAGCGCTCTTCAGACACTTGTGCCTTGACATCTCCACGACGCATACAAAGCGTTGTCTGCTACTGTTTTCCTTTGCATTCCCCAAATAATGTTTATATGTGTTAAACATGTAGCCAACTTTAATTATTGATAACAGCAAAAGCCTTTAGGCTAGTTCAATAATGGAATATCTCGCCGTTTTCGATCTACTTCCTATATCTAAGGCTAAAAAGGGGTAGCAATTGACGTTGGTTCAATACATTGTTCAAAGATCGATCAGTCACAGACAAATTTTTGAACAAACATCACGAAAAACTCTAAATGCCTAGATGTCTGGGAAATTTGTATGATAATACCGCTGTGTCGGCTCCTATAGAACGAATAATTTACACCGCCATCTGAAGAATACGTTACCCATGTCACCGATTCGTCAGAAATAGCGAGAGCGTATTAAATGTCTATCTAGAAAATATATATTGTCTTGGCAGACGATGTATGAACGATATCAAATAGTAGCTTACTAACAAGGAGAATATATATATACTTACCAGACCCGCTTTAGTATTTTTGCTCCTCGTGGGCTTCCCTTGGACGATATTGTTGAAAATAAAGCATAAGGCTGATAACCAGTAAAGGAAAAATAATACTGTTCTTGTATACATCTCAGAAAATTCGTTCAGTTTCAGAATGCCAGCGTTGGATCCAAACGTGATCAACGAGCGATATATATTATTACTTGGAATCTTGATTGTTTAGTTTAGCAAGTCTGTGATGTGAGCGCGGCTGGTCGAGTCACGAGTCTTTGACTTAGATATTACACAAACCCTCTATCAGTTGTGTACTGGATGGATATGTTTTTCTATTCTGGAAGAAACTAGATCTTGGTTGTGCCACAACGGGCTAGGGGCTAGCGTATTGCAAATGACGACAACCGCGTGATGACAAGAAGCTTTTAAATTGGTTAATGAGCGGTTAGTGACGCATGTACTCAGCGGTTATCCGTTTCAACTTGGCTTCCTGCCCCAAAACGTAAGCCATTCGGTTCTTGAGTTGGGTAGCCTCTCCCTTATACGAATTATTAAATAGTAATGCGATTTTAATGACAGCAAGGATCAGCATAATATTACTACTAATGATAATTTCCGTCAAAAAAATTCACTCCTAGCTCAAATGTTGAAAAAAAAATATAAAACAAAACAACACGAAAAATAACATTTGTAAAACTAAAATATGAACAAAATCAAGACAAAGTGAACCAGTGGTATTCTGATTTCATTTCGAAGTCGTTGAGATTAATTAAAGTATTAAACACAAGGGGAACATCACACCTAAAAAGAAAAGAAAAACGGTCAGCAGAATAGTATGTGGGCTCATTGTCATTACCAGTCATTACTTACCGGTAGATTGTCGCTTCATTAAAGTTGAGGTCAGGAAAGAGAGCGAATTTTTATAGTGTTATTAAAGGATTTTCCACTAGGCGACTTTTCGCGCGAAGCGACTTTCTTTTGTTCGAATTCAATAGATTTCTGATTAGTTCCAGCTCAGAGCTCATGAGAGGTTTTTGTAAATAATTTTATGTTTTACGTTGCAAATATCTAGCAAAAAGTCGCTGACTGTCGGTAATAGGCGAGTTTCAGGGTGTAGCGCGCGCATCATTTTTCAAAAAAACTGGCATGCTCCCCTCAAAGTAAACGTACTATTTAAAATAAACAAAGTATAGATACAGTTTCTGGATGTTTAGCGCTGTTATTCTGCTGTTGTTGGCTCGCTAGCAAGTCTGTTTGCCATTGCTTACTTTGTGGGGAGCCCACCAAGAGCCCGCCAATTCCTTTCCAAAACGATGCGCGCGCAACACCCTGAAACTTGCCTATTGATGTTTCCATTAACTGTTGTCGCATCGGCGACTGTTGTAACTGTTGTAGAAGTTGAACCTGATTCAACTTCTACATCAGTCGCCGACTGCATGTCGCCGATTGGATTACAACAAGCGTTTCCATTAAGTTGTAATTGTTGTAAGACATGATCGGCGATAATCGCCGACTGAATTACAACAATAACAACTATACTAGTGGAAACCAAGCTTTATCGGGGTAAAATGAAGGGCTCGTCTCGAAACGTCAGTTTCGTTATCAACTGAACTATTCACGAATTGCACTGCCCTGTGTCTGTGTCGTTACAACTCAACTCACAAGCTTTTTTTCTGTACAAGGACAAGTTTATATTTTTGTCAGTTTTTGTTTCGAACTTTGCACTGCTATGAGGATAGGGACTTAACGTCACGGGAAAATGATCGATAACTTTTTATTATGCTTCGCCAGAACATTTAACAAGTACATACACAAACTGAACAATAAGTAAATAAATACACACATACAAATTGGCTGGGATACCATAACAGCTTTCGCCAATTACTGTGGACCCTTTGGTCAAGAGTTGTAAAAGTTGTGAGAGTTCTAAATGTTCTAAAAGCAGCAAGATATATGAACAAGACCGCGAGCAACATTACGTCGTCTTGGTCCAATATATTATTTAGGGCACAATGATAATATTCTAAAAAGGACTTCTTAAAGGATTTCAATTTAATAGATTTGTATCTAAGGTATTTTGGGAGGACATTCCACGTTCTACATGTTCGTACAAAAAAGGAGGGCTGATAAGTGACTGTTTTACATTTCCTTGGAATAAAAGTATATACATCGTTACACAACTTTTTTTGTGCTCTTTCAATGCAATGCAATGCCAGGCTCTTGTTGATAAATTAGTTCCTTTCTGATATTAAGGATGTCTAGGATATTGCAATCAAAGTAGATACCTAGTGGGCTGCGTAGGCAGTAGACTAGTTGAAACACAAACAAACCGCGGAAATGTAGTAAGCTAGGGTGGGTATCACTGCCGAAACATAGAAGTCTTTAAACGCCTCGAGCGAAGACCCTCTGTCAGAGAGTAATAAGACGAAGGGCCCTTGCTCAAAACGTTAACTTCTACATTCCATGTTTGGCAGTATATATCCAACCTTATTATATTTCAATCTACCATATATTGATGTTTATTGAGACAGACGTCTGTACATCCTCCGAGAAAGTATTTTTTCCCGCTTTAAATTTTATGCATTTATATTATAAGCTCTTCTCTGTAGTTGTATAATGTATGTAAAATGAAGTGACGAAATGTTACCATGAAGTGAACATTTTTTGTAATGTTGCGTGTGGAGCGAGCGAGATGTCATCTTGTATCTTGTCAGACTAAAAGCAGCCGAAAGCTTTTCCGTAGTTTTGGTGAAGTGATAAAAGGTGCACTTACGTTAAGTCCTTGAAACAAATAAGATATTAGTTCGCTGACCGACAACTGTCAAAAAAAGGATATATTATGTAGACACGTTTTCATTAAATGTTAAGCTGTGGTGGGTCTATAAAAACAAACCAACCAATATTGCAAAGTAGAATATTTTTGAAAAAATACCGTTTTTGAATGTTTTTAGTCGTCATAATATATATAACATATATACTCATTTAATCAAAACTGGATCTTTGCGATACATTCATTTCTCGTAATATTTGCTGTTTAAATACTTGCCTGCTTCTCATTGAGCTCGTAGCTTCAAAATTAAGTTCCTTTTTGTGTCATATTATTTTAACCTATTCCTGCCCGAGTCGGCCAAAATGGCCTGTAGTTATTATTTTACGTGTCTATAATGTCAGAAATATAAACGCAAAGGCCTCTCTGGAAAGCAGCAGCTGTATTCAGTATTAGTCGAGTAGAGTCTTCGTTTCATTCGTTTATCACTTAGCAGGAATGGGCTAAATATTTGATGTTGATAATATTGTAATATATCAGTGATGATCATGCTAAAAATCGCAGGGGTCCTTGTTCGAACATTGATTTTAAAACTTAAAGGAAGTTTCTCTCCAATTTTTTTGTGAGTTGTTTTTAGGATCGGTTTTATTATTCACTCAACGAGTGATTTATTAAATTCTTAGCAAAACATCTCAATGAATGTGTTGAAACATAGTTGGCTTCATCTCTTTTGACACTAGTACCTTTCACCCTGTTTTGGATGTCGTATATCAATCACGTTCGAGACATCTTTCCTATTTTATGGAACTTTTAATTGCCATTTGTACAAAAAGGATGTAATTCTTTTCCTATATTTGACCGCCCCAAACCGGCCACTTTCTTATTTTACGATTTTACTAGTAATAACCCCCAGGAGGGAAGGTGTTAACTGTCTATCTCTTTTTCATAAAATGTTGGTCAGAATATCTAAGCCTATATATAGTGTTTGTAAAACAATATGAAAAATACAGTTGTGTCTATCGAAGAGAATCAAGAGATTCGTCTTTAGGAAAAGGTTGGGCATTTGCATCTATAAATAAGTATTGCACAGACAACGAAAATAAGACAAAATGTAGTGACAAATAAGCATTTATTTTTGGGCATGACAGACCAGGCTGATATGGAAATCTCGAGATTCTCGACAAGATATGAATAAAGATAAACCAAACACAAAACTTAAATTTTTATCTCTCCATCTGAGCGTTGTCCATCGTGTTTCTCTTGCTTCATACCATAATACATGTTTTGGGTCTCCCAGCCCCACCCATTCCAATATGTAACTATACAAAGGGAACTGCGGTTGACCCATTAAAACTGATAAAAAGCTTTTAAGAGTTTTGTTTTGACGCCGTTACGTGTCACTACTTACTATAGAGCTACTATTAGTATTTTTCACCGGTTGTTACCAGTCCACGATTTAAATCCCATTGAAGAAGCATCTTTTAATTAATTTATTGTTAGGACAAGTGCAGTTTGGTGGACAACAGATACCAGATATGTGGAGTCAACCTAACATGAACCTAATTTACCTAAACCGTTTTTCATGCAGTTTGTCACCACGGACATGTAGATTACTTAAAGCGTAGACCTTTCTATCTATTAAACGCCAGACTAAGAGAGTGTCGCCCAACCATTGTACTAAGTTGATGCACATGCCATTGCATGATATAGTCTGTTTGTTTTGGACCGTACATACAGTAAAGCTTTTCACTTTTCAGACTTTCAATTTCCTTTGCCGCAAACACTGACGTAATTCGGATCCGACGTGCAGGAAGATTACGAATATTGAATGTCGAAGATTTGAGTAGATGAAGATGAAACGGAAGAAGGATAACCGAGAGGTTTTCTGTATATTAAAACCGATTACTTCATAGTTGAAGACTTGAAGCCTTCTTTGCACTCGTCCTCCCTCTCTCTCCGCTTTAAAGATGATTCCCACGATGCTGATTCGTCAGCTTTATGTCCTGATTAACTAGATTAGCCGTGTGAACTTCATATTTTATGGTAGTAAATAATGGATTAACAATCTACTTAAATTATTTCCTTCATGTTATCCGTTATTGTAAAGTCAATTATTTAAAAACTTATGTTTTGTTAACTGAAATTGACCATCTTAAGACAAAGCAGTGTTTTCAGACGTTTAACTATAATTCTATCTATTCCTGTACTCTATTTTATATACTCTATATATGTCTTATGTAATTTTAGCTGCAATTATTGGTTAGTGCCACACCTTTATTTTCTAGCTATAGGTAAAAAAAATCCGTAGTATATAATTAATGAAAGAATTAGTGTAACCATCTGGGAGTGTTCCTTGAAAAGCCTGTGGCGGGCTGTAAAGGTTTTAGAATCTTCCTGCCCGAAATACATTAATGTGAATAACTACTCTTACAAACATTGAATGCAAAGATTATATACTATATATAATATATAGCCAGGATCCGCTGTTCGGGCTGCAAGAACCAATGTTCATTTGTTCCACCAGATTCGTCAATAGTCCATACTAAACTGCAACAGGCAACTGGACTTGCAGAACAGCGCTAAAAGAAAGCTTTTCCTTAACCATTAAAATTTTTAAAGAATATATTGGCTTTTATATAACAGTTAGACTTCGACCATGTTCCGAGTTATTTTAGCTAGAGTATCATGGTTTTTATCCAAGATTTTTTTAACTTATTGAAAATACTGTAAAACTTTGGCATTTTGAAGCACAGCTAATTGGTATCATTAGTAGATCCCTTTTTCTCATTAAAATAAATATTGTTTGTTATTGTAGACATTTTGTAAGCCGATTCATGCAACTGTTGTTCCTTCACTTTAGCTTATAAGAATAGAAGTGGGTAGAAAAATAATCCCTATGACAGTTAAATAAGAGCATTGCAAACAACCATTATATATATACAGTGTATTTTATACTATGTATAATTTTAGCAGAATACTGATGTGTGGAGAAAAATAGCGATCGCCGGTTACGCTTGCGTGCATGCTTTTAAGTTTTAGCAAGACTTTTGTCTCCAGTACCTGTAAATAACGTAATATCTAAATATAGTTATGACTTGTGCTGCACACGTCAGTTTATTTAGCCTGCGTAGCGGCGCTTCAATCATACACTTTCACTCGTTCTTTTGAATACTATAGCTATGCACGTAATCACACACTTTCCCGGCCTCGTTCTTTTAAATGCTTTGTTATAACAATATAGCGCTGAAATAAATACCGTGCACACAATCATACACTTTCCCTCGTTCTTTTGAATACTATATGCACGCAATCATACACTTTCCTCGTTCTTTTAAATCGTTAGAACTATATCACTGAAAACCAGGCACGCAATCATACACTTTCCATCGTTCTTTTAAATGCCATGCACACAATCAG
>OZ036002.1:9405642-9528142 GCA_964035015.1 Corallium rubrum
ATTAAGTGCCGTGTGTTGAAACTGGGTAATATTTTGATATGTTAGAGGTGTTCTGCATGATAATAGCATATTAGCTTTGGAAGAGTCCTCCATGATTGGCATGATAACCATGGAACTCTACTTAAAAATATGTTTTTTACCGTACACCTCCCGAAAGTCGAAACTCTGATTTTATCATCATTGACAATAACTGAACAATAGTTTTTAGGGGAGCGTCATCTAGCCTTTCATCTCGATAGCCATGATTAGAAATTTAGAATACAATGCATATGATTCAAAAGAAACGTTTTGAAAATCCCGTGATATGAATGGTAAATTTTTTGTTTATTGCAAGTACCGTGAGATTGTGTGAATCCGAAACAGATAATATCATAGTTTCTTGTCTGTTCGCCAATAACGCTGGGTGTCCGCCATATTTTCTTGATTGGGACGTTGTTTTTGCCAGACCGTGATCAAGTGCAACATGAAACACCCAAGAGATACGTTCAAAATGTTGAAAAACGCTTATCTCGCCATTCTGAGTCGAAAACAGTTTTTTTCTGAAATAAGGCTCCAAATGCCAAATTATCGGTGTTTCTGACCAGAAACTAAGAAAACAACGCATTTGGAATGATTCCGACATCTGTGCGTGGGATTTCACGCCAGCTGGGCAAAGCAGTAATCTTTAGCAGAAGAAAAACTGCATAGCCTCACTTATTGTGACTCAGGGACTAACACATGACAGTACTTAGTTACTGATAACTCAATGTCCATCACCTCTTTGATGGAACTTGTTCGTAGAATTAAATAGACTGAATAACCATCTGGTGTTTATTTTGTCAATCTAGGATCGACGAGTAAAATAATCAGACACATAGTCCCTTATAATGCATGCGTGGCAATTGAGAAGGAAAGAGATTTATATAAGGCAGTTCTTATTCTGAGGAAGAGTTCCCCCGCTCGAAATATAGTAAATAAAGTACAGTACTGAGTGAACTGTACTGTACTGTACTGTACTGTACTGTACTGTACTGTACTGTACTGTACTGTACTGTACTGTACTGTACTGTACTGTACTGTACTGTACTGTACTGTACTGTACTGTACTGTACTGTACTGTACTGTACTGTACTGTACTGTACTGTACTGTACTGTACTGTACTGTACTGTACTGTACTGTACTGTACTGTACTGTACTGTACTGTACTGTACTGGAGTGGAGTGGTAATCTAGAAAGTTCACCACGTTTCCCCTTTGCTACAGTACAGTACAGTACAGTACAGTACAGTACAGTACAGTACAGTACAGTACAGTACAGTACAGTACAGTACAGTACAGTACAGTACAGTACAGTACAGTACAGTACAGTACAGTACAGTACAGTACAGTACAGTACAGTGTAGTATATACAGTACAGTGCAGTGCAGTATACAGTGCAGTGCAGTGCAGTATACAGTGCACTGCAGTATGCAGTGCAGTATACAGTGCAGTGCAGTACAGTTCTATCAACGATCTTCAATCAATTTTCCATTCCCTGACAGGGGCGTAGCGAGGGGGTGGAGTGTCGCCCCCAGTGTTGTCTTTGGCGGCCAATGCGGACTGCTGTTGGCAAATTTCTGTTCGGGATCTTCCAGAGAAAACGTTTGATGCGATGGTGACACTTTTATATTTCGGATAAATTTTTTTGGAAAATGCCGAAAAAATCACGGCAAAGTTGCCAAAAAAATCGTAACTTTCCCAACAAGATTGGATCACTGACAAGATGTGGTGAAAAAAATCCCGATGTCCAGTATCGTATATCCGTCTATCGTTTTATCTGGTGTTATCCGAAGAACAGAAATCGTGTTTCCTCTCACTAACAGAGCTTTTCGCTTGGCATTAACTGCACAAGTTACTGTGGCCAAAGATGAAAGGACATTCAGTAAATTGAAAACTGTGAAAAACTAGCTCATGTCGAGAACTAGTGACGAAAGGCTAGAACTGTGTTTCCTTCAATAAAAAAAGTCACTTTACTATGTATGTTTTGGCAACATGAAAGGGAAACGGTTATCCGTTCATAAATCTCTTTCCTTCTAAAGTAGCACGGCGCACTGTCTATAAGGTACTTTATCATTGTACTGCGTTGTCTGTGTCTAACGCCAGACAATTTTACTCGTCAATTCGTCAATCCTAGGCCGTCCACGTGGGAGGTAAATGGTTATCCGTTTATAAAATCCTTTCCTTCTCAAGTAGCGACGTCATAAGGCCCTTGTACCATGTCAGGCTAGCCTTTTTACTCACCAAGCCTATAGGGAGGCATGCAATTAGGTAAATCATGATCTCTTTTCAAGTAGCATCATAGTATTACTTTAGTTTACTGTGACTACAGTACATTTGAGTTTAACTTTTACATATAATTAACCTTGTTAATTGCTAATACCAGACCATTTTAAGGTGGGACAGGACGTTTGACAACCTCTGACAGGTAATTTGATGTAAAGAGTTAACTTTTCCAACAGTTCTGACAAAACTGGGACACAACACAGTTATAATTAAAAGATAATAATCCTAACTTCATGTCCCGCCTATACGTGTAATTGATTTGACCATAATTGCGTCTGGGTGAAAAAGCCGAGGTATAATGGATGATTTTGGCAAAAACAACATTCCAATCAAGAAAACATGGCGGACACCCTGCGTTGCCATAAAGAGACAGATATTATCTGTGTCTAGTGACAGACTGATCTCAAAAAAGACTGGATAGAGCAACTATTGATTGGAAAATGAAGCCAGAAACCGTCATTACTAAGGGACCAACTGCATGTTTGAAATGTCGCTGCAGAGTTTGCTCCTGTTCTTTTTCTTATTTTTCCCCTTTTATAACCAAACACAGCATTGTGTCTCGAATTCTCCATCTTCGTATTGCTCTACCTACAGTGCGCTGCATGACCGGCGCCATTAGCAAGGGATTAAATCGACGGCATTTCGCGAGCTTTATTTTCTGACCTTTGCGAACAATACAGTGTCAGTAAGTTACTTTATCCAGTTGTCTTTTAGCGATCAGTGATTGGATGGATGTTCACATGTGTGATGCGTTTGGAGAACAAGCCTGGTGACCACTCGCCTCTCTATGCGATCCGATTAAGTCGGATTAACATTTATCCGTCAAGTGGGATAATGCGAACAAGGCCAATAAGTGACCGACAATTAATTTGACTAAACCATGGCAAAAGATTAATTATTATTGTACTCGAACCACCAAACTTAATGTGGTTTGCTTGAAATCCAATGCATGTTCTATCCTAATTATTAGTTAAGCTGGGCTGGAGCTCACCAAGGGAATAAAATCAATAGGTTTATGAAGTGCAATAATATACAAACTTGAGAGTCGGATGCCCTCTAAAAACAGTTAATAAACATGAGTTACAGAAAGAATTGAACATTTTTGATCAGTGTGTGATAAATATTTTTTATACATGTCTGAAACACGGTTATACATTGTTTTGACTTTTATAATTAATTTTAATTGTTTTGACTTTTATAATTAATTTTAATTGTTTTTGTTCAATTCATTTATCCACCGTACCGCAGAGTAATTGGCCTATACGCTGTTGCGGCAACCTCTGACATTTCTCTTAAATTCCAGTTCGCACACGTGCGTGCATCTCATCTGTCCAGTACAGCAGTACTGTATATAGTTGTACACGTATATAGAGTGGAATAGAAGGCTTTAGTTATAGAGGGTGACGCTAGACAGCAAAAGCGCTGATAAACGTTCGGTCCTCAGAACAAATATTACAAAACATACAACGTAAAGATATGTAGGTATGCAGTCTATTTTTTATTAGTAGAGTGCTGCGTAGCCTGTGTTTTAGATATAGAGCAAAGTGAAAAAGTGTTAGCCTGCTAATACAGACTCTTCACATCGCGCCCTGGGAAAATGGACGCGAGAGGAGAGTTTACTATTTAACACCGCTAATTGCGTCCCGATTGTGCTGCCAGATTTTGGTAGTTGTCTCTCATTGGCTGCTGAAAAGAATCAAATTAATTATGCTATCAGACATGGCCAGACATTTCGGTAAACTTGATCTATTCTGTTAGATACATTTCGCCAACACTTGTTGTAGCCTTTTCAAAATTTTTCACGTAGATTCATTTACACGAGCAGTAAGAACACGTTCAAGATACCAGTCTGCTGTAGCTTAACTGCTTATTACACTGACTTTCACGCACACTAATTTTCACGCGCAGAAAGAATATAGTCAAAACAATCAGTTTTTTGTAAATTTTGTGAAGTTTGAAGCTAAACGTTTTAAAATATTAGCTTTCGACTAAGTGTGAAATGCCTAGAATTACCAATTACCTACAATTACCAATTATTGGTAATACAAGACCGTTTCACACTTAGGGGAGCACGGGTGGCGTGTGCTGTTAGCGCGCTGCCTTCTCACCAATAGTTAAGTAATAGATAAATCCCGAGAACGAGGGATTTATGCTATATAAAGACCCGAGGACGCGAAGCGTCCGAGGGCTTTATATCGCATAAATCCCGACGTTCGAGGGATTTATCTATTACTTAATTTATGATTGAGGAGGTTTTCCAACAAAGTTGGGGTTTTTTTTCTACCTTGGACAAAGATTTTCCTTGTTTTTTCCTTCATTTCTTATCTAATTAGTATTCAAGGTCTTTATGCGATATAAAGCCCTCGAAAGAACAAAGAAAACCGACTCAATCATAAATTAAGCCCGGTTAGACGGGGTTAGTACTTGGATGGGTGACCGCTTGGGAATGACCCCGTTGTCCGGCTTGGACTCATGTGAGTAGAGTTTTGTAGTTGATCTCTCTTGTGCTTCGAGGGTTTTTCGCCGGGTTCTCCGGTTTTCCTCCCTCCATAAAATCAACACCTAACATCTCAGCTGTGATCCGTGGTCTGAACTGTGTCGTTGGCGGCTGCTTCGAGCGCCTTGATATGCCTCGACACGGCCACGTTGATCTGCGTCCTTTGCAATTCAGTCACTGGCTGCAAGTAAGGATGATTAGCAACCCAGTCCTTACTTACTTACTTACTTACTTACTTACTTACTTACTTACTTACTTACTTACTTACTTACTTACTTACTTACTTACTTACTTACTTACTTACTTACTTACTTACTTACTTACTTACTTACTTACTTACTTACTTACTTACTTACTTACTTACTTACTTACTTACTTACTTACTTACTTACTTACTTACTTACTTACTTACTTACTTACTTACTTACTTACTTACTGATAAGATTATTGGTAATTCTAGGTAGGAGGACATGTTGTGCGTGAATAGCAATCTTGTCTAGTTGATATTCTGTCACGTCAGCAGCCTTCCGAGCGATACAAATGCTCATATATCACGCATTTCCTCCGATAAAATGCTTTAAAATTTGTGCATAAAGAAATAAAAAAACCTTAAACAACATACTTAGTTTTTAAAAAATTCGTGAGACCGTACTTTTTTTAACCCATTAAGTTTATAGCGAAAAATCTGTCTTGACAACTTTCCGTAATATTTTGCTGTGGTGTTCTATGTGGAGAAAAGACCTGACCAGATGACAATTTTTAGAAATTTTGACCGACTGAAACTGGAGATATGCGTCTAAATAGACGAAAACCGTGAAAATTTGACAAATCTCAAACGCCATTATTACCATGGTAACAGCAGATATTAGCACTATTCAACAAATACTTTATAAGTGTGGTTCTTCTTCTGCAGTTCAGTATACAGAATAATTATGTAATAGTTATTTTATAGACAGCAATAATCAAGACTACGACTGAACGTAACAAGCCATGAAAAAACTAAAACTCTATAGGGAGCCACTTTCAGTTGTCAAAGCAAAATAAATAAAAGAATTCATTGCATGTTTGGAATTGCATTTGAACATTTCGCACGTGTTAATAAAACAATACGGTTCAAAATGTCACTGAAAAAGCTTTGTTATATAAAACACTTTTCATAAATGAATTTCCGAACATCTTATTAGCAGACACACCATGCAGTTATTTGGCGAAAACGAAATGCTCCTACGGGGACCGCTAATTGCAGATTGTTCAACCTCTCCTCGATCCGCAGAGTCTTCTATTCGCAGGCGCGCGGGCAATCGTAAAACGCGCGGAGAACGTCGGGAAGGTTTCTTTCCCTCTTCCCATCATGCATTCCTTGCGCGTCTTCTCCGCCTCCAAGCCTCTGCGGAGGAGAGAGTTGTTCAACTGTATTTATTCAAAACGATATGGAAAATTTCTTATGTCACGCTATTTTTTGTTTCAATTGCCCATGTTGAAATGCTGAGCTACAAAATTCAAAATTAAAGCTATACTAACTTTTACACAAATCGTCTTAAACTTGATTGTGCCGGGCCAACAGAAATCAAGATGTCCCATTTGATATCCTCAGGTTTCAATCTCGTTCGTCCGTCCGTCCGTCCGTCCGTCCGTCCGTCCGTCCGTCCGTCCGTCCGTCCGTCCGTCCGTCCGTTCGTCCGTTCGTTCGTTCGTTCGTTCGTTCGTTCGTTCGTTCGTTCGTTCGTTCGTTCGTTCGTTCGTTCGTTCGTTCGTTCGTTCGTTCGTTCGTTCGTTCGTTCGTTCGTTCGTTCGTTCGTTCGTAATAATCAATACAGCAAGAGACGTTTTTAACGCCAAACAGGGCACCGCTCTTTACCAAACAGGGCGCGCTCTTTACCCTTGTGTCTATATATGCGCTTTAGGAATGAGTTAAGTCATTTATCGACCTTTGGTGCATGTTATGAAAATTGACTGTAATAATGTCCCAGTTTGAATGACTTACTTTCTAAATACAATATAATATAATAGATCTAGAGGATGTTGATATGTTTTTTATGAACAAGGGGCGGTGAACTTTAATACGAGGTGCTTCAGTATTAAAACTCCAGAATCTTGAAGTATCGATTTTTCTGCTGACACTTCCACTCAGTTCCTGCACGTAGAACACGGCAAAAATTATATATTTTAGGGTGGGTATCATTCCAGCCCACTCCCACGAAAAATCCGTTGCTGACAAATTTTACGTCGGACTAACCAAGAATTGTTTTGGGGGGACGATTTCATTTCGACAAGAAAGCTCTTGTGTCAAGTCTCTTTTAGCATCGCGGATGTTACTTTAATAAAAGTTACTTAAAGTTGTTTGTTTGATACCGAAGGAGACGTAACGGAAATCATGTAAAAACTATTCAGAAGATGTAAGATATTGAGCAGGAATGCATGCCATGCGGTTGGCAGACTTGCCGACGCAGTTGTTTTTCGAACACAATGTCATTTGAGCACTCTTTCTATTAAAACTGTTTCAACGGAAGCGGTTTTCAAAAGCGCGTGCTTTGTCAGCAAGTGGTTCTTCCACTACACAATTGAATGCCAGTACAACAAAGTTCTTTTGAAAATATCGAATAAGGACCATTCTTTTAGTTTAAGGCATGTTTTTGGCGAGACTTACCCTCTGTTCAGACTAGGTGCCCGATCACGGTGCCCTGGCACGGGCACTAGTGTGAACACGACTTTTTCGTGGTGCCCAACTCAAACTAATCAAAACTGGGCACCGTGCGTTGAGGTAGTACTTTTGCACCGTGCCCGAGTACGGGTACTAATGTGAACACGTCTTCAGTGCCCAAAGTGGTGCCCACGCTTCTTACTCAATATTCTTTGTAATTCGGAGGCTAAAAGCGACAAAATAGCAACAAAAGCCATGAAAACTTTCTGTGTGAAGGCTTATCAGATCCAGGCACCGTGAATGTGAACAAGGTCCCGTGCCCGAGCACCGTACTCGAGCACCGTAGTCTGAACAGAGGGTTATGCAACTTAATTTTGTTCAAGACAGCCGGTGATTTGCTATTGTTATCACAGAATTAACTGACTAGCTATGGGTGCAATCGACACTTCATTCTTTCGATACAGTCTTATAATTATAGGACATCGTACGAGCTCGAGTTGTCAATGAGCTGATAGTCCAGGAGGCGCATCCGAGTTTATTTATCGTTCATAGACAACGAGGACAAGTATAAACCAACTATAAAAGTAGTGTGCTGCGTAGGCAGTGTTGAAACAACAATCGAAATATGGTATAGTAGGTTAATACTGCCGAAACAGAGAACGTGAGTGGTCTAACGTTTCGAGCGAAGGCCCTTCGTCAGAGAGAAACGTAGTCGGACGAGCTATTATTTTAAAGAAACAAATTGAAACCTGAGCAAAAACGCCATTATTTTGCATTTAAAACATGACTTTTTCGCTACTAATGGGCTATCACCAATAGACAGTGAGTATAGTTCTCGTGCAGTCTATCAGAATCACAGCAGTTGTAATAGTCCACCACAATAGTTGGTTTCTATACTAATAATAAAAACTGCAATCAAGTCTAAACACATTGGTCACAGACAAAAGTCAAAACACAATCCAGTTCTCCGATAGAAAACACAATATGAATTTGCAATACACTGACAAATCACGATTGCCTAGCCCTGTATTTAACGTATTTCCACATATGTACACAGCGTTCATATGTCGAGTCTCTTCGGGTATTAAATATCAACACAGCTATTAACGGCGTGTGCGATTGTAAGCGTATATAGACAGCACTTCCTTGCGATAGCAACTTCTAGTAATAAATAGTAGAACTAGAAGTTTTTACCAAAAGTGAAGTGCTGCGAGTTGCTACCATTTACTATTTAGTAGTAAAATACTTGTTATCGTCCGAAGGTTAATTAAGCATGCGACGTTTTCGTCAACATGGACGTCACGCGTATAAAATCGAGCCATTAAAGAGTGATGGCGTCAGTACTCTTGCTTGAAGTGAAGAACGGCAATCTATGCAGTTTTAGGTTGTTGATTTGCAGCAATAATGGCTGTTGTCGAAAAGTCCTCGATGAAGAAAGACAGCGTGGTGTAGCGTAGCGCACAATTTAATAATGCCTGCCGCTGATCGGTAGACATTGCGTATACCGAAGGTCATCGCCCACGAAATCCTAAGAATCGAGTTTGTGAACGCATATAAACTCGGCCCAGACCTCGTCAAGATTAGTGAGCTAGCACAATAAAACTAGTGTCCTGTGTAGGCAGTGTTGAAATACAAAAAATATAGTTGGTTGGGGTACTGCCTGCCGCCGAAATTGTTGAACGTAGATGTCTAACATTTCGAGCGAAGGTCTTTGTCAGAGGAACGTTTCTCTCTGATGAAGAGCTTTCGCTCGAAACTTCAACAATTTCGGTAGTACTCAAACCTTACTATATAGTTCGACTAATCAATATGATATCCTGAGGTTCGGTAATTTTCAGTCGAAACATTTCACGTTTTTGTGGATCG
The DNA here is from genome assembly GCA_964035015.1 of Corallium rubrum. Lineage (NCBI taxonomy): Eukaryota > Metazoa > Cnidaria > Anthozoa > Scleralcyonacea > Coralliidae > Corallium > Corallium rubrum. The sequence continues at coordinate 9,414,948 of OZ036002.1, forward strand.
AGATTCTTCTTTTGCAAAATAGGGCTGCAAGGATAGTGACACTCTCAAGTTATGAGATAAATAGTCACTCTAATGAAATACTGGATGATCTGGGTTGGGAAAAACTAGAACACAGAAGAAGTATGCAACTTGCTGTGCTAATGTACAAAATCTACAACAACCTTTCTCCATTGTACTTGAGGAAGATTTTTGCAAAAACGTCAAATGTACATTCTTACAATGTGAGAAATTCTGAAAAAAATCTACACATTCCTAGATATAAATCCGAGAAAGGAAAATGTAGCCTTCAATATAGGGGCTCTGACCTTTGGAATAAAATCCCTGTTGAGGTTAGAGATCAAACTAACCTACGCTCATTTAAACTGGGTTTGACAAAAATTGAAAATAATCTGTAAAATATTCTTCACTTTAAATTTATTGTTAGTTTAATAATAGTTTAGTTACGTTTTTATATACTTTATATATATATATATTTATATATATATTTTTTTTATTTTAATTTTGTAACACGGCCCTCTGGAAGACCATTTATGTAAAATGAAGCGATACCGTGTTTATTAAATAAAGATTATGATGATGATGATGATGTACCCTGCGAGCAGTGTCTTCTTTTCCTTATTTCTTCGCTGAGAGAGAGGACGAAAAGTAGGCTCTGCTGTATTCGTGACTGGTTTCCATTGCGCACGCATGTCAGTTGCTTGGTTACAATCTCGAACCCAGTCCCAATCAGAGCAGAAAACAAAACAAGAACCGGTTAAACGGGTCTTAAACGGGTTACTTCGTCCTAAATCTTGGACGACGCCAAACACGAATACAGCAGAGCCTACTTTTCTTCCTCTCTCTCAGCGAAGAAATAAGGAAGAGAAGGCTCTGCTCGCAGGGTACTTCTTTTGCCATATTGAATAGGCGACTTTCAGGGTGTTGCGCGCGCATCATTTTTCAAAAAGACTGGCCAACTCCACTCAAAGTAAACATGCTGTTTAAAATAAACAAAGTGTAGATACAGTTTCTGGATATAAAACATTGTTATTCTGCTGTTGTTGGCTCGCTGGGGAGCCCGCCAAGAGCCCGCCAATTTCTTTCCAAAACGATGCGCACGCAACACCCTGAAACTCGCCTATTCCAAAGAGTTTGTTGAAGTTTATTTAGGATAACAAATTTGAGGGAAAAGTGGAAAGCAATATTTTTGGCCTAAACCAAAAAATTGTTTTAATTAACTTTTTACAAATAACTTTTTATACTCATTAACAATGTGGTATATAATATTTGGTTACTCGGATGTCTGCATACCAAAATTCATTGCCCCTTTTTGCGCCTAATAATTATTGACATACACAGACGGGCATATTAACCGCTCACATTCACGATTGTAAACTATGTCCAACTTACAAATTATGTGACTTACAAGTTCTTCACAAGCCGAATTGTGACATGCATGGCTATGTTTTTTGTACTCCAAAATATAACTCCTACTTCTCTATATTTAGCTTTTGTTTTCTTAACAAATTCCCTTTAAAAACTCTTCTAACTTAAAGTGTATATGAAATGAAAATTAAGTTCGTCTAATTTGAAAGAACTCTTGATATTGTAAAGCCACATCTTCTACAGTTTTTCCATATCTTACTAAGTAAATGAGCACACTGCATACGTCACATTGTACAATGAGTTGTTGGAAAATTAGGAATATTGTTGAAGTTATCGAACAAAGTCACACGAAACTGGGCATGTAGGTGTATTTGTCTCATGACTTTAAACAAACACAGGTTCAAGCGATTTAACAGATCAATATCAGTGATATGCACGATTTCTCGGTAACTCACTATACAATGTGACGTATGCAGTGTGCTCATTTACATATCAAACAAATAGTAAGATCTCAAGAACGAAGATATGGAAAAACTGTAGAAGATGTTACTTTACAATATCAAGTGTTCTTCCAAATTAGACAAACTTAATTTTCATTTCATATGCACTTTAAAATTAATTGCTGTAAAAACCTCAGATCTCTAGACTGAGCATACAAGAACTGACTGAAAACTTTACTATAACCCCAAGCTGAAAATCCTAGACTAAATACAAATACAAATACAAATAAACTTTATTTAAAGAGGGTAACACCAATTACAAATAATGTATTCTCCCTAGTGGCCCTCTAATTCTAATTCTAATTATAACTATCGATATAAAACTAAATCAAATAAATTTAAATAAAAATAGAGTAAAAAGCAATTATTAAAAGTAAATCAATACTAAATAATAATAATTACTTAACTATGATTGATAAGAATATCAGTATAAAAAAGTTTAGTATAATCTATAAATTCTAAAATTGTCAACAGTATATCTTAGGAAGAAATCTTTAACTAGTTTTGCTTTCATAAGACGAAATGATTCGCCACGTACTGTTCCCAGAATGTTCCATATTTTGACTGTTGAGTAAAAAAACGTTCTTTTTAAGGAATCAGTTCTTGGCTTCGGAAGACGAAATTCAGTTTTTGATTTGGTTTGATATATATGGTTGAAACGAAAAGATTCTAATTTATTAATTAAGTACTCTGGAACCCGACCATCAATAATTTTACGAAGAAGACAGAGTTTTTGTATTTGAAAAATCTTGTCAATTGGTAGCCACTGAAGTTTTTGACTAGACTATATAGACTTCTTACTTCTTATCGAATTTTTGTTTTTGATACTATTCTAACGGTAACAAACTGAGATTTTGGCTCAGTATACTTAACAAATTTTCTCCATTCCAATACACATTGTGGTTTTCATAATTTTTAATTTATGCTCAATTAACTCTTGAACGCTCGGCTGTTCTTTCTCTACAAACGACAATAACAAATTGAACTTAGTTAATAATAGGAATAGTTTTATCAAACAATATGCGGAAGCACTTTCTAAAACGTCTTGACTTGATTTCTTCTCTATAACGGTAGGCGTTTCCTGCATTCTTAACATTAACATTGAATAACCAAGGCTCGTAGCTAGCTTCCAAAATTCTTTGCATTCATCGCATATCTTAAAAAAATAACCTTGATGCTCATGAACTTAAATTTTAATTTCTTGGTTCCAAAGACTAAGGGAATCCATGTTTTTGGTCCGAATCAAAACAGTTGTCCTGAGAACCTATCTCAATCAATGTTATTAAAAGCAATTGCATTTTTTTACTTTTAGCGGTTTTATGAGTTAATTTATATATGCAAATTAAAATACATTCTTTTGCTTTTAGCGGTACCGGTGTTATGAGTTAATTTATATATGCAAATTAAAATGGCTATGTATAGACACTCTGAGAGACTCAGATTTTTAACAGTTGTCTTAACAGAAATACTTCAGTTTTTTCAACATTTTAGTTGTAAGGGACTAGGAAAATGTTTTTATTTTGAAGCCTATTTAAGTAGTTTGGCAGAATTCAAATTTGTTAACGATAATACTGAAAAACACTAACCCGCCAACGAATAAGTGTACAAAACTGATAAGACGTCATTATCCAACTCGTTGCCAAAATTATAGGACGTGTATCAGCATCTTGATTAACCATACAAACAGCCCTAATCATAATCTTAAATTAGCTATAGCTACTGGTATAATGCTAACTCAGAAAAAAACGTATTTAAAATCATATAACCAAGGTATAGTTTATACCATGGATTTGATATCAACAGTTATAACAATTAGAGTTTTCATATGGAACCGACGAAGTGCCTGTGAAGCCGGCTTTGCGTCGGTAGACAATTCCATATTAAGCACTTCTTCTAAATCGGCTTGTCTGCACTTTTCTGTTTTGTGAATCTCATCGTGATACAACTTCAAAACAAACCATTAAAGAAGTTATGGCAAGTGCCCAGAGTTTGAGAATTAACATCCGGAATCCTTGTCCGTGGTGAATAGCTATAGCCGAATGTAATATCAGACGAATTCGGACAGAAAAAAGTTAGAAAGATGTCAGATAATTTACAACTCAACCCTGTCCGAGGGTTTCCACAGAAGTGAATCTAAAATCGTCTTCCGTTAGCCAGAATAAAACTTACTGAGAACGAATTCGTACAGCGGAAAGACGGTTAACTGAAATTGTTAAGTAGCCGCCTTAAATCTACCGTTTGTAGGAGTGCCAACCCGATATATACTGTATATATATGGCCAAAAAGGTCTCACGAAAACACAATGCGTGGGATGCAGCTGGCCTGCTATAGATAACTTTGCATCTAGGTGTAACTCAGTGAACTCATTTTTTATAACTGCAATGCTAACTCTGGGGCAAAAATTGAAGTCAGCTATATTACGTCAGTTTCCCAACACACTTTTCCTTATGCGTTCAAAAGGTAACATACAGCCTAGGGGACTGAATTTGAAGCGTGACAGGCCCGTAGCGAGCTGTTAAGGACAGGGGGTGAAATGCTATTTCCTGCGTTTTGAGACGATATATTAAAGAATTCTGAAAGTTATGAAACGGCTTTAAACAGTCAAAAGACAACAGAATTATTTGAAATATTTGAATACATCCAATGTATTTATTTCATAGTATTTTTCTTATTAAGTAAGACACTGTAAGCTAACAGTCCAGTAACCATCGTGATGTTTTAGGTAACTGACATCGTAAAGCAGCTGAAATTTTTTCTCTGTTCCTTATCATACTATTTCTGAGCAAATTTCAGGGGGGGCCCTGCCCCACCTCAAATACGGGCCTGCGTGATCAGTAATGGGCGGCTGAAGTTAGAGTTCCATATGGAGAATGGAGTTCAGTATGTCACTGGTTTAACTTAGACTTTTTTTTCTTTAGCCAACTGGAACCCCCAAGATTTAGTGAATCTTTTATGCTACCGTATGCAAATAGGAACAACGAGAGCGAGTGCTCAGTTTCGGCGGAAGATATTTTTGTCAAATAGAATCAGTGATACTTATAAAGGATATACCTTGACCCCTTCCCAGGAACTAATTTTAGGCAAGTTTATTTATTATTTTTCGATTTTGTTATTTTTTATTCATGTCTCTCTTGAACCTGTAAGCCGCCATCTTGAATCGGTCACCTTGCGGGTGATCTCTATATACAACTGGATGGGCCATTGGGCCGGATTTTGCGTGCCAGTTATATGATGACGTGACCACTACCCAAGATGGCTGCCACTGAAGTTCATAGCTTTCGTAGATTGAGAATTGACAAAAAGAGTTATTTTAAGAAAATTTCAACGAATGTAATCACACAGAAAGTACTCAATAAGGTTTAGACGCTAATTTCTTGCATTTGTTTCTATTACTGAGTTGTAAAACCTTTAGATTTCGTTGTTTTTCTTCAGTGCCGACAACGAAGAAACTTCACGATAATATAAATTGAAAAACAGACTATAAAATCTACGAAGAATTCAATTCCAATTCTTAAATTGTACCTTTTATAGTAATCTTAATGCCTTAACAATATCTCGTGTTGTGTAAATAGTGAAAACTAAACGAACCGGCATCTGTTGTTTGCTTTACGGCTTTTCCGACTCCCCCGGCACAGAGTGCTTAATATTGCCTCCCCCGGATAATCTGACCGCGCTGACGTCGAGATTGCTTATGCCAGTCAACTTTAGGATTGGGAACAAGTTCTAAGGCCGCAATGCGTCATATGTTCCACTATGTAAGATGGCGGCGACTGCCACGAAATGTTTGACTGCTGGCCATAGGGAATGGGCCCGGGCAGTGCATATGTGGACGAGGGTCGCATGCATGTAAAGTTAGTAAACATAGGAAGACGGTACTTTTCAGAACTCGACAGGTCATTCTACTAAATCATGACTCAGCAAGCATGCAAGGAAGTGCGTAGATCAGTCAGTTACTTTGATTGCGTCACAGGAACTAAACAATAGACCGCTCCCCCAATATTGGAAATTCATGCAGAATAAGCAAAAAATCAGTCAGGAAATTTTATTTAAAGCTTGAAGCGTGTTTGAGTATGACTCAACTGTCCATAAAATCGGACAAATGCCAAATAATTACAAAGCTTGTAGTCATGTATGCAGAGTCATCGAGAAACTTGATCATAGCACGTCTGAGAAAACAATAGCTTTGTTATGAAGTATTGGCCTGCTTAGCTTAAAGTTTTGTTAGTTCTTGCTCCATGTACACTAAGCTGTCGTCAGTTCTTAATACCAGTAGTCAGTCTGAGCTCTAGATGGGTTTTGGACCCGCAACCTCCCTAGCTTCGTTAAACCTCAATTTTTCGCCGCCGGGTATTAACTAAACTAACTGACATACATCAAAACCTAAACTACATCAAAACCTAAAAAAAATATAGCTTTGTTTGCTGTAAAGAAATGTTTGTGCAGTGCATACTTGTCCTTTCGACTTAACCGTGACCGAGTGCATGGTTGTATGAATCGTATACGAGAAGCTATGCAGTTCTTTCTTGAAACTTACAAAGCTTTACTGGTTAACCTACAGAATTTGTCAGCTTTTTGTCATTCCTTCTCGGTTCTTAGATTCTTATTCGCGCGCGTTTATTTTTTATTTTATTCGTCATTTTGAATGTAAGTAACCGTTACAAGTGACAAATCCGAGTTACGGCATAAATACACAGAAACAGAGAACGTAGGAGTCTAATAATTAACGTTTCGAGCGAGGGCCCTTCGTTCAAAATCTTAGGCCTGTGACAAACGGTGTATTTTCCTTGCGCCGTATAAAATATGAGAATTAAGTTCATGAAAAATACGCCGTCTGTAACCATTAAATACGGCAATTTCATTAAGTTCGACAGTGCCATTAAATACGACGAGCCCGGTCGTATAATACGACTTAAGTACGGCGTTGATACAGACGGCGTACTATTCATGCGCCGAATAAAATGCATACATTACTTTACAACATGATAATACATTTTCTATCCACAATTCATGTTTGTAACATCGTTTCCAGACCTACGACTCGAGAACTGTAATTTACTCGACTTATTAAATACGACGAAAATACGCCGTATAACTCAACAGAAACAATTTCAGAATTTGGGTCGACTATAATAGGTATTTTATACGGCGCATGAAAAATACACTGTTTGTCACAGGCCTCAGACTCCTACGTTCTCTGTTTCGGCAGCATATCTAACTTTACTATATTTCGATTGTTGTATCTCTTCGGTTTTTTAAATACACTATAGTCTGTTGTTTTTTTCGTTTATCCAGATATTTCTAAACGAGGTTATTACGTAGAGAAGAATTCATGGTTGCGCAAAGATATGAAATTTAATTTATCTTCGAGTGCATGATCTGATACGAGTGACACCAGTCATTATCTGTGACATTTCAGGTAGATTGCGATTTTTCTCTGCATTTCTTCGTAATTCCAACAACTCTGGATCACATTAACTTTATGAAATAAATAAAAAAATATTTTCACACGTTTTTTCTGGAACCTGACTGAAGCAAACTCCTCGGATATTCTGAAAGGACCAGGGCTCTATAAGCGCCCTGGAACGGACACTCTATAGTACCGCACTGTTCTGGCTATGACGTCATATATGGCACATATTCCTTCCGGTCATGAGCATGGTAAAAGTCGTGTTTACTGTAAATTGAAATTTCTAGAACTAGAAGTTTTTATCAAAAGTGAAGTGCTGCGAGTTGCTACCATTTACTATTTAGTAGTAAAATACTTGTTATCGTCCGAAGCATTTTCAATTAAAGAGCTTAAGCATGCGACGTTTTCCTCAACATGGACGTCACGCATATAAAATCGAGCCATTAAAGAGTGATGGCGTCAGCACTCTTGCTTGAAGTGAAGAACGGCAATCTATGCAGTTTTAGGTTGTTGATTCGCAGCAATAACGACTGTTGCCATTTTTAATGTTGCCATCTTTAATAATGCCTGCCGCTGATCGGTAGACATTGCGTATACCGAAGATCATCGCCCATATAAACTCGACCCAGACCTCGTCAAGATTAGTGAGCTGCTCGCCTTACGGCTCGCAGCAAATATTTATCTGCTTAAGCAGTGTTGAACTTTATATCAAACAAACTGAAATATATCCCAACGAAGCCAAAGGAAAAAAGTCTGGGAAAGTCATGCATGATGAATGATTAATCCCTCGCTGTGGGACAACTTTATCTTTTTACTCTGTTTAACACCAGGCGAATTTACTCGTCAATGGTAAACGTCTTGGAGAGCCACCCATCTTATATTTTAATTCCAACAGTGAAAATAAAAGTAGCGTGCTGCGTAGACAGTATTGAAACAACAATCGAAATATAGTAAGGTTAATGATATAATGCCGAAACAGAGAACGTAGGATTTTAATTGTTTATTTTTTGAGGGAGTTATTATTCCAGATGCGTATATTCACATGCAAGATCCACCTCCGTGTTTAAAGAAAATACTACTAAAGTCTTCGTAGGTGCCTTTTTTGGTCACGGATTGTTTGGCAAAAACTAACATGTCCATACCCATTTCCAAAGATGTTCTTGTGACCATAGACTGTTTCCTGTGATAACATGCATTCATGACCTGCTATGCGTTTTTATTTATTCAGTACGAAACTCAGTTCTACCGTGAATAAATATTACAAAATACATGCATAAAGGTTATCACAGTGTGCGACAACAACACAAGTGTGGCCTAAGTGAAAAACATGGTAAACAATAGAATATACAGTAGAGTAGATCTATTCTATTCTATTCTATTCTATTCTATTCTATTCTATTCTATTCTATTCTATTCTATTCTATTCTATTCTATTCTATTCTATTCTATTCTATTCTATTCTATTCTATTCTATTCTATTCTATTCTATTCTATTCTATTCTATTCTATTCTATTCTACTCGATTCTATTCTATTCTATTCTATTCTATTCTATTCTATTCTATTCTATTCTATTCTATTCTATTCTATTCTATTCTATTCTATTCTATTCTATTCTGTTCTATTCTATTCTATTCTATTCTATTCTATTCTATTCCATTCTATTCTATTCTACTGCTGTATATTCTATTGTTTTCCATGATGTTTTTCACTCAGGCCTGAATAGAATAGAATAGAATAGAATAGAATAGAATAGAATAGAATAGAATAGAATAGAATAGAATAGAATAGAATAGAATAGAATAGAATAGAATAGAATAGAATAGAATAGAATAGAATAGAATAGAATAGAATAGAATAGAATAGAATAGAATAGAAGTAAAAGTATACATAAACAAAATTTTGTTGTTGCAAATTGAAGAATTTGTTAAAAAAAGTAGACGCCAGTTCAACGTCTTTGGCATGTGTTACTTCAACTTGCATGAATAACAAATTTTGTTGCGACAGCGTAAGAATGTTTGAGGTGGGTGGTAACTTCCAACGCAACTTTATATTGCGAGAGAAGTTGCAGCAATTTGTTGCCCGTATTAGGTCACCTCTATTTGTTTTACTAACTTCCTTCACGCCCCAAACTGACTGTCTATATATACTCACACTGTCCGGTTTTCAGTACAAGTTGCTATACATTACAACTCAAACGTCTAGATCAATACCAGGGTTAATTAAACAATATAACAATGATTGACTTGTCTAAACAAAACTTGAGGCTCACCTGTGTTTTTCTAATTATAAAAAAAACTGTTATCGTAACCTTTCTAGATAACTATAAATCATTGCCAATATGCACTCGAGTTTCTAAAACACATAGTGGTTTGACTTCCTCCTAAGCCTTCGACTTTCACTTCCTTCCTCCGTCCAGCTCTTCGTTAATCCTTTTTCTTTCTGGAAACATCTATAACATTTCTATGTATGGTTATTCCTTCCGTCTCCCCTTGACGAGTAGAATCGTCTGAGACAAATATTGCTATTTATTATATAGATGCGAGTGTTTTACTAGGAAATATACAGTGTCGTATTTTCCATACCCTCACTAGTGAAGATATCGATGACGTCATTTAGAATTTTACCGCTTTTTGCATTGAATCTATATAATAAAAAGAACATTACAAGCTGGCTTGAAGATATGAATTTTATCTTCTCGTGGCAAAAACAATATTTTACTCATTCGCTATGCTCATTCCTAAAATATTGTTTTCCCCCACTCGAAAATAAAATTCATATCTTCGCGCCACCGTGTAATATCCTCTATATATGAAGCTTGGCTTGTATTGCCAATAAATCAATCTCCATAATTCTATAGCACTTTTTCTCCATTTCAGTCACTATACATATCTACCAATCGTTTTTAATCGATCACGTCTTTCGTGCGTTTCTGACTCGAGAGCATGCAACCACCCATTGTAAACAGATATATAATTACTATAATTACTACTTCTAGTTCTTCAACAAAGAACTCGTCTTTTTCTTTATAATTATGTTAATTCTAAAGGGCTGTCCATGTTGAGGCGAGCTAGCTTTTACTAGTTGAGAAAGGCAGAATGATATAACAATTAGCAAAATTGGCTTCGTTTTTCTGTAAGCATAACACCCAGGTATTCTAAAGTCTTTTTCGCGGTCATAGAAAGATTTTCGTGACATTAAATCTGCCCGGTAACCGGGCTAGCCAGCCCATTAAGTTCGATGGGGAACAGTATAAACAGGAAGCAATTTACCACTTATTGGGAGGAAAGTTGATAGATTCGAGAAAAACTTTAGGAACACGGTTTAGTTCGCTTTAAATCTTATGCAATCCCACCGCTCATGGTTCGTATCTATAACGTAAAAATCTACGATTATAACTCTTTCCAGGCGCACCCGACTGTCAAGTCTTAATAAAAGTAGCATGCTGCGTAGGCAGTGTAGAAACAACAATTGAAATATAGTAAGGTTAGATATACTGCCGAAACAGGGAACGTAGGAGTCTAACGTTTCGAGCGAAGGCCCTTCGTCAGAGAGTCAAGTCCTTGTGTATTTTAAATCGAAATATAGTAAGATAGATAGATAGGTGTTTATTTCAGTAAAAATCATTACAGCCTAAAGCGGCTGAATTGTGTAGAACTTTACGTCAAATACTATAAAACAATAAATATAAAAATAAACGTCACAAGTAATAAAATATTAAAAATAGGTTCATTATAAAATATGTACATGTATCAGAGGAAAACATTATCGTACTCGATTTCGGGACTAAAAGCAGTTACTATATATAAACTGTTCTTAAGCTTCTTTGTTTTGTACATAGGGACTTTAAACGTGCGTTTGTTACTCAAGTTTGAGGAACATTTGTTGATTTCAGGAATTAGGTGATACAATTTATGACTGCTATTATTACAAATGTCTTTAAAAAGACTAGTTATCAGTGCTTCCCTACGATCATGGAGAGGTATTAAATTACTTGCTTCAAGCGCAAGGTTTGATAACTGTCGAAGTCCAGCAAATAACTTTGAGACAAGACATAATATAAGAAAATTTAATTGCTAACGTTTCGTTGCTTGCAGCGCAACATCATCAGAGCGGTTTGAGATTATTACAAATAATTGTATATATATATACATAGATATACTCGCCTCATCAACTTCAAAGTTTGAACTCTTACTAAAGGAAAGTCTTTTCATTTCTAAACTTAACCCCATTCTTAACGCTAATATTAGCTCCGTACCACTTTCCTTATTCTAACTCTTGACTAATATCCCTGTAATCTTTACGTCACACTAATCTTTTGTTTGATTGGATTAACTAAACATGACATCTTATTTTCTCATTATTTGAATTTAAAATCTTACTGTCGTGGCAATAGAAGCGTTCCTAAAATAATTGTGCAATTCGTTTGTTCAAATTGATCAATTCATTTGATGAACTTCCTATTTATTATTGCTAAACTTCCTGTTTTGAATTTGATTGGTTCCTGGTTTTTGAATAACCAATAAGAAAAAGGATTATTTGCCAAACACCAATCAAATTCAAAACAGAATTCAAAACAGGAAGTTTAGCAATATTTTCATCAAATGAATTGTTCAACGTGAGGAATACAACTGCACAATTATTTTAGGAACGCTTCTATTGCCACGACAGTAACGCTCATTTGTACTTTTAAATTTGAAATTTGTTATTCTACTTTGACCGTTTGTAATATAATACCATATCTATGTATATATATATATATATATATGTATATATGTATATATGTATATATATATATATATATATATATATATATATATATATATATATATATATATATATATATACACACTGCAAAAAATAAAAATCTTGTCTAGCTTTTTTCTCCTGTTTTAAGAAATTTTATCTTACATCAAGAAATTGTATCTTTTTTAAAGAAATTATTTCTTCCTATAGAATTTTTTTCTTACTCTAAAATCATCTATTCTTGTTTCAAGATTTTTTATCTTATCTAAAGAAAAAATATCTTAATCACAGAAAATGCAGACATAGTAATTATAAGCTTAACTCAACATATGACAGCCACAAGGTTAATAGACCTAATGTTAATAGAAAGATACAATGACTGACAACTAATTTACCAAAGTAAAAGCAAATCTCTTGTTTTGAGATTTTTTATCTTGATTTAAGAATAAAAATCTTGACAAGAGGAAAAATATACTTAGAGAGAATAGTTTTAACCAAACACTTGAAGTGCATCTGTTTGTTTCAAATGATTTAAAAACATATCTAAATGTACATTGGCTGGTAGTAATTGATTTTGAAATAAAGTCAACATTTCCTGTTTCAAGATATTTTTTCTAAAGGAAAAATATCTTGAAACAAGAAAGTTTTGGAATATATTAAAGATATTTTTTCTTAACACAAAAAAAATAATCTTAAAACAAGAAGTTTTGGAATGTCAAGATTTTTTACCTGAGTACAAGAAAAACTATCTTGGATCAAAAAAAGTTATAATCTTCTTCTATCTGATCTAAAGACTTGAAGCAAAAAAACTAAATCTTCCTAAAAAGAAAGATGCTGCAAAAAATAGACATTTTTGTTTTGGGATTCATGACTAACAATAATTTTTCTCAATTGCATTATCTCATCCCCAATTGTATTCACTTCTCCTAATAAAGCGCGCGCAAGAGAAACGAGGGTGTTTGGGGTGAATGCATGACCAGAGGCCTCAAAATTGGTGTGAAAAATTGGAAATAAGCAGGTTAAACTGTACACTTGTTATCAACATAAGCAATGTTTGGCCGAGTGGTGAATGTGAAAATTCATGGGAAGAACAATTGTGTCGGCGCCACAGACTGGGAACGATAAACTTATCTTTGGGCTTTAGTTAGATCAAAGAGGTTGTGGCAGTTGATCTTTCTTAACGTCTTGTCAACTGACAGAAGCTTGGATGTAGTAATTTTCGTTGCAGATACCCGGATTTTTCAATAGCCTTTGACCCTTTAGGTCAAACCTATTTTATTTATCAAGTTAGAACTTCAGACTGTTTAAACAGGCCAATCTCTCTTCTCTTTCTTCTAGATGGCAAAGTTATTCATCTTTTAAATGGGCTCAATTGTATTTTCAAACCAAAAGAGAAAACCTCCTCAAAACAAGCCAGGGCTGATGAAGTTTTTCATGTGATTGATGTAAGTTATTGTTTTTTTGGCATTGTTGGATTTGCCACTAATTTTATTCCATTAACTCTTTCCCTTGCAAATTAAACTATAAAAATGTGGAAATTGTGAATTTGGGGTCCAATTATTATTAGAAATATCTATCCTGCATTTTAAACTATTGTACAAGGCAAGGTACAAGGGGCAACTTGTAACTCTTTACCCCTAACCCTAAACTGGCCTTTCCTTTACTGAAAAATGATCTGGCATTGGGGGTGAATTTGAATTGTCAATGTAAGAATAGGGCTTATTCAGGTAAATTTTACTACTTTCTTAAATACTGTATACAGTATGTTCTCTTAATGTCAAAGCCAGGCTTGATTCTGTTCACGAGTGTGATGTAAATCTGCATAAGCCCTTTGAGGAATACCTTCTGATGAAAAGCAGTTCTAAATGTCTTAAATTGGACAAGATGGTATTTAGGTTTAACTTACCCTTTTTACAATGGGTATGAAAGTTCATGTAACTAGAAAATGCAGAAATGTCAGCATACATGTACTGTAAATACTGTTTTGCAAGTATGAATCAGTTGGGGAAAATATTAGTGGAATAATGCATTCAAGGAGATAATATAAGCTTTGGTCAAGTTATTTGTCTCTACTTTGTTTGTCTGTGTAGAAGATTATGGTGGTTTTGTAGCTTAAAATGTATATGTATAATGTACGTTAACATTTGTTTCCCTTATTTAGGATGGTGAACGTCTGGATGGATGGCAACAAAAACACCTCAGATTGGCACCTGGGCTTGTTGTGTCTAAGAATGGAGTTGTTCTTTTACTTGGAAAAGAGATCTTCATTACATTTAAATCTGGGGGAATGCTGAAAGCTGTGGTGGTGTTTATGTCTTGTTTCTACTTGCTAGATTTTGATTATCCAACATCTCGGATGATCCCATTATTAGTCTTACAAAAGCTTATTATTAATGATAATATTTTTCACCCAGAGAGCAAAGGTGATGTTGTGAAAGCTTTCCAAGATTTGGAATTCTATTGTAAGGCAGCTTTCCAGAACAATTAAGCACTGCAGATGATGACTTTTGACTTATAGTGTTTAAGGACTAAGCTATTTACAGTTGTTCTTTTTTATGTTTTTTATATGTGAGATTTTGGACACTGATTATTAGTAATTCCTTCATACTGTAGATGAACTATTTTGATGTTTATAATAATTAATACATTAAACTTTACTTTTTAAGAAAAATTTTCTTGTTTGGAAGAAAACTAGAAAATATTGTCAAGAATTTTTTTTTAGTTTCTAGAAAATATTTCTTCAATTATTAAGAAAATTTATCTTACCAAGATAATTTTTCCTACAGAAGGGACCAAAAGTAAAATTTTCTTAATATATTGAGAACATTTTTCTTGACTAGATTATCTTGTTTTAAGAAATATTTCAAGAAAGTAATTCTTGATTTAAGAATATTTTAAGAAACAAATTCTTGATTTAAGAAATATTTTAAGAAAATAATTCTTGATATAAGAAATGTTTTAAGAAAATAGGACTTGTTTTAAGAAAAATTGCAAGAAAATAATTCTTGATTTAAGAAAAATTTTCTAAAGACAAAATCTTGTCTAGATAATTTTTCCTATAGAAGGGACAAGAAAATATTGCTTAATTTAAGAAATATTTTCTTGAAACAAGATTTTTTTTCTCAAAACAAGTTTTTTATTTTTTGCAGTGTATATACACAATTATTTGTAATAATCTCAAACCGCTCTGATGATGTTGCGCTGCAAGCAACGAAACGTTAGCAATTAAATTTTCTTATATTATGTCTTGTCTCAAAGTTATTTGCTGGGCATTAATATTTATTTTCAAATTACGTTTTCCGCCTGGTGTGTCTATTGCAACTGTCGAAGTCGTCGAAATTATTGAATGTAGATTTCTAACGTTTCGAGCATGAAGGCTCTTCGTCAGGAAAATTCTACCGACAGGAAACGGTCAACGCGTCTTCCTTGAGATCATACATGATGGAAGTTTCTTGTTCATTATGAGTTGATCATATATATTAATACATCGTGACTTTCGGCACTTTCCATCACGGATGAAAATGAAGATTTTATAAGTACGCCAATCGACAGTTGACCAAATATATCTAAAATCCTTCTCCAGGTTCAAACTCTCCTGTGTAGATTGTTTTTGAGTTTTATTTTGGAGTTTATGCATTTTTAATTAGTTTGAGATATGATATACCAGATGAGGTGCTGAACATAGCAGTTATTTTGAATTAATATTGAGATACATCCCGCTGATGTAAAGATTTCTTTCAAACAACAAATTCACTGGTTGGCGATATCTTATTACACACACGTCGCCAAAAAAATTGACCACAAATCGCTAAAAGTCGTGTAAAAACGTGACGGTCTTTAAACTCATTAATTACTCAGGGCGCGACCGGCTACCTCAAAACACCGGCAAATAACTGAATAAATTCCGTTTTCGCTGCTAACGTTATAAAATCATGGGCTATTGGAGAGCCTGTATTAAGTCATTGCATGGACACTGATTTTGATGCATTTTTCACTGATTTTCGGTTGTTTGAAAATGTGATGAACAAGTTTGATGACTTGTATATTATATAATGTATCTAATTACTTTAACTTAAGAGGTAATCCAAGGTCGGTAGATATCATTTTTGGCTTCCTATCTATGCGTGGGGACTTGTTCATCCGCTTATTTTCTTGTGTGTTAAAATAAATTTACATCAACTTAATGGGAAAAGAATTGATCTAGGCGTGAGAACCAGGCTGATTCAGTCCTTGATAATAGATCAGAAGAATTCGAGTGAAATATTTTAATAAACTTTTGTCAACATTTTCAAAATCGGATTAACAACAGGTTGCCCAAGCTCAGGGCTCAAGACTCCTGGCGGCTTGTTTACTCCCTCATACAAGCCCACTACTCCCATAGCATCTTCTATTTCTTCTCTCCCCAACCACACCTTATTCACAACTCTTGCGTCTTTGCCGCTTAAGCAGCGATGACCAAGATTTTGAAGCCAAAGCGTTGGAAATGAGATTGTTTTTGTTAAACCTTGAACGTGGTACAAAACACCGTCTATACAGCATCTATACGCTTTTATGGGACTTTATGTGTATATGATTTTTATGTATATATATAATCTCACATCTTCGGATACTCCACAAAAAAACAAGCAGCAAGGACATCTTAATTTTTTGTAGAATTTAATAAGTACGTCAGTGCAGTTATTCAGCGGGTAGCATTTTAATACTGAATCGAGTGTATTGCTATAAAAAAGTCATACACATCACACATGCAATATATGGGTATACATGAAGTCTTATGAATAGTGCTAATTCGGCGTAACGTTGGAAATGTGCATGGGTGTCACTCACCAAAATGCCGCCCATAGCGTGAGTATTGTCAATTTGGCTGAGCTGTACCGCTCTGTTAATGCTGAAGCCCATTTTGGGGGCGTTTGTCTGCATCTCATCCCACACATTGATAGCCAGTGGGTGTTATTGTTACAAGTACTTTGCATACAATGCTACCCAGCTCGCCTACTTACTATACCGTGTGCCGCTCAGAAAAATTTAAAGTTTTTTCAACTTGTTCTTAACCCCTTGACTATACCAGTAAAATCTTCCGATGTTAGTCAAAGTGAAATACTAAAGATGCGTCTACATGCGTGCTACTTATATGAGTCAAAGGGTTAAGAGAGTTTTCAACTTGATTTTAGAGTTGCCGAGAGTTTTTAACTCTTTTCCGTTCGGATAAACCAATTTCTCTCTGTGACGAGTAAACTGAGTAAATACCGCCCAGAAAGGATTTAATACGGTTTTTCAACTTGTTCGTAAAGTTAAAGTTAAAGATATAGTTTTTAAACTTTTTCATATCCCATTTCCGTCCGTGAATCAGTCTCCCTAATCGCCTGGCGTCGGCTAGAGTCAAAAAAAAGAAAATACAAGACATTTATTTAATACCGTAGTTTGCGTAATTAGGACAGGTGTGTTGGTACGTATGGATAGGTATAGGCTAACTCTAATAACTAATAAGGCTGCTACTGGACAGTTATAGCTAATTATAATAAGTTATATACAAGAGTAGGTCAGATGACTTTAAAGTGCACATGAAACGAAAATTAAGTTTGTCTTATTTGAAAGAACGCGTAAAATGATAGAGTAACATCTTTTGCAGTTTTTCGTTTCCTTGCTTCGTTGTTGAGATATTTCAGTTTGTTTGAAATGTAAATTGAACAACTTGACGTCACGTGTGCATAATGAGTTATCAGAGAAGGTTATATATCTTTGCTATTATCAAACCAACTTAATTCGAAGGAAGTATGTGCGTGTGTTTCTCTCACAACGCCAAACATGTAGAATTTTCTAGTGATTATGTTTGATAATAGCAAAGATATATAACCTTCTCTGATAACTCATTATAATGTGACGTCAAGTTGTTTACTGTACATTTCAAACAAACTGAAATATTTCAACAACGAAGCAAGGAAACGAAAAATTGCAAAAGATGTTACTCTATCATTTTAAGTGTTCTTTCAAATAAGACAAACTTAATTTTCGTTTCATGTGCACTTTAAACATGTATAGTTGTCAAAAATAAACACAAGACATAATTCTCGTATGTCTAGACAGAGTTCTAATATAGAAAATTGAACTTTAAGGGCCGGCTGTTCATTAAAGAAATACCAAATGGTTTTCCGTGTTTGGATACTCTGATCCAAACACACAGGAAATTGCGAGATCAGAGAAAAGCGTAACAAACTGAACACGAGCCGTAGGCGAGTGTTTTTAGCCAAGTGTTTGGATAAGAGTCTCCAAACACGGAAAAAACCATTTGGTATTTCTTTTATAAAATAATCACAAGTGAATATGATATACTGTCCGACATTTTCAAGAAATCGTTTTGGCGGGAATTTTCCGTGTTTGGATACTCTGATCCAAACACGGCAATTGACCAATCAGGGCTCGCGTAGTATACATGTTATTTTATAAATGCGGTTACCGGACTGTGATTTTATGTCACGAAAAATTGAGAAAGGCAGAATGATATAACAAAACAAAATTGGCTTCGTTTTCCCGTAAGCATATAACACACATTCTAATTCTTTTTTGCGGTCATAAAAACTTTTCGTGGCATAAAATCAGCCCCGGGTAACCAGCTAGCCCACCTCATATGAACATTCCCTATAACAAAAGCGTGGAAATCTTCGAAGCAGAGAATGACTAACGTCTTGTTTTTTTCTCTTTCGTCAAATATAACAGCAATTTTTAGAGATGATTAAAGTGAACGTGATACTGGTATACTATTAACTTCTTTGTTCTGCGTGTGGGTGTTAAAACAGAGGCTCGCATATCGTAACTTCTTCATCGTATATTGGTTCAATGGTGGAGTTGATGGAGCGAATTTCCTTGAAACGTAAGTGTTTTATTTTTAGTTTATGGCGTTGTACTACTCAATATTTTTATCATTTTACGGTCGTATCTCGTACACTGAAAAGTGTACGAGATTTTTGAACTTTCAAAAATCCTTGGATTTTCGCGTTGGATTTTCGGATTTATTATGGAAATTTTTTGCGGACTTTTCCGGATTTCTTGTGAAAATAATTATAGATTTTCAAAGGAGTTTGTGTATTTTTCAATTCAGGAGTTATGGATTTTCTAAGGATTTTATGGATTTTTCTCATTTTTTTGCAAAGTGTATGAGATTTTTTAAGTATTTACCCCTCGCCATAGATCAGGACATGATGCTTCATGTGTATTTTAAGACCTTCAAAAACCATCCATAGCTTCTAAAGGATCGTTCACATGTGCGACTTTTGATACAATGAATATCGCCAATTTCTGATTTAGTTAGATGCGTGTTAAGTAGAAAAACAACCAGTGGTTTGTGATTGGTTTGTACCGTGGTTTCATCTTTATCACTTTTCTGCTCCTTCGTGGTTGCTTACAATGCACCTAATTAAACCAGATTTGGCGATATTTATCGCATCAAAAATCGCACGTGTGATTAACAGCTGGGCCTTAAAAGATGGCGAATAATAGAGTAAAGCTTCAATTGACCTTGCCTGTGTGATATTATTTCTAAAAGTTTTTAAAATAATGAATATAGTTCAATACGGAGTGGTCCAATTCTACATAAAGTCAGGATGCAGTGTTTTGGAGGTCTTACTCCAGTTTGGGTGCAGTCAGATAAATAGTTTTTGAGCAAAGTGAAAAGATGGTGAACTGTCGAGATTTTTGGTAACGAAATATGGAGTGGAGCCCTTATCATCTCGAATTTTAGTCATGAAGAAGGCTGCGCACGAAACGTGGGTATTTTGTTACTAAAAATTTCGGTAGTTTAACACCTTTGATACTTCGCTCTATCCAAAACACTGCACTCTCTTTTGCACTCTCAGCTAAATTAACCTTATTGTGAGTTTTGTCTGAATTCTCTCCTATAAAGAATGAATATAGTATTGTCCGGATGCGAACTGTATATACAATCCAAACTAGATTTCGAGTTGTGCTTTTGAAAGTGGAAGAATATACAATACAAATTTAGCAATTTACACGGATACTGCTAAATTTCAAGTAGCAGAGTCGAAGGCAGGGGTTATTCCCAGACGGTCACCCATCCAAATACTAACCGGGCTTAACTTGTCACGTCAGTGACGTCACCCGAATATTGAAGTGTGGAAGCAGTTGCATGGGTTAAGACATCCTATCTCCAGGCTTCTCACCTTGATACCGGCACACCTCAATAACGTATATACGTCATAGTCCCTATTAAAATACATAATTGACCAGTTTTTTGATAATTTTTTTAATATACCTTTAAATAAACCTTTCAGGTCACGTTGTATACGAACTCTTTTGAATTCGGTAAACACAATAACGAGGAACAACTGATGGAGGTGCTGCTGTACAGATACGTTGATTTTCGTCAACCTTTCTGAAATACAGCGGTCGCCTCGCTTACAACTGGTTGGCATAACAGTATTACTTCTAGAATAATTGCTTAATAATTTCGAGGTTGCTAATAAAACAAAAAGTTTTGTATCGGAGTATAACTATTTTATGATCAATTAATTATCTTTGTCACTCTCTAGAATGAACTGAATTCCTTTTGAAAATAACACTACAAAAAGTGTCAACTCACTGCCTATAATCTCTCGCTATATGCCTATAGCGCGTTGCAGGGAATTCCGCTATAATGTTTAGTATACGCTTGGGCGCAGCAGTCATATTCCTTCCATCTTTATTAATTTTTGTTGCCCACCGAACATACAAATATTAGCTTCTGCATGTATAAGTGATTGTCGTGGCCGCATTACCGTGTATTATTTTATCAGCCCCAAAACAAAGTAGATGATACATAATATATAATGAATAATTTCCAATCTTCTAGAGTGTTCTAAGAGCATTTCTGTGTTACAACGTTAAAGAATCTAAACATATTTTATGTTGCTTTTAATGGATATCGTTGTTAACCCGCATCACAAAGTAAAGGAACTCTATTCACTGATATACGTATTCCGGGCATCACAAACAAACTTTATTCATATGCTGGTAACCCTATCAGTCATATCTAACCTGTTCCCTCTGGAGGTCCAATAAGGGTTATCTTTTATCGGCCCTGTATTACGTATATAGAGAGAAATCGGACTACCTAGAGAAAATCAGCGGTATTTGGTTGAGTTCGAAAATGATAGCACTTTCGTCACATGCGACCAAGGTGGAATTGGTAACTGCAATAGTCAATATATATATTTATACAAAGACGTCAGTTTTTCTGAAATGGTTACAAGTGCATGTTTTAAAAATTGCTTATGCTCGTCGAGAAGGCATAATTCATAACGACAAAAACTGAGAAAACTTCCGTTAACCAAAAAAACACATCAACTCCTAATGCTTAAACTAACACCATTAACTAGCAATTGGGGGAATGTCTTTATTATTATTGAAATTTTAAACAAATAAGCTAGAACGTTTTTAAAGGGTGTCCAACGTCAACGGAAAGGCTTGAAATGCAACAGACTAGAAGATTATTAGTGACTGCATGAAACGCACTGAGTCCATGTTTCTAAATCCGAAAGTGCCTTGTTTCGGTCAATCTATTTTCGTTTCGGTTTCACCACAAAATCATGTGATTCTATACTCTGGAAAGAGTTCAATTCTATTAATATTTGACTCAATGCTACTCTGACCATATTAAGCGATCAGAGCTCGGGGTTTCTATTCTTTCCGGTTGTACCGTAGATCCAACGACGGGGTGTCGACGAAAGAAATTTCCGCTCCGTGTCGGTATTCGAGGCTTTTTGTGTTGCTTGCCAACGAGGGAGTTGCTGACGTCGCCAACGCTGAAGTGGAGGCGGATATGCGACACCGGAGGTCAAGGACAACAAACGGAAAAGGATGTTTCCAATGTTTTTGTATAAAAAACCGCGGAGCACTTTACGAAATTATCATTCGAAACACAGACAGACACAGGAGAAGAACTAAAGAAGCTCTGCTTACAAGACAAGTAAGGATTCCTGATGTTTAACGTTGTGTTTATTATATTTAAAGATCATCCTCACTGTAGAAAAATTAATTTTTTATCCCTTTGTCTTTGAGGAAGAAATTGGAATATTAATAAGTCTTATTTGTGTTCTCTTTCTAAAGGTTACATTATTCACTGTAGAGCGAACTATTTTGGTTTCTATATACCAAGATGATTTTTAAAATCGGTGTTATGACCCTAGTGGCACTGGTTTTACTGGTGAACTCAAACTTTGCTGGCGATCCTGATGAAGTATCTGGACGAGACCTGTCTGACGCTGTGGTAAGTCATTGTATGAAGTACTTTAAAATATTGTTATGTTTATCGTGCGGAAGTGTATGGTTTCTACTGTTTCGTTTGTTTATTCAGCCTGGTTTCGTCATTTGGTCGACTGTGTTCTCAACGGTCGCGGAATCGAAGCGTAGCGATGTGTTTCTTCTGTCCTAACAAAAGAAATTCGCTGCAATGTTTCAGTTCCGCGACCGTTAACACTTTGAAGCCTGACGACGAGTCTTCAACTTTAAGGTTTATTCTGGCTAACGCCAGGCGATTTTATTCAGCACAGGGAGAGGTCCAATCTCTTTAACACTTTGAAGCCTGAAGATGAGTCTTTAGTATTTTACTCTGGCTAACGCCAGACGATTTTATTCAGCACACCGTCGCGACCAAATGGAAAGCAGACTTCACATTATGTTGGAGTAACGACTCACTTTTAATAAAAAATCCACTTGCCTATACATGCACCAGAGCACTATAGTTATTGTAATAAAAGTAGCGTAGGCAGTGTAGTAACAACAATCGAAATATAGTAAGGTTAGATAACAATACTTATATTTAGGTATCTTGGAAAGAAAGCACAATGATTACTGAATACCGAAAGTTTAAACAATGACTTATAACTCAAGCTCCTAAAACTATAAAGAGCAAAAGCTTATAAATCTTAGTCATTCCAGGAAATTAACGAAGTCAGTAAACCAGCTGTAGACCGTTCGCATCCTTTCATTCAGAACGTTAAAATGTTTTGATGAAGTTGCTGGGTCTTGTCTTAACATTTTAAATTATTCATCATCTTTTGATTTAATCATGCTCGTATTATTTCTGTAACGTTCTGCCTACGCAGCATAATATATCGTTCTTTTTATTCATGCCATCTTTAAAAATGTCCTAAATTCGTTTCCAGGGTTTCTATTGATTATCAATTTGAAAACAAACTGTAATGTTTCAGTTATAAGAAAACGTATATAATAAATTTTATTATTCAGTCAATTTATAACTTGATTACAATAAGTAAGTTTATACAACAATACTGTATGAGTGCCAAATTGAGTGCCAATTCATTAGAGCTATATTTTGTACCGTCGCGTGATCCCCATGTGCCCCACGAATTCTATTATTGTTCGTTTGTTGTCCACGGTTGTAATTAGTTTAATCATTGGTTTAATCGGTCTTGTGATGCTAAAGGCCTGGCCAACCGCTTTCAACATCGCATTCAACACCATTGAACGATGTTGTCAATGTTGAAAGCACGAGTGGCCAAATGAATTCAACATCGTTCAACATTCATGAATGACAATTACAATTAACTGTCATTCATGAATGTTGAACGATGTTGAAAAACGCGGGCTACCACAAAAGATGGAATCGACAATATCCCGCATGGCGCATGTCCCTGTTCAACAAAGTTGAATGAAATGTGACCAAATGCGTTCAACGTCTTTCAACATTTTGAGAACAATAGAAATGTTGAACGCGTGTTGAACGAAAATTTCAACATTTTCAAATTTCGTTCAACATCATTCAACACCATTCAACAACGTTCAACACCATTCAACAACGTTCAACATCATTCAACAAGGGTGGCCAAACGCTTTCAACATGTTGAATTCAACAATGTTGAATGAAATGTTGAAAGCGTTTGGCCAGGCCTTACGGTGTAGAAGAAAAGGTCAGTCACAATGTCACGAACATGTGTCGCTTCAAAAGTCCAGAAGAGTCGAGTTAGTCAATTAAGCTACTGCTTTTTATTTATATATATATATATATACATATATATATATATATATATATATATATATATATATATATATATATATATATATATATATATATATATATATATATATATATATATATATATATACGCTTACCTCAAAAGTCTGCTACAGGCTGTTTCATCTAAAAAAGAATCTTTTTGAAGATTCTTTTTTACAGGCTGTTTCATCTAAAAAAGAATCTTTTGAAGATTCTTTTTTAGATTCTTTTTTAGATGAAACAGCCTGTAGCAGACTTTTGAGGTAAGCGAAAATTTATATTTGCTCTAACTATATGTTATCGAGCACTCTTTGCGTTTCGTAGACCAAAAACCCACACGTATATATATATATATATATATATATATATATATATATATATATATATATATATATATATATATATATATATATATATATATATATATATATATATATATATATATATATATATATATATATATATATATATATATATATATATATATATATATATATATTGATTTCATCATTAATATATTTATAACTAAGCTAGTTGGAGGAAGTACAGACTGCAAGTTTTCCGGATGGGCATATAGTCTAGAGGAACTAAGAAATCTTGTATATCTTTTTGACCTCAATATCATAATATGTTGTTCATAAGTATGCTAAGTATATTTGGATGTTTAGCTCTTTTTTTAAGTAGCCATAAGTTCTTAAATTGAACGGGTCCACTCCAGGTTATCGAAGTCATAAAAAACAAATGAAAAGGCGGAGTAAGGGCATGCGGTGGATCACCTGTCCTTCCCTTAAACCAAAACATACACTTCAACTGGCTTACGCATTTCCTTCACTAATGTGATGCTGCGTTTCTTTCTGTGATACTTTATCAAGTCACTTGATGGACACAATTCCGGCACCATATATCCGAACCGTTGTTAGACAATGAACTTCTTTTCTCCTGTCTACATATATGAATGAATGAATAACTTTATTTAAGTGTCAATGTATTTAGCTATGTACAGCTAATTGGGGACACAATTATATTTTTTAAATATAATTTGATTAGCTTCTAATAAACAATCAAGCTACACAATCGTGGTCCAAAAATGTAGCTCCGTGGGCTGACCTTTAAAAGTAGTTCAATGAATTAAATTGTTTGTTTTCTTTGTTTCTTTTCGAGAACGAATTATATTGATAGAGAACCGATACACAGTCCTTGAAGTTCTTTTTGTTTCCGTTAACTCCCTGTTATACCAAAGAGACCAGCTGTCATTTCTCGTTATAAGAAGTTTTTTTTATTTAAGCATGTTTGAATTTTACATTTTCTCCAAGAGGCTAAGCTTATCGAGGGAGACCATGTTAAAGTGTCTATTAAACGAAAATTAAGTTTGTCTTATTTGAAAGCCTGAACACTTAAAAACAATGTTGAAACGACTCAAGTCAGGTCGAGTCAGCTTAATATTTGGCATCTCGATTTGCCGAAAAATGGGTTTACTCCACTGAAATAGGAGAAGTACAAGGCTTACCTGATCTGGGAGGGTTAGGATTAGTAATAATTAGGATTAGGACTAGCCATATGGACTAACACAGTTACGATGTGATTTGACTCTTTCTCGGTGGAATCCGACTTTTACTCTGTATTTTACTCTGACTAATCCCAGATATATTTTACTCTGGCTATAAATCCCAGATATATTTTACTCTGGCTAATCCCAGATATATTTTACAATGGCTAATCCCGCAGGAAAAATCTACCAACGGGTCATGCATTTGGGCCATTTGGGTCATTTAGTAAAATTTTACTAAATGACCCAAATCGAGCGGGATGTTTAATAGCTATTGCACCTCTTTTTATGCTATTCCTTATAATCACACAGCGTCACAGGGTCGGGGTGTC
This sequence comes from Corallium rubrum, assembly GCA_964035015.1. NCBI lineage: Eukaryota > Metazoa > Cnidaria > Anthozoa > Scleralcyonacea > Coralliidae > Corallium > Corallium rubrum. The sequence goes on from OZ036002.1 coordinate 9,440,850, forward strand.
AAAAATCCGTGAAAACACCGTCCGCGTATTTTGTGAACAGCCCTTAACCATTATTTTCTTGGATATCATTATATAGAGCTTTATGTTACGGTATGGTTACTTGCAATCCAAGGACGCACGATTGGGCCTGCTCCGGTCTAAGGACGACATGGTTAACGCTGTTAAAGAAGTCCAGCGATTTGCAGGTGTCAATGTGACCGGAAAAATTAACGCCGAAACGATGAAGATGATGAAAACGTCGAGATGTGGCATTGCTGATTTTGGACCAACCGACATGATGCGAAGGAGAAAAAGATACGCTATCCAAGGAAGCAAATGGAAGAAACTGGTACGTAGAGTGTTGTTACTCATAATCCTTTTGGTTTATAGAGAAAAGTATAGTATTGTAATTGGTGAATCAGTTTTTAAGGCAAAATCAACACTAGATTTTTGCAAGGAATTCAAAATCTCACACCTGCACCACAGAATAGAAACGCCTGGCACTATACAAAACTGTTGAGGGTGGGGTGCATTTCTAATGATTGAAGCAATTTAGGCTATCATGTCAAGGTAATAATTCACTTCTGGAAAGTAAGATTCTCTAGGCCATTTAAACGGGACAAAATAACTCGCGACTTAATTAAGACGCGTCCTATTTAAGTCGCGAACACACTCGCATAAACGGTCAATAGACGACTTTCAGGCTCATGCGCAGTAGCAACTTTACTTTAAATTTTCATCGGAGGTAAAAACAACTGTTTTAGCGCAAAGTTTAAAATAAATCGGACAAATAGTGCGAAAGCTACGCTCTTCGGAAGTTTGGCTTGGCGTGCAACTCCCGCCCGCCAAGCCAAAATCCCTATTAAATCACTAATAAATCCCTGTTGGAATGGTCAACTTTCCGCTTGTGAAACTTTTTCCATTTGTTAAGCAATTCGTTTCAAACTTTGCACTTCTACTATTTTCAATATGCTCGTTCCAGCTAAAACAGTTGTTTTTATCTCCGACGAAAATTTGAATATTTGTTGCTACTGCGCATGATCGTGAAAGTCGTCTATTTATAATAAGTCACGATTTATTTTGGTCACGAACAAATTGATGTCGACCTAATTGTGAAATTGTTCGTACTTTTAAATTGATTAGTTCTGTGAGGTAATTAATCCCAAATTAATCCTGTAACCTAAATACATTTGACACTGAAATAAAGTTTACATATATTAAAGACTTATTAACCGAGTGCGAGGTCTGTACGGGAAAGTATTTGCCCGAGGTTTTCGTACAGACCGAGCGACGAAGGAGCGAGGTTTGTGCGATAAAACCGAGGGCAAATACTTTCCAGTACAGACCGATTGTTTTCGTCTTTGGAGTATGCTGTTTACCTTACCTGTTGACTTTTTCGTGTCGCTTCTTGGCCTTCTTATTTACACCAGTTCGGCTTTTATTTGTCATGTGTTTAGATAAACAGCTTTAAAGAAAACCAGCACTGATGTTCCAACACATTTTATTGTTCAGAATATTTGAATAAAGATACCTATTTCTCTTTTATTTGTATTCAAATCAACTCAGAAATGTTCCCGCCAAAACTTACAGGGCCGAGAAAAAAGCGTATTGACCGGTCGGTCAGTATCGTAAAATCCCGACCTCTCAGGAACCAATCAGCGTGCGTCGTTTTGCGTACGGACCGGAAATCAAACCCAGCCATATAATAAATATACATACATAACGTTTTCTTTATGACTAAGAATATTTTGTATTGATTTTTACAGGATTTAACGTACAGAATTGAGAATCACGCGTTCAGGGAGATAACAAAAGAACAGGTCAGCACCACTTTACGAAAAGCATTTGACATGTGGACCAGCGTTTCTCCTCTAGTATTCAAGGAGATACATAATGGAATTGCAGATATTCGAATTAGTTTCAAAGCTGGTCAGCATGAAGATGGATATGTTTTTGATGGAGAAGGAGGAACGCTGGCGCACGGTTTCTTTCCACATAACAATCTCGGTAAGACGATTTCAAGTTATTATTTTAAGTTGATTAAGACTTGATTTACTGTCCAAAACATCGTTAACATCATCATTATCATTATTATTAACATCATTATTATTATCATCATCATCATCATTAACGTTATCGTCATCATCGTTATCAACAGCAGCATCAACATTATGATTATCGTCATCAATATCACTATCATTAACGTCATCATCATCAACGTCATCATCATCATCAACGTCATCATCATCAACAACGTCATCATCAACACAACGTCATCATCATCAACTTCATCATCATCATCATCATCATCAACGTCATCATAATCAACAACATCATCATCATCAACGTCATTACCGTCATCAACGTCATTATTACCATCATCAACGTCATCATAATCATCATCATCACCATCTGTTGTTGTCATATGGGTAATATTTGTGTAGACACCTGGACACTTGAGTTGAAATCGTCAACTAGATCGCGATTGGAGATTTAGAAAAAGAAAACGCGTTTTTAAATCCTTTAAATCGTTTATCTTTCAGGTCTCTCAGGTGATATCCATTTTGATAACGAAGAACACTGGATTTTGGACAGCCGGCCAGAAGGCACGGACTTTTTTTGGACCGCGACTCACGAAATTGGTCACGCTATTGGCCTCGATCACTCTTACTACAAAGACGCTATAATGTTCCCGTATTTTCAGGGTTACAAAGCAGATCTAAAGCTGCAAAAAGATGATATAGAAGGAATACAGAATATATATGGTAAGGCAACAAAAAAAAAATCCTTTCAGTTTAAAACACGGATATATCACATTCAAATTATTTTTATAATTAGCATCATCTTCATTATCGTCATAATTTATTTTAATTTATTACTATGGGTAGCGCACTGCCTCACACTACTGAAGTTAAGCCCAGTCGAATGGGGTTAGTACCCGGCAGTGAGCTCTTTATATAATTGGAGTGATATTCGAATGGGGTTAGTACCAGTGAGCTCTTTATATAATTGGAGTGATATTCGAATGGGGTTAGTACCAGTGAGTTCTTTATATAATTGGAGTGATATTCGAATGGGGTTAGTACCAGTGAGCTCTTTATATAATTGGAGTTATATTCGAATGGGGTTAGTACCAGTGAGCTCTTTATATAATTGGAGTGATATTCGAATGGGGTTAGTACCAGTGAGTTCTTTATATAATTGGAGTGATATTCGAATGGGGTTAGTACCAGTGAGCTCTTTATATAATTGGAGTTATATTCGAATGGGGTTAGTACCAGTGAGCTCTTTATATAATTGGAGTGATATTCGAATGGGGTTAGTACCAGTGAGTTCTTTATATAATTGGAGTGATATTCGAATGGGGTTAGTACCAGTGAGCTCTCTATATAATTGGAGTGACCAGACCGCGTAGAAGACTGGACTAGTTCAGTCTTCTACGCGGTCTGGTCAAGTCTGCATGATTTGGTCAAAAGACCGCGTAGGAGACTGGAACTATACGTACTTCAGGCCTACGTGTCCGGCGCCATGTTTGGCTTCAATCTTTGCCCGGCCAATAACCAGCAGATATCACTCCAGTTGTATATAGAGCTCACTGGTTAGTACCCAGATGGGTGACCACATTAACTTCATGTAAGTAGAGTTTTGATTTTCTCTTGTGCCTCAATGGTTTTCACCGGGTTCTCTGGATTTCCTCCCTCCGCATAATCAAGACCATAGTCCCCCCAGTTAAATCTACTAACTAGTTCTACCAAGGGGTGAAGACCATTGGGTTATCAGTATCCAAATCGAGGGGAAAATCAATCCTGCAAAAGTGTACGTGATCAAAAAATCATGTGATTTTTTTTAATGATTTTTGGATTTTTCTCGTGATCTTTGGATTTTTTTCATGATTTTTTTGTGATTTTTCCTGGCCAAACGCTTTCAACATTTCATTCAACATCGTTCAACATCATTGAATTCAACCGTGATTCAACATGTTGAAAGCGTTTGGCCACCCCTGTTGAATGATGTTGAACGTTGTTGAATGGTGTTGAATGATGTTGAACGAAATTTGAACATGTTCAAATTTTCGTTCAACACGCGTTCAACAATGTTGAACGAAATGTTGAGAGTAAAATATATAATAAACTAAAGTCGCTTTGCTTTTATTATCATTATCCCTGGATCAATTTGGACGTTTGAATACTTCATAAGATGATGCAATCTTTCTGGTTTTTCTCCATTATTGATATTCGGAAAGGGTCATGTACTCAACTGTTTAATTTTTTTATTATCCAGGAAAGCCAAAGAATCTTATTCCTACAACTGTTCCTCCTACAATAAAGGTTCCTGGTGACGGTCCCAGTCCATGTGAAACATCCTTAGATGCTGCCTTCCACAGCAAGGATGGAAATACGTACTTTTTCAAAGAGATGAACTTCTGGAGGTTGGATAAATACAACAGACTTTCTGAAGCATTAAAAATTGCGGAACATTGGCCAAACTACCGCGCTAGGAAGGTGCAAGCAGCTTATACCAGACGCGATGGAAAGACAGTCCTGTTCAAAGGAAGAAGGTAAGAGTCGTAAAACCGGATACAAGACATTACTACAGGGTATATACTAGGTTGCCTGCGATGTAGCCATTGTAGTGAATGCTGCTTTTTCAATCTGTTATACTATATACTATGTAAATTATCGTTAATTTCGAAATTGACGAGGGTGGTCGTAAAACTATTCACAAGCCAGACTACAGGGTATACTGATCATTACTTCACAGTATCATACCTGAGCCATGCACTGGCCAGCTAGGCGGATAACGAAAGCCCCATTCTCACTTGTGAAACAATCCTATTGTTAGTTATAATTGTCAGTTGTTTGCTGTACAAGCTGTGTTAGTTAGTAATACTCAGAAAAACTCTGAGTTCTAAGCGGGACTCGAACCCACAACCTTCTGAATGCTAGCCAGACACTCTAACCATTGAGCCACTAGAACTCAGATAGCGGAGCAAGGTTAATTAAGGTAATTATACCTTAGACTGTGCCCAGTCCTCCAGGAACGAGTCTTAACCGCTCGGTTAGAACTCAGAGTTTTTCTGAGTATTACTAACTAACACAGCGTGTACAGCAAACAACTGACAATTATTACTAACATCAAGCTGCAATTTCTGAAACTAACTAATCCTGTTGTTCTTTTGTGGAATTTGCTATCCTGTAACATAAAACGCTGTACTTCTGTTGCCTCCTTAAAAAAAGGCCACTTTTATCTTATTATGTGAAACTTTTACAATCTACATTTGAGAGTGATAGGATAAGAACATTTAAGACTAATTGTTCGAAATGTCGTTCGACAAATATCAGGGTAGTTTGTTGTCGCTGAATTTAACTCTCTAGTATATACGATTATTTATTTTATCTAATTCTGTAATAATTATCTAGTTTATGTAAGTGTATTTTGTCTTGTAATATGTGCGGGGCTTAGCTTAACTGGACTTCGAGTCCTTTCTTTGCCCTGGAAAGTTATTAAATAAAAAAAAACACCCTAAAAACCACAATCACAACGATGTACGCAAGCGCAGTAAGTCCTTCATGATCAACTAAACTGTTTGTACTTTTTCCCCTTGAGTTTCCCTTGAGTTTTCAAATACCGGCGCGAAGTAGACAAGAAACGTTTTAAAAATTGCTATAAAAAACTACGTTTCGATGCCTTTTACCTATTTTAATAATTCTATTATTACTTCTTTTCCAGGTACTGGGTATTCGAAGGTACCAAGTACATTGAAGGTCCGAAAATAATTACAGATTACGGGCTTCCTCTCGAGTTGAAACAGCTCGATGCCGTCTTTGTTTGGGGTGCAAATGGTAAGACCTATTTCTTCAAAGGACATCAGTATTGGCGTTACAACGAGGTGGCGAAATCGCTGGATCCAGGCTATCCCAGAAACATCTCGGTTGGATGGGGTGCTGTCCCTTATCCCATCGACTCCGTGATGACATGGAAAAATAGCATGACCTATTTTTTCAAAGGTCTGAACTTTAATAAATATGATTTTTACCAACGACAAAACTACAAACCTGAAAACATTGGTCGATACTTTATGAATTGCGCCGACACAAAACCGTTGGAGAATAAACCCAATGTGAACAGTGGGGCTGCAGCGGTGCTTGCTCCTCTTTTTATAGGTCTGCTTGCCTTTGCTGTCGCGTTCGCTAGTCTTTAACACAAAACCAGATTACTGCGAGAAGTTCTGCATTTGCGATTCCTTTTTGGAAAAGGATAAAAAATATTTCCCCCTACTATTTCGCTTCACTTTCTGAACAATGTTATTATGTATATAAATTATTTAAGCCCGACATACACTGAAACAAGCTTCCGAAACACGTTTTTCGAAAAAGTTTCCAAAACTTTTTTCAAAAAATAGAACTGTGTTCTAATCAGGGAAACTTGGTTTCTGAAACAAAGTTTCGGGAACTTTTCAACATCCACTGGAAACTTTGTTTCTGAAACCGTGTTTCGGTAACTTGTTTCGGAAATTTTCTTTAGTGTATGATGGGCTTAAGCCCCAATCAAACGAGAACGCAATCGCAAGTTGGCAGTCACGAAATTATGTGGTGGTCGTTCCGAAACACCCAAATAGACGACTTTCACGATCATGCGCAGTAGCAACAAATATTCAAATTTTCATCGGAGATAAAAACAACTGTTTTAGCTGGAACGAGCATATTGAAAATAGTAGAAGTGCAAAGTTTGAAACGAATTGCTTAACAAATGGAAAACGTTTCACAAGCGGAAAGTTGACCATTCCAACAGGGATTTATTAGTGATTTAATAGGGATTTTGGCTTGGCGGGCGGGAGTTGCACGCCAAGCCAAAATCCCTATTAAATCCCTAGTGGAGAGCAAAACTTCCGAAGTGCGTAGCTTTCGCACTATTTGTCCGATTTATTTTAAACTTTGCACTTTTACTATTTTTAATATGATCTTTCCAGCTAAAACTGTTGTTTTTACCTCCGATGAAAATTTGAAGTAAAGCATGAGCCTGAAACTAACAAAATAAAGGTTTCATGATACATGATATTTTCGGGAAATTATTCAGAGCGGATGGCTGAGATACCGTGACTGCCAACCTGCGATGACTTGTGTTCTCGTTTGATTAGGGCTTTAAACTCAGAAAAAAAAATTCTTGTAAAATTACTATTGCAATATATGTGTAGATAGTTGCCATTGTAACATTTAGTGTCATGTAACTGTTGTATAAGATAATATTTTATTTAACTTAAGTTATTTTAATGTAAGATGCAAGCTTTGTATTTTAATTAATTAATTGATTGATTGATCGACTATTGATTACCTAATTTATTTTGTAAAATAACACACAATTATATTAAATAATGAATAAATTATTGATATATCTACCAACGACTCCGTCTATCGTCATCTTAAAGTACTCGATCGATATTCAAATTTACCAAAGTTTATTAAAATTTACCAGAAATTTACGAGAAATTTATTGACATTTACGAAAAATTTACGAGAAATTTGTTAACATTTACGAGAAATTTATTGACATTTACGAGAAATTTATGGAATTTACGAGAAATTTATTGAATGTACGAGAAATTTATTGACATTTACGAGAAATTTATTGACATTTACGAGAAATTTATTGAAATTTACAAGAAATGTATATCTTCTATAATTAGCCCTTCACTACTCCTAAGCCCGCAAAGTCTACTGGACCTGGAGTACCAATATGGCCGCAATCCAGTTACGTAGAGATCAGTAATATCCAGGGTTTTGGAGCGTGTGTGAACACAATCTCATTTGGTGTTCGCGTACTCCCCCACTGGCACGAATACCCAGTGATGCAGCCTTCACAATAGGTGTGCAAATCCGAGTCCGTACGGATTTGGAGCAATAATCTTCATTTCGGATCAGATTGGATTGGATTGGATTGGAAAAATTGTTTGGTAGTCGGATCAGATCACAATTACCAAATATGAAATAATAAAAAAATCACGTTTATCTTCTGTTATTAATGGTAGATTGAGTGTTGAGTCATTGTAAAGTCCTTAAGTTAAGTGGAAACGAACAAACAAGGTTCTTAATTGTGGTTTATGAATGTTTCACATTGTTTGCACTTTGGATTGCCATTATCAAAGATCAATTCTTTAAGTAATAGATAAAGCATGAGCAGTGTTTTATCAGATTTAAAACACGAGGCGATAGCCGTTTATAATGTTTTAAATAGCTTCAAAAACGACCCATTTGGTAAGTTCATTGGCGTAGTAAGTTTGAAAAATAACGTTGTCTAAGCCGAGAAAATCAAAGCTAAAGTTTATGTAAATCCGGAGGTTTCTTTATCAGATATAAAACCACAGACATAGTAGTCTGATTTCCTTTGTGTTTTCCTCATGAATTATTAATGCTTTTTGAACTATGTTTAACTTATTTTATTTAGCTTGTATCAATTTTCATTTCATTAAAATGAATTAGAATTTCGGATCAGATTTCGCTTTCAGGCATAACCAATTGTCGGATTATAACCGTCCAATCCAATGTACCTCTAATTCAGAACACCCGAAAAGATCATATAGTCAACACAGGTCAAGAGCGTCGGTGTGTTGGTATATGGTTGCAGGGGCGGATCTAGCCTAAAATATGACCGTGGCCCACACACCTCCCCACCCCCCGCCCAGAAAATTTTGAAAATTAGAGTCTCTGTAAACGCATTTCCTGCATTTTGAGAGTGATCTAGAGTCATATTGTAGGATCGTTTTGTACATGTTTTTCACCGAGATCTTTGTATAAATTTTACTCAAATCAAAATCTTTCTTTTCTCTTTCAAGCCAAGATCTTCTAATTATTCAAATAAAATGTTTAGGAGTAATTGATGCAATATGAATCGTATGTTCAACGAGTTTTGTGTGACATATAAACTAACCAGTCAAGCAGCAGCTGGGTTTGGTATCCTTTGGCCATTACTTAGAATTCTATTGAGTATTCTGTCTAATGCCAGCCAATTTTTACTTTAAAGAATAATCAAAGCAACCCTGCTAGTGTAATATTAATATTAATATTAACAATTTATAGGTATCAGCTAGCCAGGAAATGCCGCAGGGGCGGATCTAGGATTTTTGTCACCTTAGTCCAAAATATTTGGGTTCTAGGAGGGTATGCTCCCCTAGAAAATTTTAAAATTTTGGGTCTGAAATGGTATCTTCTGCATTCTGAGGGCACTACAGTGAGGAAAATCTCAGATCTCAACTTCCATTTTCTAAATACCGTCATGTCCAAAAATTATTTTGTCCAAATGGAAATTGTTTCATTTATTTATTTATGAAATATCAATTATATTATTTAATTTGGAATAATTAGGAGAATCTGACCGTGTCTCAAGCCACGCTCGCACCCCTCTAGATCCTCCCCGGGTTGGTTCGTCAGTCGTGTGCGCCGTCATTTTCACCTCAACTTTAATTTTTCTTTCAAAACCACCTAATATGGTTCGCCCGTCGTTGGTCATATGATATTCCGAACGTGGGTTGTGTTCCGGTCATGACGCCACTCAAAAACTGTAAATATTATATATTCGTATTTCGAAACTAAGCAATTTATAATTAGACTGTTTGACAAGGGCATCCGTTCGTTTAATAAGCTCCATCGACGGAAGGTCTTGGATCATTTCCAAAAACCAGTTCGATAGTCTTCTTACATACTCGATTTTATTCACCGGCATCGCCGTAACGCCGTTGGTTCTATATTTTGGACTATGTCACTTGAACAAACTTGTGTTGTCTTAGTGGTGTTATGTTGTTTAATTTGGATTCCTCATCGTGTTGCCGCTAAACCTGTGAACGATTCGAAATCAAAAAATGAAGCACAGGCTATGGTAAGAAGCAACCTTAGATTACAGGACTATATGGTAGTTATAGAACTTATATATTATGGTTTGTATGTAGATATGTATGCACAAAGACGTATAGTTATATATAAGCAGTTATTATGCATTCGAGTTCTAACGTTGATTCAATCAACATAGCGCCAATATATTATTATTAATAATAAATATCAACGGGCAAATGTTATCATTCGGTTAACAACTGGATTATAACGAACTTGTGGGTATTTCCGAACATGAAAGTCAAACAACATCAAATAACAATCATGTCACTTCGGTATAGAAGTCGCTGACACAGTAATATATATCTATATAGGCCTACTGGCATAGTGTATATATTCAGAACTGACTAATTATTGTATACCTTAATTCAAATTAGAACTTGCTTTTCTTACAGGTTTCAATTTCAAATTGTTTAAAATAACTTTCAGTAGCTTCCCGCAATATAAACTGTAGATCATACACCAGAAATGGATCGCTAATTCTCAGTTTAAAAAAAATAAAATGGGCCGGTCGTTGTTTACATTCGACTTTGCTTTCCGATGTTGGCTTTGACAATGTGTCAGCAATATCCCCCCATGTTGAGAAAGCTCAAGGAGATACCAGAGAGAAAATTGTTGAAAGTGTCTGGTTGGATATCTGTCGTGATTGCATTATCTATCACTAATTTTATCCAGTTGATTATATTGGCGACAAACTGAAGGGGTGTAGCAAGCACGGGGGGCACAGCCCCCCCCAACATTTCACTGAGGTGGACCAACACCACAGACATGATGACAGATCAACCAAGCCGTAATCTATATTAACAGTGTCTGCATTAATTCAAAATACAAATGGAAGAAGGCATTAAGGCAATCTTAGTCTGCATAAATTCACGTGATTCTGGTGTGTGTGTGTGTGTGTGTGTGTGTGTGTGTGTGTGTGTGTGTGTGTGTGTGTGTGTGTGTGTGTGTGTATATATATATATATATAGGATATTACACGGTGGTGCGAAGATATGGATTTTATCTTCGAGTGGTGAAAACAATATTTTACGATGAGCGTAGCGAATGAGTAAAATATCGTTTTTACCACGAGAAAATAAAATTCATATCTTCAAGCCAGCGTGTAATTTTCTTTTTATTATATAGATTCAATGCAAAAAGAGGTAAAATTCTTAATGACGTCATCGATATCTTCACAGTGATACGACACTGCATATTTTCTAATAAAACACTCGCATCTGTATAATATATATATATATATATATATATATATATATATATATATATATATATATATATATATATATATATATATATATATATATATATATATATATATATATATATATACACACACACAACAGAATCACGTCAAAATACCGAAGTCAAAATACCGAGTCAAATTCACTAATAATCACGTGAATTATTAGTGAATTTGACTGGGTATTTTGACCATTGTTTCGGATGAGGTAACACTGCACCTTTTTGAATTAACTTTTAGTGGGTGTTTATCACTGATCTTTAAAGGCCCAAGTCTTCTCAGGAGGGCCAGGCCTAGTGAGATGGTAGTATTTTCACCCCGAATTAATTTACATCGAAATTCTTTTAGTCCTTCGAGAAAGGCCAGCTGTTCATGCTCATGCGTGCGTACAATTCATGCGTACACTAACTTTTTTCAAATTTTCAGCTCTCGTATAGGACCGCCAGCCCTTCATTATTCCGATAGTTGTTCACTCGCATTATTCCGGTTGTGGGACAACTTTGTCTTTTTACTCTGTCTAATAACGCCAGACGATTTTACTCTAACGTCAGGCTAATCAGTTACTCTGTCTAAAACCAGATTATTTTACTCTGTTTAAAACCAGACTAACTTTACTCCGTCTAACGATTTTACTCTGTCTAACGTCGGGAGATTTTACTCTGTCTAACACCAAACTACATAATTTACTCTATTAAACGCTGGACTATTTTACTCTGTCTAAAACCAGACGATTTTCACTCATCAAGGGGGGAGATATCTCGGAATCCCGCGCTTGAAAGTGTTAAGACTGAATATCTTTACTCATATATTTCAATTTAATCAAAATTATCTTTACGTGTATGCTTTAATTTCTACGGATATTCAAAACTTTTGAGTGAAAGTTTTGTAAGCTAGGATAAACTAGATTCCCGAATCCCGATACAAACTGAACGAGCGAGACAGTCAGTCACAGGTCAAGTCACAAGTTAATGGCTTTCTCAAGAGGAACTTTGCCCACTTGTGAACACCAACCTTTAGGAAGACTATTGAACTTCCTATGCACGGAAAATTATGTATTTTGAGCGTGCGGTCAGTAAACAAGAAAAGGCTTGGTTTGACACATGTGTACAAGTATATATATATATATATATATATATATATATATATATATATATATATATATTAATAATTCATGAGGAAAACACAAAGAAAATCCATGTTTAATGACTAAGGTCTATATATATATGTGATATAGATTCCTCTTGATTTACATAAACTTTAGCTCGCCTCGCGTCTGTATACCCCAATACAGAACGGCCACTCATTCTGTAATCAGACGCGCGTTTGACGATCTATTGGTTATGGACTGTTCTGTCAGCGTTTTAAAACGTCATAATGTAATCAAAACCACAAAGGAAAGTGCTAAGTGACGACCAGAAGCCAAGCCTTTCCTTGTTTACTGCGATGTTTACTGACCACAAACTCAAAAGCTCCTGCACTGACCCACGCAACATATTAAAGTGCCTATCTCACGTTTGGGGACTTTACATATTCGTAATATTTGGGTCTTCCTGAGCAAAATCATAATATATCTTGTCAGCCGAAAATTTCATCTTCATGGAGTTTTTCGCTGTCAAAGTTACCGGATGTGATGTCACAAGAGGCATTCCAAACCAATCTTCAGTCGACGGAGGACACGCCAAACTATGAATCATTTCTTATAACATCATAGTCAATCGAGATATGGTCTGGAAACTCAGCTAAAGCCTTTGGTCTATCTTTTTGTTCGCCTTTATGCATTTTTGTGCACGGTGTACGGTCACTGAACACATTGTATTTTAGTATAATGAACGAATTGTCCAATAGAAACGTTTCAGTTCAATCACTCAACCGTGCTATTTAAATATTAATAAACCTAAAACAAAGGATGTGCACGGTGTAAGGTACGTTCAACATAAAATCACAGCTCATTATAGGCACTTTGAAGTTTGCTGAGTTTCCAGACCATATCTCGATTGACTATGATAACATAGAACAAGACTCAAAATAATGATAAACACAGTTTGAAAACAACGTATCTCATGGGAAGTGTTTCGCTTGTGTTTTCTGTTTGTGGCTTGAACCGTTTTACAATTTGTTTTAAATATCCCAAGGCCTCCATCTAATCTTTAAATGTTGCCACAGACCACTTGGTAGTTTGTTTTGACGAGTGTTTTTGTTCTTTCTTTCCCCCCGCTTTTTTCGTGCTCCTTCGACAACCAGTCAAAAACATTATTACTCGGACTACTGTGGTAGGCCGAGTTCGTTTGGGGTTTTTTAATTATTTTTTTGGGTGTCATGATCTTGCATTTTTGCACTTTTTACTTCCTCTACTTAGCCGTGTGATGGAGTATGGCCGCGTGAGGCATGTTGTAAGTTCTTTGTTCCTTTCGCTTTGGAGTTGGACAAAAAGTTGAACAGCGTTGCGTTTTGATCAAGGTGTTCTTGCACATTGTTGGTAGATTTCGAAAAAGACTGACTGACTTCGTAGTTTAATAGCGATCAGATGTGGCTGACAACTCCTTGATCGTAAATATGTTCACCTCTGTGTATATGCACCTTATTCCAGAGTGTTGCGTGCGCATCGTTTTGGAAAGGAATTGGCGGGCTCTTGGCGGGCTCCCCACAAAGTAAGCAATGGCAAACAGACTTGCTAGTGAGCCAACAGCAGCAGAATAACAATGTTTTATATCCAAAAACTGTATCTACACTATGTTTATGTTAAACAGTATGTTTACTTTGAGTGGAGCTTGCCAGTTTTTTTGAAAAATGATGAAACTCGCCTATTAAGATTCTTTTAAAAAAATACGAATAAGTCCGTTTTTTAATATTTTTCTTCCTTTTTTCCTTTGAAGGACTACCTTATGAAGTATAGTTACCTGCCTATGCCTGATCCACTTGCAGGACGTCTACGCTCTGCAAAAGAAGTAACAGATGCCATAAAAGCATTTCAACGCTACGCTGGCATTCCAATGACTGGGAACGTGGACCATGAAACCATGAAAATGGTACAAATGCCTCGGTGTGGGATGGTCGATGTTAGTCATTCAGACAGTACTCGACGAAGACGTCGACGATATGCTGTTCAAGGAAGCTCTTGGAAAAAGAAAGTAGGCGTTGCAAATTTTTATCCGTTATTTTTTTTATTGTACTGTCTTTATCTGTATATGTATTTATAGTGCATCTGCGCAACACTTGTGTACATGCATACATGTAGATGTGTATTTGTCATTTTTGATTTTTTGTACGTGTATTTGCCAAGATCTGGGTGTATATATACTGTATTTGTCTGTCTGTCTGTCTGTCTGTCTGTCCGTCCGTCCGTCCGTCCGTCCGTCCGTCCGTCCGTCCGTCCGTCCGTCCGTCCGTCCGTCCGTCCGTCCGTCCGTCCGTCCGTCCGTCCATCCGTCCATCCGTGTCTGTCTGTCTGTCTGTCTGTCTGTCTGTCTGTCTGTCTGTCTGTCTGTCTGTCTGTCTGTCTGTCTGTCTGTCTGTCTGTCTGTCTGTCTGTCTGTCTGTCTGTCTGTCTAGCTGTTTGGTTAGCTAACTTTCTGTTTGTTTGTTTGTTTGTTTGTTTGTTTGTTTGTTTGTTTGTTTGTTTGTTTGTTTGTTTGTTTGTTTGTTTGTTTGCTTGCGTTTGCGTTTGCGTTTGCGTTTGCGTTTGCGTTTGCGTTTGCGTTTGCGTTTGCGTTTGCGTTTGCGTTTGCGTTTGCGTTTGCGTTTGCGTTTGCGTTTGCGTTTGCGTTTGCGTTTGCGTTTGCGTTTGCGTTTGCGTTTGCGTTTGCGTTTGCGTTTGCGTTTGCGCTTGCGCTTGCGCTTGCGCTAGGGTTAGGGTTAGGGTTAGGGTTAGGGTTAGGGTTAGGGTTAGGGTTAGGGTTAGGGTTAGGGTTAGGGTTAGGGTTAGGGTTAGGGTTTGGGTTTGGGTTTGGGTTTGGGTTTTTGTGTCTGTCTACGTCCTTGTCTATATTCATGTGTAGTTTATCTCCATGTTTGTCTATGGCCCTGGATTGAGTGTTCAAGTCAAATCTCTCATGTTGTTTTTCCTTGTTGTGTTTACATGAAGAAGATTGAAAGTTTTCAATCTGATCAAAACACTACAAAAGAAATGGCTGAAGTCAATCCACGAATTGGAGTAGATTGACTTGAGATTCAGGCAAAAATCGACTTGAATGTTTCCAATTTGATTCATCTAAACACGGTTTCACTTGAAAATGACTTGATACGCATGAGTGTCATTGGTGCGTGTCGTACAACATGGCGGACATTGAGGAAAGACAGAAAACAGTGTTTCAAAACCGAACCAAACAGATCGGCTTCTCTATGTAAACATCTGCTGGATTGACTTAACTGGCGTTTTTCGGATCCGACAGGGCCTATGTGTATATCTTTTCATGTAAAATACCTAAATCCTAATGGAACGGCATGTATGGATCAGTTTTTGCTATAATTAAATCTGAAACATCGTACACTGTTATTCCTTTGTTATAGTCTCTGACATACATGCTCCAGGGGAGTCCAACTAGGACAATATCGAAGACTGAAGTCGAACAACAAATTGCCAAAGCATTCAAAGCATGGGAAGATGTGACGAACTTGATATTCACTAAATCCACGGATCCCAGCGCGGATATTCTCGTGCGATTTAGAAAAGGAATGCATTATGATGGCTACCCTTTTGATGGTGAAGGTGGCACCCTGGCTCATGGTTTTTACCCTCACAACAACGAAGGTAGGAACATAGGAACCTATCTTCGGCTAATTATTCAATTAATCTTAAAAAGATTGTTTACGCTTTTCGTTGATTCACAGATGTAAACTCATTTTTGACTGTCTTTTCTTACCTTACCTTACCTTACCTTACCTTACCTTACCTTACCTTACCTTACCTTACCTTACCTTACCTTACCTTACCTTACCTTACCTTACCTTATCTTCTATTCTTTTTCCTTTTCCTTTCCTTTCTTTCTTTTTCTTTTCTTTCTTTCTTTCTTTCTTTCTTTCTTTCTTTCTTTCTTTCTTTCTTTCTTTCTTTCTTTCTTTCTTTCTTTCTCCCTCCCTCCCTCCCTCCCTCCCTCCCTCCCTCCCTCCCTCCCTCCCTTTCTTTCTTTCTTTCTTTCTTTCTTTCTTTCTTTCTTTCTTTCTTTCTTTCTTTCTTTCTTTCTTTCTTTCTTTCTTTCTTTCTTTCTTTCTTTCTCTTTTCTTTCTTTTTCTTTTCTTTTCTTTTCTTTTCTTTACATTTCTTTTCTTTCCTTCTTTCTTTCTTTCCTTCTTTCTTTCCTTTCTTTTCTTTTCTTCTCTTTTCCTTTCTTTTCTGTTCCTTTCTTTTCCTTTCCTTTCCTTTTTTTCCTTTCTTTTCTTTTCCTTTCCTTTCATTTATTTTCCTTTTTCCCCTTTCTTTTCTGTTCCTTTTCTTTTCCTTTCCTTTCTTTTCCTTTCTTTTCCATTTATTTCCTCATTTCTTTTGCTTTCGTTCTCTTTCTTTTCTCTTTCTTTCCTTTTTCCTTTCTTCCTTTTTATTTATTTTCTATTTCTTTCTACCCACAATAGGTCTCTCCGGAGATGTTCACTTTGATGACGACGAAAACTGGATATTAGACCGCAACCAGGTAGATGGAACAGACTTTTACTGGACTGCTCTGCACGAAATTGGTCACTCACTGGGTCTAGATCATTCCAATTACAAGGAGGCCGTAATGTATCCTTTCTATACTGGTTTCAAGGATGATTTAAACCTACACGTTGATGATATCCAAGGAATTCGATATCTTTACGGTAAGTCAAATATTAGATAATATAAATACAATTATCTAAGGGAAAAGATGACCTTTGAGCCATTTTACTCAGAAAAATTTGGTTGGAGTTCCCGAGTGAGACTCCAACCCACAACCTTCTGATCGCCGGTGAGACGCTGTAACCATTGAGCTACTGGGACTCAGATGATTTGAACGTAGGTTGAATATGTGTGCAACCCACAACGTTCTGATCGCCGGTGAGACGCTCTAACCATTGAACTACTGGGACTCAGATGATTTGAACGTTGATTGAATATGTGTAGAACCCACAACCTTCTGATCACCAGTGAGACACTAACCATTGAGCTACTGGGACTCAGATGATTTGAATGTAGGTTGAATATGTGTGCAACCCACAACGTTCTGATCGCCGGTGAGACGCTCTAACCATTGAGCTACTGGGACTCATATGATTTGAACGTAGGTTGAATATGTGTGCAACCCATAACCTTCTGATCACCAATGAGACGCTCTAACCATTGAGCTACTGGGACTCAGATGATTTGAACGTAGGTTGAATATGTGTACAACCCACAACCTTCTGATCGCCGGTGAGACGCTGTAACCATTGAGCTACTGGGACTCAGATGATTTGAACGTAGGTTGAATATGTGTACAACCCACAACGTTCTGATCGCCGGTGAGACGCTCTAACCATTGAACTACTGGGACTCAGATGATTTGAACGTTGATTGAATATGTGTACAACCCACAACCTTCTGATCACCAGTGAGACACTAACCATTGAGCTACTGGGACTCAGATGATTTGAATGTAGGTTGAATATGTGTGCAACCCACAACGTTCTGATCGCCGGTGAGACGCTCTAACCATTGAGCTACTGGGACTCAGATGATTTGAACGTAGGTTGAATATGTGTGCAACCCATAACCTTCTGATCACCAATGAGACGCTCTAACCATTGAGCTACTGGGACTCAGATGATTTGAACGTAGGTTGAATATGTGTACAACCCACAACCTTCTGATCGCCGGTGAGACGCTCTAACCATTGAACTACTGGGACTCAGATGATTTGAACGTTGATTGAATATGTGTACAACCCACAACCTTCTGATCACCAGTGAGACACTAACCATTGAGCTACTGGGACTCAGATGATTTGAATGTAGGTTGAATATGTGTGCAACCCACAACGTTCTGATCGCCGGTGAGACGCTCTAACCATTGAGCTACTGGGACTCAGATGATTTGAACGTAGGTTGAATATGTGTGCAACCCATAACCTTCTGATCACCAATGAGACGCTCTAACCATTGAGCTACTGGGACTCAGATGATTTGAACGTAGGTTGAATATGTGTACAACCCACAACCTTCTGATCGCCGGTGAGACGCTGTAACCATTGAGCTACTGGGACTCAGATGATTTGAACGTAGATTGAATATGTGTACAACCCACAACCTTCTGATCGCCGGTGAGATGCTCTAACCATTGAGCTACTGGGACTCGGATGATTTGAACGTAGGTTGAATATGTGTACAACACACAACCTTCTGATCGCCGGTGAGACACTCTAACCATTGAGCTACTGGGACTCAGATGATTTGAACGTAGATTGAATATGTGTACAACCCACAACCTTCTGATCACCAATGAGACGCTCTAACCATTGAGCTACTGGAACTCAGATGATTTGAACGTAGGTTGAATATGTGTGCAACCCATAACCTTCTGATCACCAATGAGACGCTCTAACCATTGAGCTACTGGGACTCATATGATTTGAACGTAGGTTGAATATGTGTACAACCCACAACCTTCTGATCGCCGGTGAAATGCTCTAGCCATTGAGCTACGGGGACTCAGATGATTTAGGTTGAGTTTGATGTATGACATTATATACTGGGTATGTGCAAATATGATGATATAATTATGTTAATGTCATGTTGTATGTTGTGAAGGGAAGAGATATATGTCCTATCCCGGATATGGGAATGGTCCTTTTCACCAATAGCGGCGCCATTTTGAATTCGCAATGCCTTTTGGTCTATCCAGGGTAGCAAGCTTAATTCAAAAGGTGATTGCGTGGCGTTGAGACACAATGAGGTAATTTTTACTCTATAAACACTTTCGTAGCAACAATGTCTAAACATGATCGTTGTGATATTGGTAAAAGCAACAATTCTCGGATGTATAAGGATAGATTCATGACAAATGTATCCTTATGCGTCCAAGCATATTACTTTTATATTTTTACTAATATTACAACGTTCATATTTAGACATTTTTGCCACAAGAGTATTTGTAAAGATAAATTTACCGCATTGTGCCTCCACACTAAGCAATCAACTTTTAAATTGAGCTTGTTGCCCTGGATAGACCACAAGGCATTTGATGACGCCGCTCTTGGTGGAAAGGTGACCGTCTATTGAGTGTAAATATTGAGGTGTTGGGGTGTTGGTGGCACAGTGGTTAGCGCACGTGCCTTTCACCTCTGCGACCCGGGTTCAATTCCTGCTCTCAGCAGTTATCTGATTAAAATTTCACCTTGGCCGCATGTGAGAAGAGTGCTTCCAGTTTGACTCTACCAAACACCACAGGTTTCCTCCGGGTACTCCGGTTTCCTCCTGTAGAAACACTGGACCAATGAGGGATGGCCCTTACTGGACCTCTAGGGAGTACAGTTAGGTATTAACTGATAGAGCTATCCAGTATAAATAAGATTAGTTTTTTATATGGCCCGTACATACACGTATACCATCTTGGACTGAGTTTGAGAAATTAAATTATTTCTAGGTATGCCTTTGGTAACAATACAAACTGCGCCACCGCCGACTTCTGAAATTACTATGCTCACCTATCCAAAGGGGATGATTGACCCCTGCAAGACGTCGTTTGATGCAGTGTTTGTCGATGGAAATATGGTCACTTACTTCTTTGCTGATAAGTATTATTGGACAGTTCTTGAAACTGGTCAAAGACAAGACTCACAAGAGCCTTATGTTATTACTGATAGATGGAAAGAACTTCCAGATAACGGAATTGATGCGGCTTACCAGTCGGAAGGCAGAACAACTTTTTTCAAAGGAACGAAGTACGTAACAGCACTTAATTTGTCATAAAAAGTGAAGTGGTGTGGAGTGAGTGAAGCGGTGTGGATTGGAGTGGAGTGAGGTGAGGTGAGGTGAGGTGAGGTGAGGTGAGGTGAGGTGAGGTGAGGTGAGGTGAGGTGAGGTGAGGTGAGGTGAGGTGAGGTGAGGTGAGGTGAGGTGAGGTGAGGTGAAGCGGAGCGAAGCGGAGCGGAGTGGAGTGGAGTGAGGCGAGGCGAGGCGAGGCGAGGCGAAGTGAAGTGAAGTGAAGTGAAGTGAAGTGAAGTGAAGTGAAGTGAAGTGAAGTGAAGTGAAATGAAATGTAGTGAGGTGAGATGAAGTGAGGTGTAGTGAAATGAGGTCAAGTGAAGTGAAGTGAAGTGAAGTGAAGTGAAGTGAAGTGAAGTGAAGTGAAGTGAAGTGAGCTGATCACAACTTTTGATTCATTTGATATAGTTGTTGGTTTTACAATGGAACAAAACTCGTCAAAGGTCCAGTAAGTATATCCGAAGCATTTAAACTCGATTCAAATATCGACAGTATTGACGCTGCATTTGTTTGGGGCGCAAATGGCAAGACATATCTTTTCAAAAACGACAAGTATTGGCGTTACAACGAGGCATTGAAAGCCATAGACATGGGTTACCCAGTCCAGATTAATACGACTTGGAAAGGTGTTCCGAACAACCTTGATTCTGCGATGACATGGATAAATGGAAAAACTTATTTCTTGAAAGGAAATGGCTTTTGGATATTTGATAATGTGAACATCAGAGTTACAGATGAAGAACCTATGAAGATTAACATGTATTGGATGAAATGTTTGGAGAGTTATGGGGGAAGGTCTGGGGGAAAGTCTCGTGGTTCGCGTATATCTCAATCATTCATCATTGCTCTTTCAGGAGTTGTCGTCTTGCTAAGTGCAATGAGGAGCTACTTATTTTTCTAAAGACGAAACGCGAGCCGTAGACGAGTGTTTACAGAAGTGTTTTAGAATTATGTCTAACTTACTCGAGTGTTGGCATCAGGTTATATAAACACAAGGCGTCAATTTTCTAGTTCTTTTATGAAATATACCTTATTCCCAAATGGCGGACACTTTAAAATGATTTTATGTACATATAAATTAGCCCTTATGACTTAGTTGTAAAGTGCTTATATCACTTGTGGGGTTGTAACGTATTTAAATAGAGCACAAAAAATCAGTTAATAAGTTATTTTGCCGTTTTTGATTTAGTCAAATAGTTCCTGACATATTGGCTTCTGAACATGCCAATTCTCAAAAATTTCCGTCGTTCATTTTAACACCTTGGGGACCTGGGACTCAGGAACGAGTCAATCAAAAACAACTACGTTTCGGCTTATCGATTCCCAAAAACACATATATTTGACTGAAAAATCGAAATGTAGAGCTCACACCCGTTTTCCAGTACGCACGAGAGTTCCAACTAAGAAGACGGTCGGCTTAGGTCCCTGAGTCAAATTTGAAAGAACTCGTAAAATTGTAATAGAAGATGTTTTAGTATTTTCATACATTACAAAATCACTTACACCTCTATGATTGCTCAACTTAAAATGTTTAGTGTCACAAGGCGTTTTTATGTGCACAGTGTAAAGTTATTTCGTTAAACAAACTTAGAGATATAACTGATTTTGCTATTTGTGAAAATACTGTACCCTGCTCCTGACGTCAGAGATCATCTCATTTACATACAACAAACTGAAATATCTTTAAAACGAAGAAAGATACGAAAAAGTTGGAAAAAATATGTTATTACAATTTTACGAGTTCTTTGAAATCAGAAAAACTTTTATTGCCAATGTCGTAAATATTCTTTTGAATTTATATAAATTTTTGAATAAGATTTTACTTTAAGGCGGTTTTCCACTAGGCGACATTTGTCGACCGACTCGACATTTTTCTTTTGTCTTGGTTAATTAAGCCGGTTTTCCACTAGGCGACTTTTTTCGCGCGAAGCAACTTTTTCTTTTGTCTCATGAGCTCTGAGCTGGAACTAATCAGAAATCTATTGAATTCGAACAAAAGAAAGTCGCTTCGCACGAAAAAAGTCGCCTAGTGGAAAACCGGCTTTAGTTCCACTCGAGAGCTTGCGAGACAAAAGAAAATGTCGCTTCGCGCGACATTTTTCGCCTAGTCGAAAACCGCCTTTATAAGACTAAGAAATGCGCCGCGACGTCACAATCATGTTTGCATAGCCTGATATAAATACGGTAACTGATAAATCACAGCGTGCGTAAGACGCAACTTTTTATAAAGTATTTTTCTAGTATAGTATTTTGTAATCTAACTAGATTATTTTGTAATTGTAATCTAGGCATTTTGTAATGTCTAGCCTTACTCTATATTTATTTAATTATCTGTGTATATAGAAGGCATCATGTAAACTAGACTTGTGGCTGCACTGAGTTTTTATATTAATATTTTTATAGCAAATAAAGCCACAAATATGCCTATTTTGAAAATGTTTAAAAAGTGGTCTAATACATTGTAATACTAAGACGTTTTGAAAAGATGGTAGCAGTAGCGATTTAATTTATTTAAACCGTTTTTTGTTTGTTTGTTTGTTTGTTTGTTTGTTTTGTTTTGTTTTGTTTTGTTTTGTTTTGTTTTGTTTTGTTTTGTTTTGTTTTGTTTTGTTTTGTTTTGTTTTGTTTTGTTTTGTTTTGTTTTGTTTTGTTTGTTTGGTGTTTGTATCCCACTATTTTGGTAGTCATAATTTTTGCAGTTTTCGTACATTATGTATTCTCACTCTCCAGGCAACCGATTGGCAACCAGAACATTGTTGCCAAATGTCCCGAAACCGCCCGGGACACTCCGGAGCCGCTAGGATATCCTGGAACTGCTCGGGATATTTCGGAAGCGATCGGGAATTTCCGGATATTGTCTCTTTACCGATAATTTTTTTGAATCCAGAAACTATATGCCATTTTGCGTTGCAAAATATAGGAGTTAAATTGCGTCGGGTTAAATGCGTCGGAAAAGCGCCAAAGCCGCCATTTTGCGCATAAAACCTCGAAGCGAGAATTAAAAGGAGATCTTTTCTGCGGGGTCTGCGCAATTTTTTGTCAGCTCTCGCGATTTATAAACTTTACAAAAAGGATTTAGCTTTCTTCCTTTCTTCCCCCTCCCCCCCCCGCTTTCATGTTTTTTGCATCGTCCGTGATTTTATTGTGTGGACTGGGTATGAACGATATGGCCGACGACACCAACGTGGCAGAATTTGGTGTAGAAGTCTAAATATCTTGTTTATATTCCTTGTGTTTTTGCTAAAATAAAATAACATGGGCCTGTGCAAATGTCCAAAAAAGAAAGTGACGAATCAGTTTTGCTTTGAACATCGAGTTAACGTTTGTGAACACTGTTTGGTTTCAAGTCATGCCAGGGTGAGTGATGGCTGTTCTTTTGTACAAACTGTAAAGAGATTTTAGTCGTGTTTTTATTTGCTTTTGTTGTGGTTGTAGTCGTTAGGTTAAGTCGTTAAGTTGTGCCTTTTATCGTGTGTAAGTTTCTTTTAACTTTATACACAGTGCATCGTCTTATATACATATTAAAAATACATAATTTGATGATTACAATTTGTTGATTTTCCATCTATCATTATGTTGTCATATTGGTTCTTTAATTTGCGGCTTGTTTTTTAGTGCTATAATATTAATCTTACATCTATCGTTTATAGAAATTGGTGTTTAAATTTGTATATTGTGAAGTTTACATGTAGTCTGACTGTACACAGTGTATTACACCATATTCATAAAGATGGCTCCAGTATTATGCAGTATTTATATCTTATTAGATGTTTTGGTGTGTAGTGTCACTGTATATTTTTACGAGTTGTGCTGTATTTTGATGAGCCTGCAGGGCGAGTCAAAATACAAACAACTTGTAAAAATATACAGTGATACTACACACCAAAACGTCTTATAAGAGATTTATTATACAACTGCTCTGATCAACAAATTTTTATGGAAAAAGAAAACTCTAAAAAGGCCAGAGAAGTAGCGCGTGACTTGCGCCAGGACTAAAATAATAAGTATACATGAAGTAGTTCCCAAGTGATAAATTTGATTAGCTAACAAAATCTGTCAAACCGGTTTTCTGTCAAATGCAGTTGTATAATAAGTACATTTATTAAACCCTGTCACTACTAGACTTTTTCTCTCGATGAGTAAAATATTAAAAGGTCCTAACAGTAGTGAAAGGGTTAAATTAGCCTTTTTAGCCTGATTCAAAAGGCTATAATTTATGTGCATATAAAATAATTATAAATTGATGGCTACAATATCTTTATGAAAATGATGTATTGGCACACAACACTACATCACACAACACTACATTACACTACTATACAGTACACCATAATACATTACACAATACTATACTAATCTACAGTATGCTATGTTACACTATATTACATTATATTACACTATATTACATTAATATATATTAGTATCAACCAACTCGTGGTCTATTACAAATCTGACTTTCTGGTTGGCTGAGCTACTAGCGGTCTATTGGTGATAGAACATAGTAGCGTTATCCAATGATAAACCTTCTTATACCTGGAATACTCCTATTCTGACCAATCAGAAGCCACGGTATATTCACGCTGCGAGCAAAACCTGGAAACTAGGCCAAACATGGTGTCTGCTAAAATTTATATACGAGTGATGAAATCATGAAAACATTGGTCTGAAAGTAATGGAAAATTGTTCAGTTTGACATTTTGGAATAAGAAAATGAATTCACTTTTGTCTATGGAGTATATCAACACCAAATTTAAAGCAAAGTAATTACAATCTCATTTTTTTGTGAGCGATTGTTTATCATGTGCCATCGAACTACTCTACATTTTGAATGGGGAGACTACTGCAAATGAAAAGGTAAAAGTATCTGAAAATTTGGAAGAATGTTTGATAAGACTTATTTACATTAAAGAAAAGTTGTTTATGGTTGATACTAAAACAATTAGACAACTCACCCTCATTTTCTACGAGCAGATAGTCAACTTGGCTTCACCTCATTGACTCTGCTAATACATTACACTACTGTACATTACATTACATTACATTACATTACATTACATTACATTACATTACATTATATTACACTACAATACAATACATTACACTACTGTATACTATACCACATTATATTACTCCACATTACATCACACTACTGTATAATACACTACACCGATACTGTATACCACACCACACCACATCACATCACACCACACTACACTACACCACACCACACCACACCACACCACACCACACCACACCACACCACACCACACCACACTACACTACACTACACTACACTACACTACACTACACTACATTACACTACACCATACTATATTATACTATATTATATACTGTACTATATACTACAATACATGTGCACTGTACATTGTCATTGATTATTTCAATGTAGTTTATTGTTTAATTTTCACAGTGTATTGTGAAGTCCTACCTTCATTGGTTGCAAGATAGTGACTATAATCCTGTATGTACTTTGTGTAATGGCAATCTTGGTGAAGGTGATACTGTCAGGTTGACATGTTATGGTACGTCTCCTACTAGCTTCTTGACTTCTAGTTTGCAATATTTCTTTTCAGCCCCAATGGTTGCATTTACAGTGACTTTATCCAATTGCACTGGTCCTCCACCAATTTTAATGTGGTCCTCTAAATATTTCACAGATTACATCATATTGTCCTGCTGATGAAAATCATGCAGGCAACATTGAATTGCAGTACTTGTAGGCAAATTAACAATTTTGTATCTCATCACATAAGATGGGTATACTTTTAATGGGATCAACAATATACTCTGTCTCACTGGACATGTGTGCTGTGGTTATCACTAAAAGCAATACTCAACAGCACCCTCCCAGTCCAGTGAGTCCCAATCTAAAAAAAAGTCAGGAATCTGGTTTACTCCCTACAGTAGCTTTTTAGATAAATATACTTGAGAAAAGCCCTAGATGGATTGGAAGGATTTTTTTAGTCATCTTTTTTAGCAACAGATATGGCCAGCAGGCAGTGGGATATATAGTCAATATTTTAGCACATTTTTGTTGTTTCATAGACAATCTTGTGTTTTATTTTCTTTCTAGATGTGTTTCATTGGGAGTGCCTCAATAAATTTGCTTCCAGTCTTCCTCCAAACACAGCTCCAGCTGGTTACACATGCCCAAACTGCAAGGTACTGTAAATTTTTAACGTACTACATTCACTGTCTGTCTTCTTTTTTTTTAAACCAACAAGGCTCAAAGTAATATTCAGAACTACACCAGTCAAATGACTAGTTTATATCACAATTCTTATTACTGTGGTACTCAACCAGATTTTGGCCTGACGATTTTGACTGGTCATTAATTAACCAGTGACCTGCCATTATTTTGAGCCATATAGTATATATGTTTTTTTGAATCTGTGTTTGATTTTGCTTACTAGGTGTGTGTATTTCCTCCTGGTAATCTTGTCTCACCAGTTGCTGAAACACTTAAAAAGAAACTTATGAATGTGAACTGGGCCAGGACTGGACTTGGTTTACCACTGGTAAGATTAATAAGTTCAATCTGCAGTAGCTAGTATACTAGATGTGCTGATGATAGTGATGGTGGGAAATTATTAATATGGATTGCAATTTCTCAGAGACTTGTAATGTACAGAACCATGTAGTTGTTTAGGGAGTTGTGGCCTTTATTTTTACTGTTTAGGTGTTTTTTCAACAACTTTTGGGAAATTTTCAGCACCAGGAATCACCATCCATCATCATGATCATCATTAGCAGCAGCATTATCAGTATCATCATCATCATCATCATCATCATCATCATCATCTGTCATCATTATTATGATCATCTGCTAGCAGCATTATTATCATCATTGTTATTATCATCAATCATCTTCATGATCATCACCATGATCATCATCCATCATCATCATCATCATCTATCATCATCTATCATCTATCATTATCATCATGATCATCATCCATCATCATGATCATCATCCATCATCATCATTATGATCATCATCCATCATCATCATCGTTATGATCATCATCCATCATAATTATGATCATCCTCATCATTATCATCATCATTATCATTATCATCATCATCATCATCATCATCATCATCATCATCATTGTCATCATTATCATCATCATTGTCATCATTATCATCATATGTTTATTTTTAAGGCTGGCACCCCACAGAATGAAAGACTTGTACCACATGCCACTGGTACTGGAAACCAAAAAGGACTTGGTATGTACAGAAAGTTGAGATAGACTGCTGTTTAGCACCGATATACCACTTGTCCACTGACACCACCTCACAAGGTGTTGAGAGTTAGGGACCTTTATCACGGCTTTATGATCATGATGGCATTCAGCCTACAGCCTTACAGTTTTACTTGTATGGGAACTGATGTGGACGTTTGTCAAGCTCGATTACTCAGAAAAGATTTCTGAGCCCCAGACAGGGTTCTAATGGCTGGTTAGAAGCTCCAACCATTGAGACAATGGGGCTCAGATGGAGAGCTAAAGTTGTAAATTGATAGTCATATGTGCTCCTAAGGGGTAGCGTTTGCATCTGAGCCTCAGTGGCTCAATGATTAGAACGTCTAACTGTCTGGGGCTAAGAAATCTTTTCTGAGTAATTGAGCTTGACGAACGTCCAACAATTCAACAAACGTCTGTTACATTACACCAAGCTCGCAAATGTACCACATGCACTACATGTGTAAGGCTATACGTACAACTTATTGTGGTGTCCAAAGTTGAACATAAAGGAATTTGAGAATACAGTGGGAAAGTAAGGTAAAGTATACACCCCGTATAGCAACTTGCGATTTTCTTATTTTTGCCGTGTTGCAAGTTGCAAGAAAAGTTGGATAGGTTCTACTTTTTGCTGCATTGCAGCAAAGTTCGCAAGTTGCTGAACGTGTAACACCCTTTCTGCAACCGGGTATAAGAATTTTGGGATACCGCGCGCATTCGAGACTGGAGCCAAACGCTCCTGGAACAAAAAAAACCATGGCGGATCAACGTATTCAAGGAAAATGTGTTTGCATGTAAACACCTCTCTAGGCAACTTGCGATTTTTTTTAATTGTAATTTTTTTTCCTACATTCAGAAAGAACTCAAACAGCAGATGTCCGTCACAATGTGCCACAGATAACGACGAGAACGTCAACACCCATGTACGAAGGAGAAGCACCGACACCGGCATTCACTCCCAAAGAACACGTGGTCGAGGTCAGACCGGAAGTACAAGCTGCTGCTGCCGCTTCGCCCCAGGCTACTTACCCACGCGCGGAAAAACTAGGAACTGGTAATATTTTAAAGGACATTGGCAATAAAAATGAAGTTTGTCAAATTTGAAGAAACTCATAAAATTGTAATAGAAAATCTTTTACAACTTCGTTTTCAAAATATTTCAGTTTGTTTGATATGTAAAATAGGCGATATCTGACGTCAGGAGCAGGGTACAGTATTTTCATACATTACAAAATCACGTACACCTCTATGATTGCTCAACCAACATAAAATGTTTAGTGTCACAAGCCGTTTTTATGTGCACGGTTTTCAGTTATTTCGTTAAACAAACACAGAGATATAAATGATTTTGCTAGGTGTGAAAATACTGCACCCTACTCCTGACGTCAGAGACCATCTCATTTACATATCAAACAAACTGGGAGTAATAATTGTCAGTTGTTTGCAGTACAAGCTGTGTTAGTTAGTAATACTCAGAAAAACTCTGAGCTCTAAGCGGGACTCGGACCCACAACGTCTGGCTACAACGTCTGGCTAGAGCGTCTGGCTAGAGCGTCTGGCTAGAGCGTCTGGCTAGAGCGTCTGGCTAGAGCGTCTGGCTAGAGCGTCTGGCTAGAGCGTCTGGCTAGAGCGTCTGGCTAGAGCGTCTGGCTAGAGCGTCTGGCTAGAGCGTCTGGCTAGAGCGTCTGGCTAGGGCGTCTGGCTAGAGCGTCTGGCTAGAGCGTCTGGCTAGAGCGTCTGGCTAGAGCGTCTGGCTAGGGCGTCTGGCTAGAGCGTCTGACTAGAGCGTCTGGCTAGAGCGTCTGGCTAGCATTCAGAAGGTTGTGGGTTCGAGTCCCGCTTAGAGCTCAGAGTTTTTCTGAGTATTACTAACTAACACAGCTTGTACAGCAAACAACTGACAATTATTACTAACATCAAGCTGCAATTTCTGAAACTAACAAACTGGGAATATCTTGAAAACGAAGAAAGATACAAAAAAGTTGTAAAAGATTTTCTATTACAATTTTACGAGTTCTTTCTTTTCGCGGCATTTTGCCTAAAATCTTAACGCGCCGTAAATTACGTTTGTCTCATTTGATGACAAAGTAACATCTTTTGCACTTTTTCGTTTCCTTGCTTCGTTTTCGTATTTCAGTTTGTTTAATAAACAAATTGCAATTATGAAATATAATCGCTTGAAAATTCTACGTGTCGGTGTGGTGGAAGAAAGACACCCCCACGTTTCCTTCAAATTAATTTGACTTGATAATAGCAAAGATATTATAATCTTCCCCGATAACTCATTGTGCACATATGACGTCAAAATGTTTAATTACTCGGGCTAGCTGTGGTAGGCCCAGTCTCGTTCCCAGAGCCCACGTTCCCCACCCGGGAAACGAAAGACTCTGGAGTAATCCGTTTCACATCGATATTTCATTGGCTGATGAACACAGTGAACTCTATATAACTCTTCTTCCAGATAACAAGAATCCTGTGATGGCGTGAACGGATTATCCCGGAGCCTCTCGTTTCCCGCCCGCTGGGTAAGGGGAACGTGGGCTCTTGGAACGAGATTGTGGTAAGCCGAGTCTGGGTTTCGTTTTCCCCCCTAATATTCATACTTCCGGTGAGTTGTCATCCGTGTTGACTGAGTGGACGGAGTGTGAGGCATGTTGTAAGTTCTTTGCTCCTTTCGCTTTTGGAGTTGGACAAAAAGTTGAACAGCTGTGCCTTTTGATCATGGTGTTCTTGCACGTTGTTGGTAGATTTTGAAAGTGACTTTTGCACAGGTTTCATGTGCTTCATTGATTTGCGTAGCTTTAGTGGTGGTCTGACTTACTTATAGTTTAGCAATGATCATGCAGATGTGGCTGACAACTGTCTTGATCGTAAGTATGTTCACCAGTCGGACTCGGCGTACTCCATATCAGACAAACTGAAATATCTCAACAACTAAGCAAGTGAATGAAAAAATGCAAAAAGATGTTACTTTGTCATTTTAAGTGTTCTTTCAACACACTTGATTTTCGTTTTATATCGTTTCATTTGACTGGGACAAGTTTTTACTACAAGACTAAACTTTTTTTTTGTATTACAAGGCACAGTATCAAGAAAGATATTTGATGCCCGTGAGCATGACAACGACGCGTCCAAGGACCACGATGTGGACAAATACAAGAGACGTGGCGCTGTACAATGGTTTAGTCGCTGGTTTGGGTAAGAGTCGCAAACCATTTGGGAATTGAGGAGGAGATTGGTGCCGACGGTTTAAATGTAACAAAATCAACTCACCACTCGTAAAAGCGTGTCAAAACGCGAAGTTTCACTGCGTTTGAATAAATAGTGTTTGAATAGTGAGCTTTCAAAAACCCCAAAAATAAGTTTCAATTTCGTTCGTTCGTTCGTTCGTTCGTTCGTTCGTTCGTTCGTTCGTTCGTTCGTTCGTTCGTTCGTTCGTTCGTTCGTTCGTTCGTTCGTTCGTTCGTTCGTTCGTTCGTTCGTTCGCTCGTTCGCTCGTTCGCTCGTTCCCTCGTTCGCTCGTTCGCTCGTTCGCTCGTTCGCTCGTTCGCTCGTTCGTTCGCTCGTTCGCTCGTTCGCTCGTTCGCTCGTTCGCTCGTTCGCTCGTTCGCTCGTTCGCTCGTTCGCTCGTTCGTTCGCTCGTTCGCTCGTTCGCTCGTTCGCTCGTTCGCTCGTTCGCTCGTTCGCTCGTTCGCTTTAAAATCTGTTGCAGTTAAATAATATTTCCAACATAAGTGATTGTTCTTCATTCTATTTCTAAATACAGTCAAGCAAGGTTGATTAGCCGGTTTGTTTGGCTTTGGGGTGATATGGCCAAGGAAGGTGACAAGGTAGATAGATGAATACAGACCGCTGTTTTGGTAACCCTGACGAGTGTTGAATATAGCTTCTCAAACAAATTTATATTTTAAAGGAAAATCAACCTAAAATCTTGCTAAATTTAACCGCAATCTTCCTCCAATTTTTTAATACTGATTAAATATTTCTTTCTTTTGAAGTTTCCTCATCAATTATTAATGAATTTAGGAAAGCAAAATCCTTTAGGGAAAGACGAGAGAAAGAAAAGCGAGAAGCAGAGAAACATGAATGATTATTTTCTCCTGCAATATTGATTTAACCTTCGTCCTGTTTCGATATTTCTAGGTTACGAAATCAAAACCGAGCCATCAAAGAGGATTCGAACAGTCCACTAAAGAGAACAACCATCATAGTATTTCTCATCATTCTTGTCGTCATTACTTTGATCGTGATGATGACTCGAGTAGGAAGAATATCGGCTGAGAGAGATCCTTTATTAGATCCCATGGCTAATCCTAATATAAGAATAGAAGACAACGTGATAGAGTGAATCCTGACGCTGTAGAGGGAAGTGGATCTTTTCGTGGTTTATCGTATTTAAGAGATACTGTTAGGTTCCATGGATAACTATTTGCTCTTATTAGTGGACGAGAGCTTAAAATGAGATAGATATTTTAGACCGGCGTAGCTTGATATGAGAGTACAATGAAAGTTATTGTTAGACTTTTTGGGAAAGTCAATTGACCCACAACATTTAAAAAGCCTGCCGTGGAAATTTGGTCACCCACGGAGTAGTTTCATCAGGTTTACCCTTAAGTCTAATTATTGAATGAGAGCTTAAAATGAGACAATTTAGACCGTGGTTTGATTTGAGAGTACAATGAATGTCATTGTTGGTCTTTACTCTTTAGACAGTAGTTTGCCCTAATTAGCCAACGAGAGCTTAAAATGAGGTAGTTCAGACCGTGGGTTGATTTGAGAGTATAGTGAATGTTATTGTTGAACACTTTGGACAGTCATTAGGTATAATAGCCATTTGCCCGATGACGTTTGGTGGCGTTGGGTGACACAACTACCTAGTGGTAATCAGATGATACTGGCAAAGCATTCTGGTAGCTGCAGTCACACAAAAATGGTACGAGAGCTTAAAATGAGATACTTTAGACCGTACCGTGGCTTGATTTGAGAGTACGATGAATGTTATTGTCGGGGTCTTTAAGACCCTAATGTCCTAATAGGACAGTCACTTGGTAAAATGAGATAATTTAGACAACGTGGCTTGATTTGGAAGAACAATGAATGTTATTCGAGAGTGTAAAAAACTAGAGTGCTGTGTAGGGCAACTGTCAAGAATAGTTTTGATAACGAAATACTGTATTTCTAGAGGAGCCTTTCACTTTGTATAGGTAATCGAGTGAAATTTGGAAAAAACATGCACGAGTGAGTTTTTCAAAGACTATCAAAATTACACGAGTCCGAAGGATGAGTGCTATTTGAGGTCTTTGAAAAACTCACGAGTGCGTGTTTTTTCCAAATTGTATAAGAAATCATGCTATTATTTATTAATAATATACATGAAAAAATTTAACATGAGAATCTTTCCAATCAAAATGCTTTGTGCAAATAACATACATGAAAATAAAGAGCTTTTTTTCTAGTCAAAAATGATTTTTTTACAAATTTTAAAATATAGAAAATTTGCTCTGTATTTCCTTTTTTCTGCACTGTATTTCCTCAAAAGTGCACTGCTCTCAGCCTATCATAATTGAGAACTTTTTCATGTATATTATTAGTATAGGTAATAGCATGGTTTCGAGTGCAATTTGGAAAAAACATGCACGAGTGAGTTTTTCAAAGACTATCAAAATTGCACGAGTCCGAAGGACGAGTGCTATTTGAGGTCTTTAAAAAACTCACGAGTGCGTGTTTTTTCAAAATTGCACTCGAAACCGTGCTATTACTTATTAATAATATACATGAAAATGTTAGACAAAATGTTCTTCCAGCTACGAAGTTACATACCACCCATTGCTCGAAACATTAATGGTTGAAAACTGCTTCATTTTGTTCACTAAATACGTCAAACGTTTTACTCATAGCATCTAGCCTCTTCTAGTCTTCTTGTAGGAACTTTTATGATAATATTAAAGCAAAGTTCACTCTGTATTTCATCGAAATGTTCTTCGACAACTTTATGTTTTGGTCGCCATATTGGATTTTCTCGTGAAGGAAAAACCATCCTTCAAAATCCGCATAGGCATTTCATTGGCTTTCCGGTAGTCTCCGGGTGTTTATTAGCCAATCAGAATGCTTAATACTCATTGAAATTTGCACTGTATTTCATTTTTCTGCACTGTGTTACACCTTTTCTGCACTGTATTACACCTTTTCTGCACTGTATTACACCTTTTCTGCACTGTATTACATTGAAATTGCACTCCTCTCGACCAATCAGGATGCAGTAATTTTGTCATGTATATTATTAACTCTGATAAAAGAGGTTCCGCTGGAAATATAGTATTTCGTCATCAAAACTATTCTCGACAGTTACCATGTTTTTCTTTTGCTAAATGAACGTTATGTTGGACTCTCTGGACAGTCATTTGATCTATTAATTAACGAACGGAGCTTAGAATGAGATATTTTAGGCCATAGACAAATTTATGGTTATAACTGAATGTTACATGTATATATTTAATATAAGCAAAATGATGTTCATTCAGCGTGTTTTAAAGATGTGTGTTTTTGCTTAACATTTCTCTATGTTTTTTTACGGCATAGACAACGTTCATTTTCGAGATAACTACGCCCAATGGACTAACGAAGTGGGTCGTTTTTGAAGCCGTTTAAAAAACTCAATCGGAACATGTTATTTTAGGCTATTGCTCCGTATTCTTAACAATGCGTTGCAACCTCAAATCAGCTTAAATAACAACTAAACATTGTCTATCATGCTAAGATGGATTAAACTTCATTCAAAAGTTGATCGTTTTAAAACCATATCTTTCAATAATATAATTCTGCAAGAAACAATAGTTTGTTAGTGTGTGTGTGTAGGTGGGGGGGGGGGGGGGGAGTTCAGCCAGCCTACCCCCTCTGATCTCCCAATTCCATTCCTATGCTCGCGGATTTGCCCTCGGAGGTTTGGTTTTGCTATTCTACGGTCAAAAACATTATTTTCACCGATAATTTGCCGTTTGGAGGCTATTTTGGTGAAAAACGTTTTTGTTTCATAGAGATATATATAATGCACCCGATCCGCACGTTGTTCCTAATAAACTAGTCTACTATATCTTATATACACATTGTATCCAGTAAGTTACTGGAAATTGTTTAATTGGTAAGATGCGCCAATTAACGGATTAAAATTCACTGCGCATCCCACAATCTTTGCCAAGAACTGTTGACCATAAATTACCCAATATTAGAGGTTCTCCGCGGACGGAGGGTAAAGCCCCCCGACACTTTTCAGGTTAAGGTTACCCCCGGGAAATTCACATTTTTGAGATTATGGTTAGGGGGTTCCGGGGGGGAAGGGTTTCATTAAGAACCTCTTATTAAACAATTTCCAGTAACTTACTGGATACAATGTGTATACAATATATAGTAGTTTATTAGGTACAACGTGCGGATATATATATATATATATATATATATATATTAATTAACAATTAGATTATGAGCTCGAAATTTCTATGAGTGAATAGTTGACGAGAGCGGAGCTCGAGTCAACTATCATCTCATAGAAATTGAGTGCGAATAATCTAATTGTTTTAGTAGAAACTAACTTGTGTACCTTAGTTCTTCCAAATTATTTCAAAAAACGAAGCATAACCATTGTTTCTGTACGAAAACCAAGGCAAAACAATCTTTCACTCCTCGTGTCCTCCATGTTGTTTTACTGCATGGCCGCGCGAGTACTGGTACTCAATTTGCTACTCGCTATCTATTGACGAATAGATACATTCTCGTCCGCAGAGCCTCTCCCGTGCTGGCGCGCGGAAAAGGCTCTGGGGGAATCCATATATCATCGCGATCTGATTGGTTGTTCAAATTCAAAGGCCTATATATAACGGAGCTTGTTTATAAATATTAAATAAACAGTATTTGAAAAACGAAAACTGACAACGAAGCACAATTCTAATCATAATTCTAATCCGAACAATTTAATCGAACGTTTATCAAAGCAATCAACCTGTTTCCCCTTATATAATTAAATCAAACATAGAACTGAAGACAGACAGATCGAAACCGACAGACGATCGACCGCACACAGCAGGCTGTTCGTGCATATATTAAGAATATCATTGGTATATATATCGGGTATATATTAAGAATCTCATTGAAATATGCAAGTCAAATATAAACGAACAGTGCAACAAATTAAAGAGAACTACCTTCACTAAAAGAGGCCGTAAATACGAAGAAATTCCGACGCGGCTCTATTGCCAAGCTCTGAAGCGAACTCGTATTAAAATTTTGATGTCTTCTGTCCCGCCGAGTATTAAAACGGATGAGCCACACTTGACAAATACCTTCTTCGAACGGAATGTACCACAATCACAACTGTTCTAAAGTCAAACGAGTTAATATGAGGCAGCCAAACCGCCAGAATCGAAAACGAAAGGAAAATTTATATTCCAAACAACTGCCGATGATCTCGTGTCCAAGTCCCAAACCGCGAACTTAAACGCATGCGCTTTTGAAAGAACACCAAAGAATCTTGGTGTTCCGGTTTGGATTCTCCCAGAGCCTTTTCCGCGCGCCAGCACGGGAGAGGCTCTGGGGACGAGAATGGAATAGATATCGAGTAGAGTAGCCAATCAGATTGCAGCATTTGCAATAGAATACTAGTAAGTTTCTACTAAATATATATATATATATATATATATATATATATATATATATATATATATATATTGCCCCCGCTGATGAAAATCGGGGAGATTGTGGGCTCGAGGTTGACTTTTCGCGGGAAAAATAAACAATTCAAAATGGCTTCCGTACAGAAGAGCGAAGTGCTAGTGCGTGTGTAGTTTCTTTTATTCTTGGCAGTTCAGTTGGCTACTTGGCTCTTCTCTTGGTTGTGTTGAAGCAAGTTTGTATTAATAAACAGTGGATGAAGTTGAACAGTACTGGATTTTATACACTCATTTTATACAGCCTTGGCACGATGACAGTCAGCAGTATAAAACAGAGAGAATAAATATGTACACGACATTTTAAGGTATGAAATAATTGTGTTAGCTATCACAATGATCTTTATAATAGTTATTAAGGATGTCCACATTCTGCAATATCTGTTATTTTTGTTGAATTTTGTATATACAGATGACAGCCACTGCCCTGACCCCTGAGGCAAAAATCTGAAAATTTTGTACACACGAAGCCACTACCTTCCATACAAAAATTTAAAATTTTTGCACCAACAGCAGTCACTACTCTTCATACAAATAATTTGTACAGAGAGCAGCCACTGTCCTTTGTACAAAAATTTTCAAGTTTTCTACAGACAGCCTTCCATGCAAAAATTTGAAATTTTGTAAGGAACGGGTCATTCCAGAAAAGATCCATAACTCCCCCACAGAGGAAAT
This sequence comes from Corallium rubrum, assembly GCA_964035015.1. Classification (NCBI taxonomy): domain Eukaryota; kingdom Metazoa; phylum Cnidaria; class Anthozoa; order Scleralcyonacea; family Coralliidae; genus Corallium; species Corallium rubrum. Next base: position 9,477,523 of record OZ036002.1, read on the forward strand.
TTGTGCCATCCGGGGAGGGGAGGGGGGTAAATCTACTTCTGATAATAGTAAAATGTACTAGGATGCCGAAGGGGGCAGGGGGTCAGGGATGGGGTCAGGGATGTAGCCAGGGGGGAGCTGTGGGAGCTGCGGCTCCCCCCCTTTTGATATAAAACAACAGACATGTAACTACAAAACTGATGCAATATGAACTGTGTCAGGAAATAAACTGTAAACGGTGTATTCAATCTACTGAGTTTATGCATTTTGAGTATCTATGTGACGACTTTAATTTGCGTGTTTTGTGAGTATTTTATGACGTTCTTCCTCCAAAAGCCAGGAAATGGCATTTCAGCGACTCTCAATTTCAAAATTTCCCAGGGGAGCATGCCCCCGGACCCCCGTAAAAATTATTCTGATTTTGGCTCCCCCCCTTTCAAAATCCTGGCTACGTCCCTGGAGGGGGTCAACTTCACATTTCCTCCGTGGGGGAGGTGTGGATGTTTTCTGGAATGACCCAATGCAGCCACTGCCTTTATACAAAAGTTTTTGTATGCTTGGCAGCCGCTACTTTCTGTTCAAAAATTTAGCTTTATACAAAAATTTGAAAATTTTGTAATAATGCTTGGCAGCCACTGCCCGCATACAAAAAGTTGAAAATTTTGTACAGATGACAGCCACTGCCCTCTGTAGCAAAATTTGAAAATGTTTGTGCACTGATGTAGCCACTGCCCTTATCAACTCTCACCAAATCATGGATGTGCAAACATTGGACAAACAACCTGTTTTGTTTGTGTTTTAATCAAACAATTTTGTTTTGAAAATGATGAAAATGCCTTTAAATAATCTATCTACTGTTTTAGCTCTAAAATATGCAAGAACAAGTCATTTGCTTTCATCGTGGAATATTTCTGGTCCATCTGATTTGAAGAATGATGGAGTCCCTGAAAGAATGAGAAAGTTTGCCAGGTTTGTAAAAATAGTTTCATTATAATAAAATATAAATGTGATATCAATTTTATTGCTTGAGGGCTGATATCATTACATAATTGTCCCTTGTTCGCTCCGCTCACTCATTACTATTATATAGATGCGAGTGTTTTACTAGGAAATATACTAAAGACTTATTAACCAAGTGCGAGGTCTGTACGGGAAAGTATTTGCCGGAGGTTTTCGTACAGACCGAGCAACGAAGGAGCGAGGTTTGTGCAATAAAACCGAGGGCAAATACTTTCCAGTACATTGACTGAGCAAACGAGGTTAATAAGGAATTTATTATATGGCTATTGGTTCTTTTTATTTTAAAGCTTCGAGCGTTGTTTTCGTCTTCAGAGTTGCTGTTTACCTTACCTGTTGACTTTTTCGTGTCGCTTCTTGGCCTTCTCATTTACACTAGTTCGGCTTTTATTTGTCGTGTTTTTAGGTAAACAGCTTTAAAGGAAACCAGCAGTGATGTTCCAACACATTTTATTGTTCAGAATATTTGAATAAAGATACCTATTTCTCTTTTATTTGTATTCAAATCAACTCAGAAATGTTCCCACCAAAACTTACAGGGCCGAGAAAAAAGTGTATTGACCGGTCGGTGAATATCGTAAAATCCTGACCTCTCAGGAACCAATCAGCGTGCGTCATTTTGCGTACAGACTGGAAATCAAACCCAGCCATATAATAAAGTGTGGTATTTTCCATATCCTCATTAGTGAAGATATCGATGACATCATTTAGAATTTTATATACCACTTTTTGCATTGATTAATCTATATAATAAAAATCTTCTCGTGGCAAAAACAATTGTTTTCCCCCACTTGAAGATAAAATTCATATCTTCGCGCCACCATGTAATATCCTCTATTTATGATACAGAAAGTGCATGATAAAACTGATATCATTGGTCATGATATATTGGGTTATATATATATATTTAAAGGGCTATATTATTTTGGCAATACTGTTACCTGAATTTTGAGAAGGTTAATCCACTGTATATCCTTCTTTTCGAAGTTCAATGAACGCTGATTCTAGGGATATTCTTATGATGAAAATTACCATGTTGCTCACTAAAAACCAATATTGAATATTTTTAGCATAAAACCAGTGGTATATACATTCATTCATTCATTCATTCATTCATTCATTCATTCATTCATTCATTCATTTATACATTTATACATTCATTCATTCATCAATTATATTCTAGCCAACCCAAAAGGTCTACTAGTCTGGGACCTGTGGCATTATTATTAAATAAAACATGCATTCTGCAACTGGAGTTACCGTTGAGTTTATGCAGAGAATTCAAATTGATTTTTTACAAACTGTTTACCAGTGTTTATATATATATATATATATATATCATGTACAAATACATTTTAATTATTAGCTGTTGGACAGGATAGTCTAAATGAACGTATGGATCTGGGAAGTGGGGTGCATTGGAGAATGTCAGAAAGTTATGTTATCAGGGGAGATACGCTATTTAAATGATGTGGAGGAGTGAATTCAGCATTTTTGGCAAAGGTGTGTTGTGTGTGAGAGAAGTTTAAAAAGTTGTTGGTGTTATGTGTGATGCATAAATGTGGATTTCAAGATTGGAGCTCAACAGACGGAGATGGTTATGTCAGTGTATGCAGGTGTATCTCTGAGGGATAGAGTGTCTACTGCAGAGCTCAAGAGAAGAATAGGGATTGAGTCAGTGTGGTCTGACGATGTGAAGCGGTACCGGTTGAGATGGTTGAGACATGTGTTATCAAAAGGTTACAGTGACTGGGTGAAGAGAACAGAGCATGTCTTGTGGGGTAGAAGGTGTGAGAGGAAGAGGAAGGACGATGGAGTCAGGTGGTGGAGAGAGCGTGGTTCGAAAAGGGAGGATGTTCTGATCTTACCTACTGACATGGCAGAAACTTGCTTTGCGGTACTTCTTTTAGCCAAACAGTTGTAGATAAATGCTAGGACGGCCATTTGAAATGAAATCCAGTTTACCAGCTGAGAACAAAAGAAATGAAAGTGTAATAAGTGGTGACAGACATTTAAATACATGCATGCATTCATACACCGTCCCGTTGGCAATCCTTTTAATACAAATAATTCCTCTTACCAAACTTAGTGATGTTGGGTTTGGTGTTGGTTGGTTCGAACTTCGAAGGAGTTGTGACTTGCAGATTTTTCTACTAACATTATGTCAGGTTGCAGAGTAGGACGTTCACTGCTATCTAGCTTTTTTCTGCTGTGACGGGCAGCTCGCTTTTGGACTTCTATATATAGCCAACCTATTTTCAAAACCAGAAACACCCCTTCCGCAGGCTGAGCGCCAAGATGTAGAACGCTTTATGTTGGAAGTTGAAGCATAACACTGTTCACGGTGTGCACTGCAGTACAACATTATTCATAGACTATGCATAATATATTGTTCACAGCTTGCAGCGTATGATAAATTGCAGTAAAGCATCTCAAACCGCGAAATACCGCAGTAGTACCGTGCACCATTGTGCGCGGAGTATGCAAAACATTACCGCCATTTGCAATTGAGCGTGCACCGTGCGCTAATTAGGTGTTGGTTTCAAGTTTCAAACTTGATGTTTACTCAACGAAACCCAACGTTGTCAAGGGCAAACTCGACGTTGTCAAGGGCGAAACGTGACGTTTTCTACTTTTCAACGCGCGGTTTTGTCGTTCGTTACCACAAGTTTCAAATTATGTTACAAAGTTCAGCTTTGCACCAATTCTTTGGCTACACAGTTGGTAAGTTAATTGGAATTACAGAATGATTAATCAACAACATATTTTCCGTGAGAGAAATTGTATCAAACGAAAGTCTCCGTCGACCGAAGGTCCTCCGTAATGTGAACTTCGGAATCGAACATTCGAACATGAAATGGAACTTCGTAATCAACTTCTGAATTTAGTAGAAATGCAATTTGTAACTTGGCAACGGAGTTCCAAAACCGCGCGTTGAAAAGTGGCTGAAACCGAAAATATTGTTTGTGCTAGGGCGTCATTTTGGCGCGTCTTTTTGAATTACCTTTGTGGAGTTTATGGACGATGTTAAGGTTTAGTAAATATGGGAGAACTTACGAAAATGGAAAAGCGCTTTCGTTAGATTTTAGAAGAAGCATAATCGATAAAATATTACAGGAAGGTGGAAATAGAGCGACTCGAAATATTCCAACTGGTTATAAAAATATCGCAGCCTGTTTCAAAGTAGCGCCAAACGCGGTTAAAAAAATTTGGAAAAGATTTTGCGGAGAATATACGGAAGAAAGACGACCTGTATCAGGAGGTAAACCAGCAAAACTGAATCAGGGAGATTTGGAGTTAATAGAAGTATTAAAAACAGCACAAGAGTCAATTTCCCTGAAGGAAATATGGGAAATAATCGATGAGTTAGGAGATGTTGAAGGTAACATTTCTCTTTGCACAATAAGTCGAGCCATTCGAAACAGATTGCCATCAGGACGTCAGTACACGAGGAAAAAAATTACTCACATTGCTGCAGAAAGATTCACCAACAACAACATTTTATACACGCAACTGTTTATGAACTACATTAATGCACAGGATCCACACCATGTCAAGTTTTATGATGAAGCAGGAATCAAACTGCCTGATGTTGGCACGAGAAAGTATGGCCATTCTCCAATTGGTGAAAGGTGTGTTGAAATAACCAGAAAAGCTCAATCGCCAAATTTTACTCTTAGTGCTCTGTGCTCATTAAACGGAATTGAGTACGCAAACATTATTGATGGCGCAACAAACACTGTTGAGTTCCTGCGGTTCTTTGAAGAAGCTGGGCAATCTTTAAATGCTACAACTGGTCTGCCAAGCATTGTTGTTGGAGACATTGTCATGGATAACCTTTCCTGTCATCATTACCAAGGAGGTAAAATACTGGAAGAATGGCTAGACGAAATGGGAATAGAGTTAATAAAAGTCTCTGTAATAAATGCGACGACAAAAATTACTGCACTAGACATGCTGGGATATTATCGCCACACAGGGTATTTTCCTTTGTAAATATTAAAGTTGTTGTTATATTATGTTTAATAATTACATGTAAACGACATCAGTTAATATAAATAAAGTAATGTTAAATTTCTTTTGGTCAATCTACAATGTCCCATTAGAAAGACCCAAGAATTTTAAATGTGACTGACTGATTTTACCCTGGTCCCAGCAAGAGTTTTGACCACTGAGTTTTGACAGCTTCGTGAGAACCGGCTTTGTTTTATTAATTAGCAGTTTTGTCAAGAATTCAAATCAAAACCAGTTCCAGAGCCAAGTTACTATAAAAAATCATTTTGCATTGGTAACAAAAGATCAGAAGTAGCCTTCACGTTCACATGTATCCGAAAACGATTCCAAAACGGCTGGGCAAGATGGGGCGCTTGGCGGCGCAGATGTGAGTTCAAAATAAATCCTATATTTATGTATTTGTTTATTTAATTTGCATCGCTATTGTGACCCGACTATAGACTTTTTCAAAAAGCACTGATCACGGCTAATGCAATAGTAAACAATTCAGTTAAGAAACTGTCGCTATAGTGTGTCATGGTTTGGGTCTTCACGTTCGAATGACACATACTAAACAATCAAAATAATTCAAAGTAAATTACGGTATAAAGCCTTTATTTCATATTATATAATATCTCTCATTTAATCAAGTTGAGAGTCCACCTGTCAGTATTAAACCAAAAATTAATGCAAAATATTTTGTCATCGATAAATGTTTGCTATATATAACAATATGACGATATAAAAAGAAATAAGTAATAATAACCAACAAAACTATGATGACACAACATTTTGGTCTGTTTGTTTGGCGCAATCCGCGTCCTTCAAAGACGAAATGAACACAACACTACTATACCGTATTACTTTTTCACTGATAATTAATCTTGAGTATTCGTGTTGAGCAAGGACATCAAGACGTCGGCTGCATCATTTTCGTTTGAAGTATTTAAACTCACCTGGCTTGGATTCTTACTTTCAGAGCTACACTCTGGCTCTTCACTGACCGCCGTATCATTGCATATTTGTCTTTGACATGCACTTGCTTGTAAAGCCAGCTCAAGTTGGGCCTCTTCTTCATCTATTGTCGTAGGTTCGCAGCGGCGCAAGAGTTCAGAGGCACAACTCATTGTACTGGATGATTGCGATGTTGAAGCTGACGCACTACATCCAGGAAATTTTACCCCGTAACGTTCGAGAACATCTTTTGTCGGATTTTCATGACAGCGTCGCCCTTTTCGTTTTGGCTGTGACATACCAATTTGTTGCTCTCTGTCCATTTCAGCTAATCGCAAGATATCGGAAAGATTTTGTTTGGGTGGAACTTTGCCGTGAAAGTATTTATACTTTACCATCATCTTCGTCTTCGATAAATATAGGTTCGACGTCCCTAGGCTCAACTTTTATTTTTGGCCGTTTTGCATCAGAAGCTCCGCACAGCCCTGATTGGGATATTTGAACTGGAGAATCCAATTCAGACACTTTTATACAAATTTTGGTGTAGTCGCGGTCTTTAACTGGATGCCCAGACTTGAACATTTCCTTAAACATTTCTGTATCACCATAAGATAAATTGATGTAGTCTCCGTCTTCATCGCGAAACCTTATTCTGATTGTTGCGGGCGTAGTTATTTGAAGAGCTCTCACGTTTGCTCTTATATCATTAGTCAAATTCACGAAAGAATAATCACTATGCTCCAGAAGGTTAACAAAAAAAGAACAAAACCTTTCCACTCCGTACTCTACTTTGAAAAGATATCTTGTCGCCATGCTGGAGCCTAGAAGACAATGACATGCTCCAATGTTGACGTCACCTTTCGCCCTTGACAACGTCGAGTTTGCCTTTGACAACGTCGGGTTTCGTTGAGTAAACATCGAGTTTGAAACGTGAAACCAACGCCTAATTAGTACACGGTGCACGCTCAATTGCAAATGGCGGTAGTTTACAATTGTTAGTAAAACAATGCGTCTAGAAAACATCTTATGTCATTGCACAAGCTCGCACATGTACCATGCATGCATTCTTTCTGAAGACGTGTCCCATCCGCGGTCCATTCGTGAGGAGCAAAAAAACAACAAGCAAGCATGGCATGCGCAGTAAAGTCGGAAGAAGAGGCCAATTGAAAATGTTTTTACATGTAGCGACGTTTTGTTCTAGTCGTATTAAAACTCATCAGACCAATTTTAGTCGGTTATTATCTGGAGTTAAAGATCTGGAGTTAGACATAATAGATTGGATTATTCCTCCATATCTATTTCAAGTACAACTTAAAAACCTACTAAAAACAAGAATGTAGTCTGATGAATATTTAGTTATGAAACGAAAAATAAGTTTGTCGTATTTGAAAGAACACTTAAAATGATAGAGTAACATCTTTTCCAGTTTTTCGTTTCCTTGCTTTGTTCCTGAGATATTTTAGTTTGTTTGATATGCAATTTAAACATTTTGGCGTCGTATGTGCATAATGAGCTATCGGAGAAGGTTAGATATCTTTTCTATTATCAAACCAAATTAATTTGAATGAAGCATGTGGATGTGTTTCGCCAACAGCACTAAACATGTAGATCTTTCAAGTGATCATGCATTATATTTGATAATGGCAAAGATATATAACTTTTTCGATAACTCATTATGCACGTATGACGTCGAAATGTTTAATTTGCATATCAAACAAACTGAAATATCTCAAGAACGAAGCAAGGAAACGAAAAACTGGAGAAGATGTTACCCTATAATTTTTAAGTGTTTTTTTCAAATAAGACAAACTTAATTTTTCACAGGCGCTTTAAAAGTGCCAATGCAGCGAAAATTAAGTTTGTCTAGTTTGAAAGAACACTGAAAATGACAAAGTAACATCTTTTGTAGAATTTCGTTTCCTTGCTTCATTCTTGAGATATTCAGGTTTGTTTGATATGCAAATGACCTACTTATGACATCGCATTGCATAATGACCTTTTGAAAGAGCATCAATTTTAGGATGGTCCAAACATTTTACACACAACTACGCACGTTTAGTGACCAGTCATGGCTACATGCATGTACGTGAAAATTTTTAAGTACTTTCGATAAGTACTCTCAAAGAAAATAATGCTTTTCTAAAAAATCATGCAGTGTGATGTCATACGGTAGGTCATTTGCATATCAAACAAACCTGAATATCTCACGAATGAAGCAAGGAAACGAAATTCTATAAAAGATGTTACTTTATCATTTTCATTGTTCTTTCAAACTAGACAAACTTAATTTTCACTGTATTGTCACTTTAACGAAAAGACCTTGTGCTTCGCACTCAGGCAGTTTTAATCTGTATATAATCGTCACTGACCATGACGGAGAACGTGAATCCTTGAGTTGTATGTTCAGGCATCTCGAGAGCCAAAAGAGCGATGAAATCGTTGATCAACGTTGCGGAAAGTAAAATTCCCGCAACCAATGATATTGTCAAATATACTTCCTTCTTTTTAAAGTGAATTTCACCACACTTAAACTGAAACAAATTGAAAAGGAAAATGGCTTATTAGTTTGAACGAACCTATGAATATAAGGAGAAAAAACCCCGTCTAATTGCTTGTCGTATTTTCATCAATCTATAGTTATAATGCTAAATTAGAATAATCATATTAGGTACTACTCCGAGTGACGAACCAGGACAGACATTTTGAAATGAAACTGCTATATTTCGGCAAAGGCGGTCTTAGTTCATAGGAACACTACAAGAAATTATTGCCAGTAAAGTGGAAATGTTTTCCAATCTTGCAGATTTTATTGTCATATTGTTAGTTTGTTTAATTATCCCAACAAGATAAGGTGAGAGTTAATTCTTTCGATATCGAATTAAGAAACTGGATTTCAGTTTCGAAATATCAAGTACCATCATTCCAGGACCTGCTCCCAATTTGACCATGTAGTTCAGTCGGTAGAGCTTCGGACTAGTAAACCGAAGGTCGCGGGTTCGAATCCCAGCCGCGGCCGATACTCGAGTACTCACCCGGTATTTTATTTTATTTGCTTTGCCATACTCAAACAACCAGGTGATCTGAAAACACGGAAAAGGACTGGGACTAGTTGTCAAATAGAAATCCATTTTTCGAATTAAACTATTTAATATCTCGTGAAATATACTTTATTTTGTTCCCAAATTTAGCATAGACTTATCATTTTCAACACTGAACATAAATACAAAGTTTCAACCAGTTTGATAAAGGAAAATGAAAGAAATAAGTTATTCAATACAGCAAAATGGATTTCTATTAGGTTGCTAGTTCCAGGCCTTTCCCTCACGGTCAGATCACCTGGAATGCGTACAGACATCGACAAAAACAACTGGCAGGGCAACCGCAACAGCTTACGCCAATTACTGCGGTCCCTAAAGATTACAACAAATACAACTACAGTACACCAGATAATTACAAACATTAAGCTAAAAACAACACGATATCGATTTAGTTAGATCACGAGCTTTGTCGCATTTGATGCATATCGATTTCCATGTTCGTGGATCATCTGCATTAAAACAGTGTTCTAGTGCTAAATTATAGTAATTATATAGTCTTTTTTTAAAGTCTTTTAAAGTTATACATTTAATTGTTAAGTTCCTTGGCAAGACGTTCCAGATTCTAGTTGTCCTAATTAAAAATGATTTCCGATACGTAGATGTTTTACATTTTGTTGTCTGAAATTGTAAATCCAAGGATGTATAATTATTGGTTGTTTACAAAGTGTGCAAGTTCTTATGTTGGTTGGTAACACTTACCATAAAGACGTCTGGTTCTTCAGTTCTGTTTTAATAAATTAATACATTACAGTCTTTTTTTGTTTTCATTGACTATCAGCCTCAGCTCACGTCGCCGCCAAGATCTAATTATAGCATGCGCACGTTCTGTGACGTCACTAATTAGATTAGTCGAGCCTCGCTATGGCGTCGATACAATAGGGCCGTTTGTACCACTGATCTCAAGTATTAGACTCATTATACTGCATAGAGCATCCGGTGCTCGCTGTGAAGTCGGAATAAATTAGCGGCGGCCATTTCAGGTGGGACCCACTTGGTTTTCATACTGCCACTTTTTAGTTCTCCCATAGCGACAGATACATGTCACAAAAATTTAGCTGTTTTTCGTTAAAAATCCGATCATTTAAAGCGAAAAACAGAGGCGAAAACTATGATTCAGCAATATTGTGGGTCCCACCGGATATGGCCGCCGCGAGATTTTTAGCCTCACTTCCGACTTCAATTTTTGCCACGCGCGAAACAATAGATGCTCTATCCAGTATAATGAGTATATTATTTGAGATCAGTGGTTTATACACGAGAGCCGATAAGACGCCGTTTACACGAAACGCACCTTGCATAAGACGCGAAACATTTGGATAAGGATAAGGCAGGTGGCTAATCATCCTTACTTGCAGCCAGTGGCTGAATTGCGAAGGACGCAGATCAACGTGGCCGTGTCGAGGCATATCAAAGGCGCTCCAGGCAGCCGCCATGTGACACAGTTCAGACCACGGATCACAGCTAAGATGTAGGTATTGATTTTACGGAGGGAGGGAAAATATGAACATCGTATGATTAGTAATATATCATACACGAGGAGGAGTGTTTCATCAGGATATCCAAACACTGAGATGTTTGTTGAAAACCGAGGCGAAATGATATAGCATCTCAAACAAATCAGTATTTAAAGAGAAAATCAAAGTAAAAGTTTGCTTAATTTATGTGATTTCTTCCTCCGATATCCAAACCACAGACACGGTACTGATTTCCTTTGTGTTTTCTCATGAATTATTAATTAGTTTGAGATGAATCTATCCTTATACATCCGAGAATTGTTGCTTTTACCAATATCACAACGATCATATTTAGACATTGTTGCCACGAAAGTGTTTATAAAGTAAAAATTACCTCATTGTGTCTCAACACTACGCAATCTACCCTGAATAGACCACAATGCATTGCGAATTCAAGATGGCGCCGCTATTGGTGAATAGATCACATTTATTTGAGTGATTAAGTGACTGCATTGAAACAGTAAAATAATGAAGACAACATTGTAACACTGTATATGAATTACTAATAAGTATACATTGAAACAGAATTATGAATACAAAATTGTGACACCATTTATTCCCCTAACAGTGTAATAAAACAAACTATTCCCCTAACAGTGTAATAAAAGTAGCGTGCTGCGTAGGCAGTGTAGAAACAACAATCGAAATATAGTAAGGATAGATATACTGCCGAAACAGAACGTAGGAGTCTAACGTTTCGAGCGAAGGCCCTTCGTCAGAGAGAAACGTAAGGCTAATATATATATATATATATATATATATATATATATATATATATATATATATATATATATATATATATAAGACGCTGAGCCTTCGAGTAGAGTCAAAAGATATCCCTTAAAAAATACATGGTGCGGAACAACACATGCAACAGCTGAACCTGGCTCTAACTAAAGTGTGCCCTTACTACAAAGTTTAATCTCTACAGTTTTTAATGAATGTAGTGATCTTCTTTGCCTTAATGTTCGAGTTAGATATATAACGATATATTTTATTTCCGCGCAAGAAGAAGGTTTTACCATCCTTCCACCTCAAGGCGCTGTCGACGGGAATTTGGACACCTTTCCACCATTTTTGTATGGGTTGTGGATATCCGCGATCTATTGTCTTCTTTCGTTCATCATAACGCCAATATTCATTATTTCTGAAGAAATATGTTTTATCGCGGTTCCAATACGGCAAAACTGCGTCAATCCGGTCCAGTTGTTTAAAACTTTTAACGTTTGTAATATATCTCGAGAGCTCCAAACCATTTGCCGGCGTTCTCCTATTGAAGTTTTTATCGTAGGCCCAATATCTTGACAATAGAAGCAAAACGTTATTGGCATGAGTTCTAATTGTTGGTCTGCAATCGACCGAGATGTTTAAGTTACACTGTATATTGTCTAGTGTGACAAAAAAACAACAACCCAACTAAATAAAATGTTCTCAGTAAGGATTTTGGGTGAAGGAAAATTCGAGTGTAGAATATATACATTTTAAGACCAAACCGGGACCAGTTGCGGAAAATGCAACTACACAGGCCTTCCGGTAGGAATTGAACCCACGACCTTGCGATTCTAGTGCAATGCTCTGACCACTGAGCCACGGAGGGCGTTGCCGAGAGCTTGATCGCGAGTTCTGTATATATAATAATGTGATAATGCCAGGAGAGAATTGGGTATATTATAAGTAATATTTGGCATTTCACTCGATTACATAGCATGTTCTAAGGATTTTGGGTGAAGGAAAATTCGAGTGTAGAATATATACATTTTAAGACCAAACCGGGACCAGTTGCGAAAAATGCAACTACACAGGCCTTCCGGCAGGAATGCCGAGATTTTGACTGTTCTAAGGGCGAAGTGCCTTAAAGATTTTTAAAAATTTAATTAACGACCAAATCCTTGCCTAGTGTGACAGTGGTTTCCAGTTAACATTAGTACCAAAGCGGTCACCTAAGGTAACAGGACTTCTACCACGTCAACCTCAACGACGACGTCCTCTAAGCAAAATAATTATTTTTGCAAAACAAAGAGAATGAATAATTTTTAGTCTCAGAGCAATCTCAACACCGGCCTCGTTCTTTATACAACGCCACTTCGAGCATTTTCACGTCTTCAGGACGACGTCGACGTCCAAAAGTTGAGAACTGTTGCTTGAGATTGACTTCAATACGGACACTACAATCATTTTAGCAGTGCTGGGAGCGTTTTGGAAGTCATTAAACTAACTTCTAATATCAAATATAATAGTCAGTTAACCGTGACTTCTTTAAATTTTAAAATTTATCTTGCGTTTTAACCGCCGTTGTCGTCCTAGCATCTTAAAGTCCATGAATCATTCAATTGACGATGACGGCAACAACAACAACAACAACAACAACAACAACAACAACCACCATCACCAAAACAACAACAACAACAACAACAACAACAACAACAACAACAACAACAACAACAACAACAACAACAACAACAACAACAACAACAACAACAACAACAACAACAAAAACAGCAACAACAACAACAACAACAACAACAACAACAACAACAACAACAACCACTATCACCATCACCACCAAAACAACAACAACAACAACAACAACAACAACAACAACAACAACAACAACAACAACAACAACAACAACAACAACAACAACAACAACAACAACAAAAACAGCAACAAGAACAACAACAACAACAACAATAATAATAATAATAATAACTATAATTATATAATAAAAGTTACAGTGAGTTATCTGTCAAGTCATGTCCTAGCAACACGATCTTGCCAATAAGCTAGATATTGGTCGAGATGAATGGCATTTAACACATAAGGACTTGAATGTTCTTGGATTGTCAGGATCGTAAGCGTGATTAGTTAATTCTAGATAGTGGTTGAATAATTCCTTTTTGAAAGATTTTAGAGATTTTGAGATGTCTCTATTAGCTGTTGGACAGGATAGTTGTCTAAGTGAAAGTATGGATCTGGGAAGTGGGGTGCATTTGGAGAATGTCAGAAAGTTTTGTCAACAACAACTCGTTCGTTCGTTCGTTCGTTCGTTCGTTCGTTCGTTCGTTCGTTCGTTCGTTCGTTCGTTCGTTCGTTCGTTCGTTCGTTCGTTCGTTCGTTCGTTCGTTCGTTCGTTCGTTCGTTCGTTCGTTCGTTCGTTCGTTCGTTCGTTCGTTCGTTCGTGCAAAACCATTAGCAATCGACGTTTTGACGCCAAACAGGGCGCCATGTTTGTTTATTTACCTGTCTCTTTTGAAAAAGATTGTATAACCATCTTTTCGAGTATACGCAGCGTCAATGTACTCCGGCAGGCCTCTCCATTTTGATGATATTGCCTGATGGTTGCTATCTGCTACTCTATCTTTGTTTATTCTCCACATAGCTTTGCTCTTGAAGAAGTAGATGTCTCCAGTTGTTTGGTGGTACGTAATGGCGTCGAAGGAACTGTAGCGGCAGATGGATGATGATCGTTTTTTATTTGGAGGAGCACCTGTTAACGTTTAAAGTGGTTTTCTGATAAAAAATATTGCTGGTAATGTTTCTGCATAATACTAAAGATGTTATGCTAGTTGGTAATTGTGCAAAGTTTCATTTCGAAATTCTCAAAAACAAAGTTGAATTTTACACGTGAAGTTTGTATTTTGGAGCGCCGCCATTAAATTGGCCGTGTTTGAAAAGAATGGGTTGAGGAGAACTTATGACGTCATAGACTCAACAAAAACAAAAGATCATTGTTGTTGTCAACAAAAGGGTCATTGTCCTTATAGTGTCTATGACATTTGGTTAGGGTGTCTACTTTTACCCCCTCCCGGGAAATTTTACACTCGAAGCCAAAATTAACGGGCCAGCTATATTCAGTCTGTGAGTTTTTCAACTTGTTCGTAATCTCTTTAGAATCCAATAAAGTTCTATTCGAATTTTTATATTGATTCGAATTCTTATATCTCAACGTGTATGAAAACAAAACTTCTGAATTCTGGTCTATTTCAGTATTTTTTCGTGATTATACTTTGCATGCCAACATATAACAAGGGTAACTGAAGCCAGTTCAAGTGTCTCATTCTATTCCCAAGACTCTTTCATAGCCTTAGAAATTTCAGTTTAAATATAGGTACGCATAGCGTACATGCGCCTATAGATCTTAAGTCATATCACGTGCTTGGGCGACTGTGGCTTGACGAAACATAGTCAGTGATAGAAACATCCGTGCTGCTGACATATGGACGCCAAAAGTACTTTAATTTGCCTTTTCTACGGATTTTGTTTGATAACACTGTCTCTGTGTCTACCTTTGAGCGGTTTATTCATTTTGCCCACAAGTGTAGGCAATTTTTAGCCCTATATTTAGAGATATTGGTTTGTGTTGCTTAGCCCCCTCGTCAGAAATATGGGGGGTATACCCTCCCCCTAGTCTCTCTGTTCCGCTACCCTTGGGATGGTGTTTAGTATGAGCGCAGATATTACAATGTGCGCGACATTACCGTAAATGCTCTGGATGCCAGCAATGTCGTCTTTCGTTAATCTCAGTCCTGCTTTGTACCCCTCGAACCACGGCCACATGATCGCGCTGGATTGTCGAGAATGGTGAAGACCGAGGGCGTGGCCTATCTCGTGTATGGTTGTCCAAAGAAAATCCGTTGTATCAAACTTGCCGTTGAGTGACCATTTTTCTTCATTGTCGTAGTGAACATCACCAGACAAACCTGAAAACGTTTAAAATAAAACGTTAGATATGAAAAAGCGCCTGACTCGAACTTGCATCTATATCTGCTTTCACACCATGTTTTGCCTGGCAGTCTATAAACAAGAATTGAAAGTTCTCGATCCGTCCACGTTTTAGTTTTTCCAGCAATCTTCGCATTTCCTGCAGCACTTTTTCCACTTAGTAGTATTTCGTACGATCCCCATCTCACTTTCTCGGTATACATTAACGTATATACTCCTGTTTCATCGTCGCCATCATGATCATGATCATGATCATTATTGTTATCGTCATCATGATCATTATTGTCATCGTCGTCATGATCATTATTGTCATCATGATCATTATTGTCATCGTCATCATGATCATTATTGTCATCATGATCATTATTGTCATCATGATCATTGTCATCATGATCATGATCATTATTGTCATCGTCATCGTGATCATGATCACTAGTGGCATCGTCATGATCATGATCATTATTGTCATCATCGTCATCATGATCATGATCACTATTGGCATCGTCATGATCATGATCATTACCGTCATCGTCATCACGATCATTATTGTCATCGTCATCACGATCATTATCGTCATCGTCATCATTGTCATCGTCATCATGATCATTATCGTCATCGTTATCATTATTGTCATCGTCATCATTATTGTCATCATAACGTAGCGATCATAACGTAGTTTTCGCCTATAGAAAGCTATCCATTAATGGCATATCTAATGGCCACAATACTATGACCTATAGAAATTTTAGAAAATTCAATCGAGAAAACTTTCGAAATGATATTATGTCCCGAAGCTGGGATCATATATATAACTCAGATGATCCTAATGAAATGTGGTCACAGTGGAAATTTTCATTCTTATCCATTGTTGACAAGCATGCTCCATTGAGAACTACGCGTGTTCGCGCGCGTAGTTCCCCATGGATTACATCCGAGTTGAAAAAACAAATGCATGACCGAAATATTCTAAAAATCAAAGCATATAAATCAAATTATCTTAATGACTGGATACAATTTAAAAAACAACGTAATATAGTGAATAGTAAAATCAGATTAGCCAAACAAGCCTACTATTATAATAATTTTAACGAGTATATGGGAGATTCTCGAAAAACCTGGCAGACTATAAATGAACTTACTTCACGAAAATCTGGAAAAATTTCGGTGGCATCACTAAAAGTGAATGGATTATTAATAACCAATCCAACTGATTTGTCGAATGAATTTAATGATCATTTTGCTACCATAGGTCCAAAACTTGCCAGTGAGATTTCTTCCTCGGATGACAGTAGCCATCTGAAGTACCTCACTGGCACAGATAAAAACTTTCAGCTCCATCCGACAACCACAGCTCAAGTTTTTTCATTTTTGAATAAACTAAACAAGTCAAAGGCAATTGGACTTGATAAGATTTCTGCCAGGCTCATTCGGGAATGCGCTGATCTTATTTGCATCCCTATTTGTGATATTTTCAATCAATCAATAAATTTAGGTATATTTTCTGATGATTGGAAATGTGCACGGGTAACCCCACTTTTTAAAGAAGGTAATCGGGACAATTTAAATAATTTTCGGCCAATTTCTGTGATCTCGGTAGTGGCCAAAGTGTTCGAAAGAATTGTTTATGACCAATTATATGCCTACTTAAAAGAACACAATATTATTTGTAAATATCAATCAGGATTTCGTACTATTCACTCAACTGTTACGGCTCTATTAGAAGCCACGGATAATTGGGCATATAATATCGATAGTGGAAAAATCAATGCTGTTGTTTTTCTTGACTTAAAGAAGGCTTTCGACACAGTTGACCACGAGATCCTTTTATCCAAACTAAACCACTACGGCATACAAGGTAATACATACCAATGGTTTAAATCATATTTGGAAAACCGCACACAAATGTGTTCCATCAATGGGTCGCTCTCTAATAAATGTTCATTAAGTTGTGGCGTTCCCCAAGGGACAATTTTAGGACCACTGCTATTCCTATTATATATCAATGATCTTCCAAATTGTCTGTTAAATTGTCAGCCAAGGATGTATGCAGACGACACCAATCTTACATTAGTGGGTGACAATACCAACAATATACAATCAAATTTAAACCAAGATTTAGAAAATGTTAGTAATTGGTTGAAAGCTAACAAACTAACTCTAAATATGACCAAAACTGAATACATGCTCATTGGATCACGGCAGAGGTTAAATACTCTCACAGATTCCCCAGCAATTGCAATCAATGGCGCTGAAGTAAGCAAGGTAGCTACTACAAAATCACTTGGAGTAATTATCGATGACAAACTCAATTGGAGTAGCTACGTAGAGAAATTAACTAAGAAGATCGCCTCTGGGATTGGGGCCATGAAACGAATTAGGCACCTTGTCCCTCAGGCGACCTTGCATCTCATATATCAGGCTTTAATTCAACCGCACTTTGATTACTGCAATATTGTTTGGGGGAACTGTGGGACAACCTTACAGGATAAGATACAAAAATTACAAAACAGAGCAGCCCGTGTTTTGACTTTTTCAAATTATGATGCTGATGCTGGTGATCTATTTGAAATCCTTGGATGGAAAAATCTAATTTGCCAGCAACAAACTCAAAGAGCCATAATGGTTTATAAGTCACTACACGGGTTGGCCCCAGAATATCTATGTTCCAAATTCGAAAATAAAATATCTACATATAACCTCAGGAACTCTGAAAATAAGGTCAATGTTCCATTACCGGGCACAAATTATTACAAAAATAGCTTTAGCTATAGTGGCGCCATTCTTTGGAACAGTCTTCCTTATGACGTAAGACAAATAGAATCCCTAGGGAGATTCAAACGCGCAGTCAAACAAGTACTTCGAGGCACGGCATTCGTGGAAAGCAGCTCTTGTAATAATTTTAATTTTATAAACATGTAAATATATATAGTTGTAGTATTTATTGTAGTATTTTTTGTATAGCTGATGAATTGACCGTGGATAAATAAAGATTATCTATCTATCTATCTATCTATTGTCATCGTCATCATGATCATTATCGTCATCGTCATCATTATTGTCATCGTCATCATTATTGTCATCGTCATCATTGTCATCGTCATCATGATCATTATCGTCATCGTCATCATTGTCATCGTCATCATGATCATTATCGTCATCGTCATCATTATTGTCATCGTCATCATGATCATTATCGTCATCGTGGTCATGATCATCGTCATTGTGGTCATGATCATCGTCGTCATGTTCATCGTTATCGTCGTCGTGATCATGAACATGATCATCGTCGTGATCATGAACATGATCATCGTCATGATCATGATCATGATCATTATCGTCATGATCATGATTATCGTCATCGTCATGATCGTTAGCGTCATTGTAGTCATCATGATCATTACGTCGTCCTCATCATTATTATCAGCAGCTGTGATCATCATCATCATCATCACTCTCATCAACAAAATGATCATGATCATCATATTCTCGATTTCTCTGACCTAATCTCCACTTTTTCTGATACATCCTTTCTTTCAGAACCAGATCCTTTTTACTCCAAACCCTACTCCAGCAGGGTTTCTTTCTTTCATTTCTTTCAATATTCCTTCTCATGAATAGCAACCCCTCTTTTTGTCTCTATAAAAATAGCTGAATGACCACAAGAAAATATATGACAGAAATAAAATACCTTTGTTACTACCAGGGAAAAAGCCATGGGCAAGAGTTCCGCCATTGCCATCGAACGGATATGGATCCCCATGAGAACCCAAACTGAACTTTATTATAATATCGGCTTTAGGGTCGTTGTGTCTAAGTTTTTTAAAAGTCAAGACAGTCACAGCTTGCCACATTTTGAAGGCTTTGTCCAATGTTCTTTCTACGTCGCTGGTCGAAATGCGATTTGGTCGTCTACTTGTGTCCAAACTATATGTAAGATCCTGTGAACAACGGAAAAAAGCATCTTTGTTTCGTGTGTTTTGGGAATGATTTATCTGGTCTAGCATGCTCAAAATTGATTTCCGAAAGCTGATGTTGATTAACTAATAGCTTCTATGACCGCACAACAAAATGTTCTCAGATTTCTCATTTTCCTCTTTTTTATCCTACCCTGTTTTTTTTCATAGTTCCTTCCTTTCTTCCCACTATCGTTATTTTCCTTTTCTCTCTTCTCCCTTTTCCTATTCTTCACACAGCTCCCTCTTTTCCTCTCATCATTGTTTTCTCCCCTCCCTTCCTTTTTTCTTCATTTCATACTTTTCTCCTTTTCTTTCCACTATTGTTATTCTCTCCTTTTCTCTTTCCCTTCCACTTTTCTTCTCATAGTTCCCTCTTCTCTCCTCTCTTTCCTTACTTTTTTCATAGTTCCCTCTTCTCCCCTCTCTTCCCTTACTTTTCTCATAGTTCCCTCTTCTCCCCTTTCTCCCCTTACTTTTCTCATAGTTCCCTCTTCTTCCCTCTCTTCCCTTACTTTTCTCATAGTTCCCTCTTCTCTCCTCTCTTTCCTTACTTTTTTCATAGTTCCCTCTTCTCCCCTCTCTCCCCTTACTTTTATCATAGTTCCCTCTTCTCCCCTTACTTTTCTCATAGTTCTCTCTTTCCCCCTCTCTTTCCTCCTCTCTTTCCTCCTCTCTTTCCTTACTTTTCTCACAGTTCCCTCTTTCCCCTCTCTTCCCTTTTCTTATAGTTCCCTCTTCTCCCCTCTCTTCCCTTACTTTTCTCATAGTTCCCTCTTCTCTCCTCTCTTCTCTTACTTTTCTTATAGTTCCCTCTTCTCTCCTCCCTTCCCTTACTTTTCTCACAGTTCCCTCTTTTCCCCTCTCTTCCCTTTTCTTATAGTTCCCTCTTCTCCCCTCTCTTCCTTTACTTTTCTTATAGTTCCCTCTTCTCTCCTCCTTTCCCTTACTTTTTTCGTAGTTCCCTCTTCTCACCTCTCTTCCCTTACTTTTCTCATAGTTCCCTCTTCTCACCTCTCTTCCCTTACTTTTCTCATAGTTCCCTCTTCTCCCCTCTCTTCCCTTACTTTTCTCATAGTTCCCTCTTCTCACCTCTCTTCCCTTACTTTTCTCATAGTTCCCTTTCTTCCCTTACTTTTCTCATAGTTTCCTCTTCTCACCTCTCTTCCCTTACTTTTCTCATAGTTCCCTCTTCTCACCTCTCTTCCCTTACTTTTCTCATAGTTCCCTCTTCTCCCCTCTCTTCCCTTACTTTTCTCATAGTTCCCTCTTCTCACCTCTCTTCCCTTACTTTTCTCATAGTTCCCTCTTCTCTCCTGTCTTACTTTTCTCATAGTTCCCTCTTCTCTCCTCTCTTCCCTTACTTTTCTCATAGTTCCCTCTTCTCCCCTCTCTTCCCTTACTTTTCTCATAGTTCTCTATTTTCCTACCACTGACGTTACTTCCCCCCATCTCCCCTCTCTTCCCTTACTTTCCCATATGTCCCTCTTTTCCTCTCACTAACGTGTCATCATCGTCATCATCTGTCTTCCTTTTCTTCCTTTACTCTCATTTTCCTAATATTCCCTTCCCTTCCAACTTCTCCCTTTACTCATTTCCCTTCCTATTTTCCTTCGCTTTCCACCGACCTTCTTCGTTTTTTCCCCTTTCCTCCAACTATTATTCTTCTCTCCCTCCGTTCTCCCCCCTGCCCTACTCAACACCTCCCTTTTCTTTTTTCAAATCAATAATGATTTAAAAGACCTTTTTCTGCCAGCGTGTTCCTTGTTTAATGTAACGTTTTCCTCTGGGCTTGTCAGAATCTTTGGCACCACATCGTGGACCAGTTAGCTTTGCTATCGTGGCGGCGTCCATTTTGCCGGTTACTCTAATTTGGGCATAAGATTGAAATTTTTCCAGCGCCGTCTTCGCAGACGTACCGCTGCCAACTTCAGACATTGAACCTAGGTATCCATACTGATGTAGATACTTGTAAGCCTGTCAGAAACAATATACATAATTGATGGATGGATTGGATTGGATTGGGTTGGATTGGATTAGATGCATAGATGAAGAGACGGACGGATGAAGAGACGAGTGAGCGGGGGAGGGGACGGGGAGGGGAAGTTAGCGAGGGTGAGTGACCACAAAAACACCAGCAACACCAACAACAACCAATAAACAAGGTCACTGAAACTCAAAAACCAATCAAGATATGGTACCACGTCCAACATACTTACTGCTTCGTTCGGCATGCCATGACAACGTCTTAATTTCCAAATCAGCACCAGTGTGAGGAAAATCACGTAGACCTAAAACAACAGGAGGGAAATTCCAGGACTATATCAAGGTCTGATCAGACTGATCTCTATTGATTTTTCAAGGACTTTCCAGACCGTGGGAATCGACTCTGCCTCTTGATTAGTTTCAGACGTGTTTGTTTCGGGGCCTGTATTTAAACCAAAACACGTAAAACCATCCTTATAGCAGCAACCCTGTCTCGTAACAAACTATTGTTCCCCTAACAGTGTAATAAAAGTAGCGTGCTGCGTAGGCAGTGTAGAAACAACAGTCCAAATATAGTAGGGTTAGATATACTGCCGAAACAGAGAACGTAGGAGTCTAACGTTTCGAGAGAAGCGTTTCGTCACGTTAGACTCCTACCTTCTCTGTTTCGGCAGTATATCTAACCTTACTATATTTCGATTGTTATTCCCCTAACAAACTAGAGACAGACTAGTTGCAGCATTAAGTCTAATGCGCGAACAACCGCGAAAAACGATCAGGAATTGGACTTTACAAGTTCCACAATCATGAAGTGAGAAATACAACATCTTAACACCGAATACGAGGCGTTAACTGACAAGTGCATGGTGTTAGTTATCAGCACCTCTGAACACTCTAATGGAAATCTGTCAGCGAGAGGCCAATTTAACGGCATGGCATACGAAT
This sequence comes from Corallium rubrum, assembly GCA_964035015.1. Lineage (NCBI taxonomy): Eukaryota > Metazoa > Cnidaria > Anthozoa > Scleralcyonacea > Coralliidae > Corallium > Corallium rubrum. Next base: position 9,499,684 of record OZ036002.1, read on the forward strand.
GCGTCTGGGCCGATTTTCTTTGAATTACATACAAGCGATAGATGTGCGTACAGAAAGAAAAGCTGTCGCTTGAATCCGGCTACGTGTAGATAAGAAATGTTGATTTTACAGATGGCGGAAGACCGTAGGCATAGAATAACTGGCAATTCGTGATTCGTTACAACACCGCAATATATAGAGTCACAAAATGGTCGATTTGCGACACCGCAACGATTTTTGGCAAAATATTTTGATATCCAGAAAAAGTCTTAAGAAATATCGGACTTATCGCACAAGTAAAAAAAAAACGTTTATTCAGATAAAGTGCGTCCGTCTAGCTCATGAAAAATCTGTATCCACTCGAAAAATCCTAGCTTCAAAGCATACGCCCTAAGTTTACTAATCTTAGCACTTTTTCTATGGATAGACCAACTCAGTTCGCGGACCCAATCATAGCTCAAGCCTCTCGCTATGGCTCTAGCAACAGCAAAACACGCACGGACAACGAAACGACCGTTACCACTGAACTTACTGAATAATTAGAGAACAATTCAGAGAGGAAGCAAAGGGGGGACGATCTATTTATTGTCTTAGCCCAATTCACCCTCCTATATACAGTGTGTATAAAAAAAACTGAACCCTTAGAAAACAGCCTATTGTAGTAGTTTGAAAGCCCTAAAAGCGCTGCGTTATAAATTAATCAGCGCATAAGTTTAACAGGAAGAGAAAAAGCTTTTAAATACTTTCACCATGCATACACTTCAAGTTATCTTAATTTCCCAGGTGGCAGGTGTATATAAGACCGCATCTGTGGGTTCAGCGAAGTGCTTAGGGCTTTCAAACTACTACAATAGGTTGTTTTCTAAGGGTTCAGGGTTTTTTGATACACACTGTATAAGAACTGGTTAATTCCATACAATTAACATTACCATTTTACAAATTCTCAATTAAGAATCGCGATAACCGATTAGTTGTAATAAGTTACTATATAGTAAGGAATAGCTACTACTAACTACTACTGTAGAAAAGTCGAGTGCTGTGTAGGCAGTGTTTAAGGCGTATAAAATACCTATTATAGTCGATCCAAATTCTGAAATTGTTCCTGTTAAGTTATACGGCGTATTTTCGTCGTATTTAATAAGTCGAATAAATTACAGTTCTCGAGTCGTAGGTCTGGAAACGATGTTACAAATATGAATTGTGGATAGAAAATGTACTATCATATTGTAAATGAATGTATGCATTTTAGTCGGCGCATTTAAGTACGCCGTCTGCATCAACGTCGTACTTGCCAGTCGTATTATACGACCGGGCTCATCGTATTTAATGGCACTGTGGAACTTAATGACATTGCTGTATTTAATGGTTACAGACGGCGTATTTTTAATTCATGAACTTAATTCTCATATTTTTTACGGCGCATGAAAAATACCCCGTTTGTCACAAGCCTTAAGGCGGTTTTCCACTAGGTGACATTTGTCGACCGACTCGACATTTTTCTTTTGTTTTGGCTAATTAGTTCCACCAGACAGCTTGCGAGACAAAAGAAAATGTCGCTTCACGCGACATTTTTCGCCTGGTGGAAAACCGCCTTTAGATAGAGTAAAGTGGAAAGGTGATTAGAAAACTGCCGAGAGCGGAGTCTATGTGATTAGTTCTGATAACGAAATACTGATATTTTACTCTGATGAATGAAGGTCTCCGCTCGAAACGTCAATATTTATTACCAAAACTATTCTTGGCAGTTTACTACTACGGTATATAGCAAGGTATACATTTTGCTCGGATGAAAGACTCCGTCTCCGCAAGAAACGTTAGTATTTCGTGCCAAAAATCTCGCCGACGCGGTTTTCCACTAGGCGATTTTTTTCGCGCGAAGCGACTTTCTTTTGTTCGAATTCAATAGATTTGTTCCAGCTCAGAGCTCATGAGACAAAAGAAATAGTCGCTTCGCGCGAAAAAAGTCGCCTAGTGGAAAACCGGCTTAACAGACGCTTGGTGGACATTCCAAATATTGGTAGAAGAAGATTTATTGGTCAAGCTCAATAAAGCTGGATTTCCACTTGGCGAAAAATGTCCCACGAAGCGACATTTCTTTTGTCTCGTAAGCTCTCAGGTGGAACTAATTAGCCAAGACAAAAGCAAAAGGTCGCTTCACTCGAAAAATATCGCCTGGTGGAAAACAGCCTTTACTCAGAAAAGATTTCTGAGCCCCAGACAGGGTTCGAACCTGCAACCTTCTTATCAACTTTAATAACCGGTTATAGACGCTCTAACCGACTCAATGGTTCTAAGTTAGACCCTCTTTAGAAGTAATTGACTGAGCTTGACGAACGTCCACCAAACGTTTGTTACATTACATCAAACTCACGAACGTACCACATGCACTACATGTACGCGTACAACCTATATCACTATATTTTTTTTACAAAAATTATGCTGATAGAATTTGCACTAACCTTCATGCTCTGCTATTTGCCTTGCCTGGTCTGTGTTGAGTCTGTCTGTTATAAGGATCGCGAATGGCTTATTTATAGCAATTTGAAACCAGTCCTGTAGTTGTGTCCTGCCGTGGTCTAACATGTGTATATGATGATCGGCAAAACATTGAATCCTTTCAACCTCAGGATATCCTCTTTTCAAATGGTGCGCGATGACAACTGTCTAGTTCTGTTGACGTAAATTTGCACAGCCGGCCGTATACATTTTTTAAATGTTCAACGCTCACAATGCCATTGACTAACCTAGCAATCAAATTCTGCCAGATGGTATCGTAACCATTACATTCAAATGGAATAATTTTTGTGGGACAGCAAACTCAGGTGCATGGAGAATAATGATATTGTCAAAAAATTACAGTAATGACTTCAAAAACGGATTTATTAAGCGGCCATTTTTAAATAAGGTCTCTAATAATGAGTCTTTCTGGCTTCGTCATATGCACAAAAAATTATATTAAAAGTGCATGTCGACCATTGCGAAAGTGGTTTGCTGGAAATTCGACAAACTTCAAAGCGCCTATAATGAGCTGTGATTTTATGTTGGAACGGTCTTCGCCGTGCCACAAACCTTTTTTTTTTTGCTTGTTGAGTTATTCCGTGATTGAACCCAAACGCTGCTATTTTAATTAGATGATAGCTTCCTTATTTCAAACATACATCGTCTTCACCGCGCGTGCATGCACAAGTTTGCATCTTCGGTTTACTAGTCCGACGCTCTACCGACTGAGTTCCATGGTTCAATCGAACATGGTTGATGGAACATGGTTCCATCGTTCATCGTTCCACGACCTGTTCCCAACTTGACTATATCGGTTCAGTTGATGGAGCGTCGGACTAGTAAACCGAAAGGTCGCGGGTTCAAATACCAGCCGCGGTCGAGTAGAGTTTTTCTCTATATTCAGTCAGTGGAATATTGCGAGGGGACGGAATTTTTCTTTGTCTTGTGAGCACTCGAGCGGAACTAATCTAATTCAGAGCACAAAAGACAAAGAAAAATTCCGCCCGCTCGCAAAATTCCACTGACTGGAAATCAGCCTTAAGGTGGTTTTCCATTAGGCAACATTTGTCGACCGACTCGACATTTCTCTTTTGTCTTGGCTAATTAGTTCCACTCGAGAGCTTGCGAGACAAAAGAAAATGTCGCTCCGCGCGACATTTTTCGCCTAGTGGAAAACGGCCTTTACTCGGAGTAGCAACCTAATATCACATTCACTCTCTCCTCCGCAGAGGCTTCTAGAGCTTTTTTGAGCTCTTCACTTCAGTATATAGTGTTTAATATTGCAAGGAGAGTAATGCGGTAGAGGGTAATGGGGAGTACTCTCCTTGTAAAGGCTGCAATATTAAACCCTATATACTGAAGTGAAGAGCTCAAAAAAGCTCTAGAAGCCTCTGCGGAGGAGAGAGTCACATTCAAATGTTTCGACAAGCTTTAACTCATTCCCCTGCGAGGGCTTCCCCAGGCAGTGGTGAATATTAAATATCGTCAGGTGTTAATGTGATAAAATACTAAAACCAATCCGTACGGGGTAAAAGAGTATAGTAAAAAAGAAAAAGTAAAAAAAAGTAAAGAGTAAGGGGATGGGATGTTTGCTGGGACTGAACGTTAAGCGGGATCGCATCGCTACTATAGTTTTGCTTGATTTATCTCATTTCGTGGAGAAAGTGTTTTCCGGGATCCAGGCTTGTGAGACAATTTTCGCCATATAAATGTCCCACCTAACCGGGACGATATGACGGATTAGCGTTTCGAGTATTTTTTTTGATTCTTAAGTGTTTAACATATGATAGTGTTTAGTTACTGATAACCTAATGGCCTTCATTCCTTGATGGAACTAATTAGTAGAATTAACTGGGAAACTATGGTATTGATTTTGCAGAGGGGCACAGGAGAAAACCAACGACTCCACGTGCATCTGGGCTTAACTTCAGTGGTGAGCGGCAAACGCGCCAACGCCATTTATAAAATGTGTCCTCTACGCATGCACGCTCTGATTGGCTGTGCTCCGTGCATTTAATTATAAGAGAATGGTGTCAGCGGGCCGGAAAAGCCGCCAAATGCCAAAAACCTCACTTTTAGCTTGATTTTTCTTATTATTATTATATAAAACAAATAAAACATACCGCTCCTGTGCATATGTACTCTTATAAAGGTACGTGTGGCGTGATTTGAACACGAAAGAAGTGTAAAGGCACTGGGCTATTGCCTCGTGCCTCTACTCAACTTCTTCCGTGTTCAAATGACGCAAACGTGCCTTTATAAAAGTATATATGCACGGAGCTTTATGTTTTATTTGTTAAATAACACTCGTCCCTCCCTTGCCCTTGCATATGTGGTTAATTTCTCCTTGAACATTCTACCATTTTTTACTGAATTTCGAATCAATACTAATGGTTGCTTCCTCGACTGGAAGAAACAAAGTAAACAATATTATTTGATTTCTCAATCATTTTTACGCGCTTTTTGGGTAGACATGTGTTTACCTTTTCAAGATCATAATTGGGGTAAGCGTTTGAAAAGAAAAATATGTAACTATGACGTAATCCGTGTTTATTGTCTCCAAGTCACTCAGACTATGTGCGTCCATGTGTTTCAACACCGCTTTATGACGTCAGTATGACACACCCAACCCTGGCAATAAAAATTAAGTTTGTCTAATTTGCGGCAACTTTTTTTGTCTTTTATTGACGGTACGTGTTTGCTTTTCCGCTTTTGACGAGGAAGTTCAATGCATAATGCGTCAACAGAAAGGCGAACGCCTTTTTCAGTGACGTACATTTAGGAGGCAGGAAGGCGGCTGCTTATCCCCACTGGACATTTCAAAAGTTGGAAAAACGTCATTTTTTAACTTGACATAAATTATTTCCCCCTGAGATTTAATTTATGCAAGAACAATCACGAAAGTGTTCACAAACCTACAGGCACCCCCGCTAGCAGAACCACACAGGCTATCACAGACCTAGCCTCCTTGCAGACGTTCTTAGGGATAGCTATCACAGACCTTACTCGTAGCGTAGCGAGTAAGGACTGTGACTAGCCTCTTCCGCAGGCATCTCCTCCGGGGGAGAGTGCGCTTGAGGGGGCGTGGGCGGACACGCCAGACAGGCGCGCAAAAAATTATTGCGCGGGCAAAAAAGAACGCGTTTCGGATATCGAATCCCAGTCCCCCGAGGAGTTGTCTGCGGAGGAGACTACACCTTTTTCAGGTCAAATTCAGAAACTTCCAAACGAATTTCAGACACTTCCAAATGATATTCAGATTGTCCAAATGAATTTCAGACATTTCCAAATGATATTCAAATTGTCCAAATGATATTCAGACATTTCCAAATGAATTTCAGACATTTCCAAATGATATTCAGACATTTCCAAAATGAAGCGAGAGGCTAAAGTTCGCTTGTGAACAGTAAATAGTTCGGATCAGCTGAGGGGACACATATACCTTTTTTGCTCTGCATTACTCAATAAAAAACATTCAATTGCACTCGTTGAAATAACAATAGCACTTTATTATTAGCGCGAAACGACATTCAATAACGCTTCTGTAACATCAATAGCATTGATTATACATAAAGTGCTATTTTTATTTCAATGAGTGCAATTGAATGTTTTTTATTGAGTAGTGCAGGGCAAAAAAGGTATATGTGTTCCCTCAGCTGATCCGAACTATTTACTGTGCAAGCCTCTCGCTTCATTTTGGAAATGTCTGAATATCATTTGGAAATGTCTGAATATCATTTGGAAAATCTGAATATCATTTGGAAATTTCTGAAATTCACTTGAATTATCTGAAATTCACTTGGAAAGTTCTGAAATTGATCTGAATTATCTGAAGTTCGTTTGCAAGTTTCTGAATTTGACCTGAAAAAGGTGTAGACTGTTGGCACAGGCTAGATCAGTTACATGATTATTTTTACCACGATAGTACTTGTACAGGGTGTCCCAAAAAAATGCCCCCAGGAGGTGTACCTTCTTTAATTATGTATGGTACAAGAAGAAAATTTTTATATCACGCCGAAAGCCCATCCCTCCTTCTTTGTTGTCTGAAATTATCAGAGCTAAGTAGTTATCTACTCGCTTCCTGTAGTCATTTAAAGAGGCAACTTCAAAATTTGAACTTGTCCAAATTATGTATGCTACGTCAAGATTTGGAAATCTTCTCCTAAAGGCTACCCTTGTCCTGTTGGGCTTCTTGTTTCATGATAGGAAAGTACCATGAATGCTCTTTCCTCGGGAGTGAATTGTTGTCCAACCATCTTAAGATGCATGGAACTCTCATGAGCATTGTTATTACCTCAAGGAACCCCACATGATTTGATGCCGCATTGCTTCATTTGGAATCAAACTTTATTCCCCTGTGGTCCGTTTTCACATGCATATGTATTCAAACAAAGCTGTGGTCAAAAACGGGATGGGAGACATTCGTTTGGGACACCCCGTATTTTTCCCAATCTATAGGTAGCATAGATAATTTGCATAATTTGGACAAGCTCAAATTTTGATGTTGCCTCTTTAAATGACTCCAGGAAACGAGTAGATAACTATTTAGGTCTGAAAATTTCAGACAACAAAGAAGGAGTAATGGGCTTCTTGTAGACTTGTACCCAAATTAAAGAAGATGCAGTACAAAAACGGATGGGGGGCATTTTTTTTTTTTGGGACGCCCTGAACAGTAGCTTAGGCGTTAAACGCAGTAGGTTGGCAGGGGCAGAATTTTTGTACGCTCAGCACCACTGCCGAGCATGCCGAACATGGTGATGCACTACATACATGTAGTTGTCATTTTCTGCCAGAAGTTTTGACAAATAAAGGGCATCTTTTTTCCCCATCTTTTTATTTAATTAAATACATGTACTGTCAGTACTGATTTGTTAGACCATACACTCGAAAGCTGTTTATTATATAATCTCATTTGAAAATACCTTGAAGTATGAAATTTCCAAAATGGCCTCATCTTTTCAATGTTTAAAATAACCACCAGATGTCCCTCCTTTATGTTACGTTATATTATTTTTGTGTCTCACAGCAAAAGCCTTATATTGTAGTATTCTTAACATAATTTACAGTTAGGTACTATATGATTGTGCACATGATTATAGCATTGCTAGGAAATTCCACACTGGAAACTGATGTGCACATAGTATTTTCTTGTAGCAAGCATTTAATCACTATATATTTTCTTCTTTTAATTTCCAGCTTCAAACAAGATTTTCACTGCCTGCAAATAAAACAATATTGAATGCATTATTGTGGCACTGTGTTGAGACTTACAGCATGTCTTGGGGAGTACCATAAGATGAGTTGTGTCTTAAAGACAAGGATGGCAAGATACAGCAAATAAGAGGTACATGTACAGTAGCTGACTAATGACAGAGACAGGAGAGACCGTACAAGAGAGCCATATATCGGACTGGTACAGTAAGTACAGTACAGTACAATGTTATGCTTATAATGAGTATTATGCTTCTTGGTATCACTCAAATCTTTTTATGCTTGTTATTATCCAGGGTTGTCAAAAAAAAACCCTCTACTGTCAGCCCACACAGCCCCACAACACAATTTTACAACAAGGTCAGGGGCCTTCCACAACACTCAAACAACAAAATATGATTTGTCACACTATCAGGGTTTGAAACAACGTTCAGAAAATATGCCTAATTTTGTAGGCTGTTTTTTGTAGGTCAAAATTTTTGCCAGCTGTTTCCCAAGCAGCAAAGTTACATTATGGACATACACTGTAGGCCCAAATAATCACCGGCAAGGTCCTAAAACTGCTGGCTGCTATTTCGAACCCTGACTATTGCAACAATACTTATAGAATGTGGTTGAAAAGATGGCACAATATCTAAAATTTGCATATCACTGTCAAAAGTGCCCATTTTGGGCAGTACCCATTTTTGGCAGTGCCCCAAAGTTTTGAGCTGCTCTCACAGCTTGTGACTGTATGAATGACGTTTGTAAGGTTAATGTGTGAGGAATATGAATTAGGTTTTACATGTATGCTGTGCAGTTAGTACCTTCTGCATTGCCACAATCCAGCTCAAGGAGGCCTTTCTTCCATCTTCAAGAGGTTGCAGAGCATGAAGCTGTATTATTTCAACTGAGTTTGTGCTTTCATTCTTGTACTTAAAAATCAGTCCAGTTACAAGGGGCAATGATGAGCCTAGGAAGAAAGCACATATGCATGAATATTGATGGCTTGGCCATTTATACATTTGTATTTTTATTGATATTCTGCTTAATTCAAATGTTATTTTGCACCATAAAGCAATTCTTTTTGACCTCCATATTTGATATACTGGTCCCAAACTTCTGATAACCCACACTGCAAATGAACCCTAGAGAATTTCCAGAATCCCACTACAATTTCTCATGTTTCTATTTAACAATTAGATTATGAGCTCAAAATTTCTTTGAGTGAATAGTATCATCTCATAGAAATTGAGAGTGAATATTAATCTAATTGTTTTAGTAGAAACTAACTTGTGTACTTTAGTTCTTCCAATTTTTTTCAAAAAATGAAGCATAACCATTGTTTCTGTGTGAAAACCAAGGCAAACAAATCTTTCACATCGCCTCCATGTTGTTTTACTGTGGTCACACGAGTACTGGTACTCAATTTCCCACTCGCTATCTATTGATGAATAGATAGTAAGTAGAGTAGCCAATCAGATTGCAGCATTTGCAATAGTACAGTATATATCTAGTATGTTTCTACTAAAACTCTATAGAGAAACAGTACATTTATACAGTATATTTGATACTATACTACAGTGTATACCATACTACTGTATACTGTATACATGTACCTTGCGTTTCAGGGTTATCTGACACTGTTTTCACTGATATCAACTTTGTTAAGTCAATTACATCATGGGTTTTGCCAACTGAAACTTCCCTGTTGAAAAAAAAATTACTCTGTGAGGGAGTGCACTGTACATCTGCATCTCAGCCTGTGACATACTATAAGTAAATTATCTCCAGATATGTCATATCTATGGTAGATACAGTACACTATACCTGTGATTTTTTGGATTGAGTTTACAATGCATAATTTCTTCAGAGGCTTCACCAACAATGAAGTCGGCTCCTATATATATGAGAATGAGGATATTTTGAAGATCCTATCAGGATCCTCCAAGATCCTATTAGGATCCTACCAAGATCCTGGAAATTTTATCAGAATCCTACAAAGATCCTATCAGGATCCTACAAAGATCTTATCATATGAGATCCTGAAAGATTCTATCAGGATCCTACCAAGATCCTATCAGGATCAGTATCGCATTCCTGGAAGATCCTATCAAGATCTTACTAGGATCCTGCACAATCCTATATAAGGATCCTGCTGCTCCCTTTATAAGACCTTGGGTACAAGGGTGAATGCTTACAATCTTACCATGAGTTAATATCTTCAAATACTTGTCAAAAAACACATTTTCTTTCTTGGCTACTGTGGCACACTCTTCACAAACACGAACTGGGTCAACAAAATTCAGTCTTGGTAATAAAACTTTGTGATCACAGCACGAGCCACAAAATACATTGCCACATCTTCTACAATGATGCTAAAAATGGGAGGAAAATGAAAAAATATCAGACCAAAATCATGACAGTATGGACCGAGCTTCAGGTGAGACTGAGGTCTGATGTTTAAGAAATAGAGAATGGTCACCTGTGTTTTAATATAGCCTGATGCAAGCATGAAAGTGAGTTGGGAGAATTCAAAAGTTTATGTGAACCCGAGCCGTAGGCAAGGGTTTACATAAGTACTTTTAAATTCTCCCAAACTCACTTGAGTGTTTGCATCAAGTTATATAAACACAGAGCATCCATTCTCTATTTCTTTTATGAAATAAGACTAAGACCCCATTTACATGATGCTGGTACAATTTGAAACAGAACAAAATCATGCTGTTGTGTAAATACAGGCCAAAAAGTCTTGTGTTTACAATGGTGCTGGTATAATATAATGATGGATTAGCATGTGACTATTCTCTTGTAAATACTGCTGACCTGAATACTCCGGTTGTATATATCGTGATTACCGTCAGCAAACAGTTATGGCATGGGCATTTACACGATACCGGTTAGTGTCTATTTTCATTTCATGCTGTCAAGGAACCCATCTTTATTTTGTGCCATTTTCATGTAATTTTTGTGCTGGTATTGTGTAAACGCAAGGCCTAAACAGCATGATTTTGTTCCGTTTTCAAATTGTACCGGCATCGTGGAAAAGAGGTCTAAGACAAAATGTGCCCTGATGTCACAACTGTGTTTGCATAGCCTGATATAAACACGGTAACTGACCAATTACAGTGTGTGTAAGAAACAACCTATTTTATAATTTCCAATATAGACTCATTGAACATGGTTAATACTGTAAATATTTTACTTAATATAGGACTACTTCAAGTTTTTTGATACATATTGTATTAAAATAGGTGTGAAAACCTTTGAAATTCACAACAGCAAAATCTACATCTGGGACAGTGATCCAGATATGAAAAAATGCAGACTGTGGTCCGGATATGTATTTTTACAGACTGTGCTGCATTGAGCTATCAGAACTCCAGGGTATTACAAAGCCATAAATTATGATCCAATCAGAACTCACAAAATACATCAGTGTTGAAAATTTGGATATTATAAAACCTTTACATGTAAACAAATACAGTGGAACCCCACCATACGATCACCCCGTTATTACGACTTTTTTCTGGCCTGAATACATTATAAAACCTTTACATGTAAACAGTGGGACCCCATCATACGACCAGCCCGTTATTACGACCACATTTTTTTTGGCCCGACGGTACTGTAAATGTTTTTCATATTATCCTTGTTTAAACTAGTCAACATTTTCTCCATGCAAAGGACATTTAATAACCATTTCTAGCTTTTCATGAACGGAACTTACCCGTCTTTTCCAGAAATCGAAGTCTGCTTTACATTTGACGCAGGAACTATACTAAAAAGAGAAACAATAGCCATATCTAATTTAATATTAAACTTGGGCTTGGCGTGAACATAAAGCCATTGAAATATCAACAGTACTGAAAAAATATCACTAAAACTAAAGTGTTTATATTCAGATTACTTTTTCATCTGGTTGCCACGGAGGTTCTTCAATAGTAAACGGTGATCGGTCTTTGTCTTCGTTGGGAATCATCCGTAATCCGCTTTTGCCTTTTGTCAGAATACCTGACGCCATGTTGACGAAAAAAGTTAAAACAACAGACAGTATCGGAATTTGTCGCTTTTCACCCGCCAACATTCGACATTTCCCGCCTCGTCTCGGCAAGCGCCGTTCAATTTATGCGTAAACTTTTCGTAAACTCTATGAATTATAAATGAATAATTATTACATGAATAACTAATTTCAAGAAACGAAAATGGCGAAAATGTTCTTTTATCTGATTCTCTTTATAATTGCAAGTGTTGCAGAAGCGAAAATAAAACCAGGTAAGTCTAGTGAACATTAAAATCTACTTTTAAAAACTTCTGTACCCTGTATTTTATACAATGATATGAAAAGTATCAATTAATATATCCAAGATCTCACTCAACACATGTATGTCAAACTGCAAACTATCAATATTTAGAAATAATAAAAGTAAAACGGCTTGAAATATAATTTTTGTAAACAATAAAAAGACAGCTAGCTGGCAACAATTCTTTATCCATCGGGTCCTTTGTTTAGATGTCCCATGATTTGGATTTTTCCTTTTTTACATCTTTTTGTGAAATTTGTTCTGGCTTGCAAGCCTCGCATTTTTACATGTATATTTCTCAATGCTCTGGATTCTGATACCATTTTTATGTATGAATAAAATAGCAGCGATACAGTGAATTTCCCTAACAGACATCAGGCAGACTGCATGTCCAAACTATTTTCGCTCGAAACGTTAGACTCCTACGTTCTCTGTTTCGGCAGTATATCTAACCTTACTATATTTCGATTATTTTGAGAAGAGGTTTATAGGATGACTCAAGAACCTTTTCCAAAGATCTAGCCTTTTGAAGTATGGAAATTAATGAAACCTATTAACCCTATATTGACAGGGGGGTGGGGCTTCAGGGGGTTTTCCTTTAAATTTCCTATTTTCAAACCCCAACCACCTCTATAGTCTTGCAACTTTAGTATGGGCCACAGTCACTAGAGAAGCTTATGGGTTGCACAGTGAAGTGCAATCTTTGGGCTAACCTCTCAACTTTCCTTCAAGCCCATTTGGAGTTGAGAATAAATTTATAGTTATGGTTGGGAAAGGTCCCCCAGAGTTATCCTTGAAGTTGCCAGTATCATGTTGGGTTTAGCTTGGGTGTTATGACAAACTTTATGAGCACTATACTACAATACAATCCATTTTTGCAATGTGTTTTGGTTTTAGATGATATTACCTGGCATAAAGTCAAGCCAAACAGTTTTCTCAAACCAAGTGCACGTTTTGGTGCTTTAACTTGGATGGATGACCAAAACTTGCTCTGGTTATTTGGTGGTAAGAACTTTTCAAAATTTGGAGACACAGAATCCAGGAAACAATTAAAAGATCTTTGGACATTTAACCCAAAAACTTTCAAATGGTATAATATTCCAAACACAAACATGTCAACCATACCTCAGTTTACTGATGGTTTGTCTTGCTTCTCTGGTGGTTTGGCATTTTTATTTGGTCATAATTCTTACATGGTGAAGGCTTCATCAAAGCTACTAGACAATGAGCTATGGGCATACAATATTTCATCAAACTCTTGGAGTGTAATTGATTTACCAGAAGAAGTGAAGAACAGTCCTAAATGTCTTGCACTCTGGTGCAATCACAACCCAAGTGCAGTCTCTTTCTTTTGCATCTCTAACACCACCACTTCACTTCAAGTATGGACATACACTGTGAAAGCTAACCAATGGATGTCACTAAGCATTAATACCAGTACAGACTATTTTATGCTTCTGAAATCAGGGGAATACTCTACATGGGCTGATGCTAGTGGCACAGCATATATTTATCTCTGGTCAACAGGAAACTCTAGTAACTCCAGTATTTTGTCTGTTACTCACAACAAAATAACCTTCATTCAAGTCATTGACCAAAGCCCTGAATATAGATCAGGTTTCATTCACTGGATTGATTCCAATGGGAACCTTCACTTGTTTGGTGGTGAAAAATGCAACTCCACTCATGTTTATTCTGATGAGTGGATGTTTGACATTACTAGGTATAAATGGGTTTCCATGAAGTTACATAAGCCTAATCCCAGTCCAAGAAATTATGCTAGTTTCTGGAAAGTTGGCAACTCTCTTTGGGTGCATGGAGGGTATATGAGAGACACCAAACATGATATGGTAGTTTTGCAAGATCTTTGGTTTGGTAAGACCAGTAGTCATGTGGTACCAACACCTGAATACCATCTACCTGGGGACACACTGGGCTTATCAATGGTACATAAGTTAATTATTTCGGGGCTTATATTATTGGTTGTCATCACAATCAGTTTACGCTTGTGCTACAAGCGGGAGTTAAATCAAGTGCTGTCTCAATTGAAGAAGCGTCGTGTGCCATATCAACAGCTTAGTCAAGAAGGTGACCGAAGTTCTAGACTTTAACTAATCTTTCATTCCACCAGATTGATAAATGATAAATCATTTACCAGTAAAATTTTGTCTTGTACAGTACCAGAATATTTTGCTTGGAAAATGTAGGTACAGTATACATGTAAATAAATTAAGCAACATGGTCACTTTTACAGAATTTATTTCCAGATTTATTTATTTGTATAAAAATACTATAAATTTTATAAAATAGATTCCAAGCCCTCAATAGCATCTTTTACATAATTATTTATCTTTTTTTTATTCAGGCTACTAAAAATATTTTACTGTGTAAAATTGTACATCTACAGTATGTACACACTGTAGAACCTACTAAAATGTATTTAGAAAATGTAAAATTGGAGTATGTACACATTAAGAAAGATGTCTAGGATGAAAAGTTGTATCTCTTGTTATCAGCTTTAAAAAAATAATATTAATAATTGAATTATAAAACTCTTACATGTAAGTTGTTTAATTGCATGCTAAAAATTATTGTAAACTTATGTCTTGAACATTTTGCATTGCACACAGTATAATACCCTGTGAGTCAGAGCCCCTTTCTGACCTACTCAAGCTTTGGGAGAAAGTGGGCTCTGCCAACAAACTCGATCTTTGCCCCAAGTTTGGGGTGAGTCAGTCAGGTTTTAAACTGGTCAAACAAGTTCTAGTTTACGAACACACGTAAGCAGGAAAATAGGAAGTGATGCGTTAGAGCCTGGGCCCAAAATAGTATCATGGCAACCGTTCATGCATGCTCAAAAAGAAATATCGAGTTTGTTGGCAGAGCCCACTTTCCCCTGAAGCCTGCGTCGGTCAGAAAGGGGTTCTGACTTGCAGGGTAACAGTATAATAACATGTATCATAATTCTAAAATTATTGATAAATTGAGCTATGTTATCACTTATGTATAATTATTATGCAGTATTCATTAAATGTCAATTTTGTGAGATGATCTGATTGGATTTACTGTAATTTCTATTACGGGTATATTTTAATATTTATTATCACCATACACAAAGCTGATGTGTTTTCTATGTGAAAATCACTTCATCAACAGAAATTAGATTTTGGTCTTGTCTTCTGCTGCACTTCAGATCAACTGACTTCAGACGAGTTCCCCAGATGACATGAGTTTGATCCTTCAAAGGGTACAGCTTACACTGAAGTGAAGTTTCAATTGTTGCTCCATCCTCAAACACAACGCTCACTGGTAGAAAATTCCTGACTTTTCTTGATGTTTTTTGTACCATACCAGATGACCATGTCCCTGCGTATGTTGATAAGCTAGCATCCTTTTTGGTAAAACTACCATCTACCTTGATGCTGCACATACTTACACTGCTACAAAAGTTAAACATTAGATAAAAATGTGAGAATACTATATTACTAGAAATCACCTGTACTAACATTGAGCAGAGCCATTTAGAGTACAGTACATGTAAATACTGATATTTTGAGCTGAGTCTTTCATCAGATTATGACATAGAGGGATTTTTGTGTCTAAGATGGGGCGGGGGAGCCCACTGTACATAGGAGGAAATCAGATCACTCCCAGAGTGTCCCAGACAAACGTGTTAAAATACCCTAATCCAAACTACCTTGTTTTTTACGGGTAGCTGAGGCACTTCCTAGTTCCTACTTTTATAAAATGCACATACCTTACATCAATAGCTGGTCGACATTCTAATGACACTCTGTATGTAGTGTCAACATGTAATTTTAGAGTTTTATTCTCCTTAAAACGTTCACCGTCGATTTTATAGTACACTTGAGATCCATCGCTTTTCTTTGAAAGAGACAGCGATATCTTGAAGGTTGTGGACATTTTTTCCCCAAAGAAAATTCCAAATTTTTAGGATTCGCATGTGATCAGACTAGATCAGTGACCGTCAAGCCATCCCAGCTCACCATTTAAAACGCATACATCAGCATTCTAAATGTTTAGACAACATTGAACACTGTTTTTTTATTCCTTTATGCTTGTATACTTGTTAGATATACGAAATTAGCGCATTTAAAAATAATTTATGGTAAGCAGTTTATAAAAAGAAACGGGTCAAACTTTGATGTTTGCAGTGGAAAAACCGAATACGAATCTCCGAGTGTCATTTTGGATGATGTTATCTAGTATCAAACTTGATTGAATTGAAAGATGGAGGAGGAAAAGAGTCGAATAATCCAGGTATTAAAATTTAAAAAAATTATTACACGTGCTTTTTTAGCTTATTATATAGACGTCGAATAATTAACTAGTCCGTATTTCAAACTTCTTTATAAAACTGGGCACTGTTAAAGCCTTGAAACAGTATATTGTAGTCATTTAACACACTGTCAAGTGTCAACAAGTTTAGCACGTGTATTATATATAGCAAATTCTGTATCTTTTATACAGGTTTCTGGTCATTGTTCTGAGCTATCAAAGCAACTATGTGCTATTGGAAACCGTTTACAAAGCTCTCAATTGCTGCTAGAACTAAAAATTCTTGAAAAGTTGATTTACAAATTCAAGAATCAGCACAGACAAGAAAAGTATTTTAAAGGATTAGAGAAGGTATACACTTTACAGAAATAATGTATTATAAATGACAGGCACTTATTTTGTGTTGTCATATATTTATTTGGTACAAGCATGGCAAATTTCGCTTCTCTCTTCTCTCCCCCCCCTCCCGAGAATTTTAGAAAATCTGAGTCCCAAAATGGTGTTTTCTGCATTTTGAGAGCACCTTTTAGTAAAATCAAAAAGTTTAAATTTAGTATTGAAGCAGTACCATATATTACAGAATATAATGTTATTTATAAAAATTAACAATTCACGATCATATGAAGTATAAATTAATAAAATTATTTGTCTTGAATATACTGTAGAGGGGATAATAATGTGAACCTATTTTTCCATGTAAACTGCCTCAAGACCTTCACTTGGTGCTGCCATATACTCTAATGAGTTGAGAAGTGCCAGCGAGTGATACTATAACTGGAGTGATATATGTATCAGCTGCACATATATAGAAATGTGCAAGCTCTTTTAACTGTACATTCCTACAAGTTATTATAGGCTGTCCAACAGCCTGTTACCATCATATGTTTACACTGGTTGTCCCAGGTTTTTGACAACTTGTAACAAGGTTGATGACAAGTTGTTCTAACAACCTGTTACCATCCTGCATTTAAAAACTTGTTAACCGGCTGCATACTAACAGGGTTGTAGCAGCTTACTGAATGAATAGCATTGCATGTTACAACCTGTTACAAACACATTTTGTTAACAAGATGAGTGAGATTTTTACGTGTGTAGTTATCAACTGGGCAAAGATTGCAGCCAAATATGATGGATGGACATGGCCTAATACTTATTGTTTCAGTCTTCCATGTGTTCTTTTGACCAGATCATAAACCAGATGCGAACTTAATTAGTGAGATTGTGCTTCAGGCCTTAACATGTCCACTGATTGTCTGCCATCAGATACCTTTGATGAGCCAAAGATATCACTCCAGTTATATATATTAGCTCACTAGGGAGTCAGTAGAGTAAAGATCTTGAGTAACAAGTTGATGTAACCAGACTTGATAAAACATTTTAGTTTTGCATGATTTTTATTAAGCTTTCATCTATTTGATGATTATTAGATAAAGAAGAGCTTAAACAGATGGACAATGTTATCTTTGGATAACAAACTAATTGCAACAAGTAAAAGTATATGGTATGCATTTAGCACAGTATTTGCCAGTCCTTCAACTTCTTTGCATTTATACAGAGTCAGTAGACTAGCTAAGAAAAGGGCTGGGTTTAGCCAGACAGGTGTACATGTAGGAGTAAAATGTTGGACAAGTTGGGTTTTTTGCATTTTACAGTACTGTATATGCAGTAGCTTGAAAAAACACACAGTTAAAGCCCTTGTAAGGGACACCTTGGGGATGTGAAAAAGTATCTCAAAACAAAGAAAAAGTTCTGTCTGTAAATCTTAATGGTTTCATTGTGAGGAGCTAGTCACTTACAAGAGTGGTTGCAATGAGAGCTTTAATTGTAGTTACCTACTGTATATTATGCAGGGTTCGAATTAACGTATCACAATTCGCAAATCGCGATGCACGTTTTGAAATATGCAATCCAAAACAAACATAAAAACTCCAAAATTGTGATGGAAAGTAACCGCGCTGAGTGCCTTCCAATAACTTCTTCATAGCGTGTTTTGATTTATTACAAAACAACAGCCTTGGATAGTTCTCACGTTACATGTACATCACATCATAACTGTTACAATAAATTGTAAAGTAACTGTAAATTTATCCTTCATTATTCAGTGAGATTTTGAGCACAAAAATAAAACAAACACATGTCATTTCAGACACATTTCTGACACTGTTGTTTCACCTGCAGTTTGAAACATCATTTTTAATGAGTAAAATGCTTGGAAAGGTTTGAATTACGCACTGATGAGTTTGAGCTTAAATAAATGCATTGTTTTTTTGTGCAGCGTTTCGAATTCTAGTTTTATCCAGAACTCCAACACCGTGGATTCTGTGGTGAAATACTGAAGCGAAAGTGGAAGTTGAAACTGGGGGGTGGGGGGGAGGGGGGTGTCAGTCCCAGTCACCCTACTTTTTCAACAATATTTTTGCAATGCACTTTTGAAATGTTAATTCGAACCCTGATTATGTACCATTAACTCCAGATTAAGTGCTTCAATTATTATGAAAATTCCAGTTGTTTATCGAAATTTCTAATTTTAATTATAAAGTGAATTTTACTTGATATAAAATATTACAGTATATGTTTAAATTGTTGGGGTTTTTTTTTTCAGTAACACTGATACTGAAGTGAAATCCACAAACTGTTTGAGGGATTTATTAACTGAATTAATGCATGGTGGAAAGCTGGCAATAAGGGTGTGTGATATATAAGTCATTATTAATTGTAACTCTTAATTTTAACCCATTGAACACTGCCCCTACCATAGACTAGACATAATAAAATAATTATTATAATAAGGCTATTTTAAGTTATTATAATTTAATATAATATATTAATATGTACCATATCAATTCATATTGCACATGTAAGTCATTGTATTTATTGTTAATAACTGAGTTGTTTCATAATGTTAATCTCTATCTTTTTACATTTATACCAGAATATTGTCCTTTGTCAAGAAACTGTCCAGTATCCTTACCATAATTATGTGAAGCAGAATGTTAGAGGTCTACAGCTAAAATAAGTAAATGTTACATCTGCAACAATATACTCTATGCCCAAAACTAGTTTAGTTTATTAATGTACAGTACCACTTAAAATTAATATTTTAGTCCAGTCATTGACTTGAGTTGTTGCAACACTAGCTGCAGTTCTTAAAAACGTTTCTGAACATTAATATTATGTATTTAATTTGTGTTTTTGTGATATTTTGGTTCCACATATATTGTACCTTAATCAACATTGTAGATATACACTTGCCTATCTTTCTATGGGATTTTTTATCACTTTTCATGTCACCTTAATTTCTCTTATTAGCAGGATATGGTACGTATGTTGGCTTGTAAATAATATTTGTACTTAGGTATGGTAATTAATGCTGTCTGTGGTGCTTTTTATTTAGGGTGCTCCTAAAAGATTGCTGGTTCAGTCTTATAGAATGCTATCAACTAGTTAGATTGCTTATACAATCTGAAACTCAACAGACTACAGTAAGCTTTTTTTGGATAACTTATAAATTTATATACTTACAACCATCCATCTGTTGGTCAGTCAATCAGTCATTTGGTTGGTGGATCGGTCAGTCAGTCACATCAGTTTTGTCAGTCAGTTGGCTGGTCAGTCAGTCAGTCAGTCAGTCAGTCAGTCAGTCAGTCAGTCAGTCAGTCAGTCAGTCAGTCAGTCAGTCAGTCAGTCAGTCAGTCAGTCTATCTGTCCATCTGTCAGTCTGTCAGTCTGTCAGTCTGTCCATCTGTCAGTCAGTCAGTCAGTTGGTTGGTCAGTCGGTTGGTTGGTTGGTCAGTCGGTTGGTCGGTCGGTCGGTCGGTCGGTCGGTCTGTCTGTCTGTCTGTCTGTCTGTCTGTCTGTCTGTCTGTCTGTCTGTCTGTCTGTCTGTCTGTCAGTCTCTCTGTCAGTCAGTCTGTCTATCTGTCAGGGGTGTCGGAAGCGGGGGGGCCTGGGCCCCCCCACTTTTTTTTGGGGGGGGGCCAGAATATGTTTGGGTCCCCCCACTTTTTAACAAGGCCAGTAATAAACAAGGCCAGTAACAAAATCACTAACCCTAGCCATAGACGTAGCTAACCCACGACTTTGAATAAAGATATAATAAAGAAATTTGAATGCGGATATTCAATATCCGGAAAAGTGTTGTCTTTTGAGTATTTTATGTTTTTGGACCTTTAGAATTCTGTAAATCCTTGTCCTAAAATGCAGGAAATGGCATTTCAGAGACTCTAGATTTCAAAATTTCCCGGGGGGGCATGCCCCCGGACCCCCCTAAAAATTTTGGGCCCCCCCACTGTTAGTGTCGCTCTGACGCCACTGCTATCTGTCCATCTGTCAGTCTGTCCATCTGTCTGTCTGTCTGTCTGTCTGTCTGTCTGTCTGTCTGTCTGTCTGTCTATAGTCTGTGGATTTCAGACTTTGCATTTTGTAATTTTGATCAATAGTTGAGTGACTTTCCAGAATGTCTAACATCGTGGCTTTGTGATGATCTCAATGATGTGTATAATGTCAGCAGGTAGTTTCAAAGACAGTGTTTCTATATTGTTGTATTTTATAATAATTATACATGCGTGTACATACAGTTGTAGTGCTGTGCTACTGTACATGTACTGTATATACCTTATACTGTATCCATGCAAAAACTTCCCCCTACAGGAAAAGTAAGCACACATGGTTAAAATTGTTTCTCCAATTTTTATCTCAGGGATTTGACTGTTTACCTTTTGTTTTTCTTTTTAGGAATATGGAGACAAACAACTCCTATTCTGGTTTAGACTCTAGTGAAGTATTGAAGAAAATACTTGGAAAAGCAACTGGTATGCAGTACCGACTGTACAACTGAACAAGCATTAATATACAATGTCATGTAGATTATAGTAGAAAGATAATTTATAATAACCAAGAGTGAAAAGGTGGTAAACAGCCATTCTGATAATGAAATACTGGTGTTTCAAGTGGCCCATTCATCTCAGTAAAACGTGAACATGGTTATTAAGTGTTGCTTGTGCATCATTGATCATTTGATTGGGCTGCACTCAAAGCCAGCGCTGGTGGATAGAGGAAGTTATGGTTATTACCGTGAATCAAAAAAGTGCTCCATTGTAGTTTTTGTATATAGTTTCAGCTTGGTGCAACTGTCCCCAGTCAGTCGCTCTAAGTTGCTGGTTCTGCTGGTCATGTTTTGGTCTTAGGAATTGGCAGGTTTTGGCAAGGACTGTATTAAATTGGATTAAAAATCACATTTTTTAATTATTTCATTTTAAACAGACAACGACATGTTCACTAGTTCAGCGAAGACAGACTGGTTGGCATGCGATAATCTTGATTTAGGTGGTAAGTAACATGCAGATTTTGTGGAAATTCATGCGAAATTTGACCGACAAAAAACCTCGTTTTCATGCGAAGTGACCAAAAAGCCTCGTTTTCATGTGAAGTGTGACCAAAAAGCCTCGTTTTCATGCGAAGTGTGACCAAAAAGCCTCGTTTTCATGCGAAGTGTGACCAAAAAGCCTCGTTTTCATGTGAAGTGTGACCAAGAAGCCTCGTTTTCATGCGAAGTGTGACCAAAAAGCCTCGTTTTCATGTGAAGTGTGACCAAAAAGCCTCGTTTTCATGCGAAGTGTGACCAAAAAGCCTCGTTTTCATGTGAAGTGTGACCAAAAAGCCACGTTTTCATGCGAAGTGTGACCAAAAAGCCTCGTTTTCATGTGAAGTGTGACCATAAAGCCTCGTTTTCATGCGAAGTGTGACAAAAAAAGCAACTCGTCTTCATACGAAATTCGACCGAAAAGCCTCGTTTTCATGCGAAATTTGGCCAAAAAGCCTCGTTTTCATACGAAATTCGACCGAAAAGCTTCGTTTTCTGAGTAATTGAGCTTGACGAACGTCCACCAAACGTCTGTTATATTGCACCGAGCTCACAAACGTACCACATGCACTACATGTATATACATGTACGTACAACTTGCTGTATCACTTTAACAACATCTCATATGCAAACGCTACCACTTAGGAGCACAAATGACTATGAATTTGCAACCTTAGCTCTCCATCTGAGCCTCAGTGGCTCAATGGTTAGAGCGTCTATCTAGTCATTAGAAGGTTGCAGGTTCGAACCCTGTCTGGGGCTCAGAAATCTTTTCTGAGTAATTGAGCTTGACAAACCTCTGTTACACTACACCAAGCTCGCAAACGTACCGCATGCACTACATGTACTGTATACATACAACTTATCACATCACTTTATTGTGTAACTTATACAGTCAACAAACTTTTTAACTTTTCAAAGTTTTTTTGGGGTTGAAACACATCAAAAGACAACAAAAATTTTATAATTATGACTGTATAGATATGATCAGTAGAAACGCGTTTTATTAAAAAAATTCTTGTCTTAAAAACTTTACTATTGTTTTTGTTGTTTAGAGCCTGTTGAGGAGTTCTCTCAAATAGAAAGCTTTGGAAACTTCAGTGCCACACCAATATCAAGCAAACACGGGGTGAGTGTTTTGAAAAAAAGTTTAGCATTAAGATTTGACTTGGAGCATGTCGATGACGAAAACTTACAAACTAAAGCAGATTACGCAGAGTTGAAAAATGGTCGAACATTAACGCAATTTGGAGATGGTGGCTCATCCGTTGGGCTTTCTGGTAAAACACTGCCATATAAGGTTCGTTACTTAAGACGTTCTGACAAACGACTGGTCTTGACAAATCGACGAAAGAGAACTTTGCGCAAAGTAGGCGAGCACATCTTTATTAAGAAACAACCCGGCAGATTTACTCTGAGAAACTTAGCAGCAGTGAATGCTTGTCGTGGCGTCCCCTCCAGGAAAGTACGCGCGCTTCTGAATATTATAAGGCATGTATTGCGCTCTGAGCTACCTTCTACTGACCGTAAGATACAACTGAAGATTCAACGCTTGTTACGACGAGAGATAAAGAGACGAGAATTACAGAAAAATAAACAAGGGACAGCTAAAATGGTTTCTTTGAAATCTGAAAGCCAGGCTCGTAGAAAGTCGGAGATACTTTCTAATAATGAACGTGGATCTGCAAAGAATTCTAGAGAATCAAATTGGACGAAGATATCGTCTGGAATTAAATCTAGTTCAAAAAGCGGAAATGCTGCTCGCAATTGGCGCTTGAATTTAAAAGGTTGGCATTTGAAAGGTTGGAGGATTCATGGTGCGTCAAGGCGAAGATGGAATGAACATCGATTTTCTATTCGTACTAAAAAGTCTCAAAGAAATAATGGCGTTACACGTCTTGAGGATGGCCAGGTATCTTCTTCTAATGAACGAAAGGGTAAGGATAATGAACAAAGAGGTTCAAAACGAGACGAAATTGATCTTATTTTCGGCAGTTTGGGTCTCTAAAACGGCTGTAACAAGATCATATACTTGTAGTTGTGTCTCTGTCTTGTAGCAAGGCTCTCCATTACTGTCGTGTCTGGACCAATAGGCCTGTTTCAAGGTGTTGCGCGCGCATCATTTAAAAAAAACAAACAAACTGGCACGTTCCACTCAAAGTAAACATACTGTTTAAAATCAACAAAATATAGATACAGTTTCTGGACGTTTAATATTGTTATTCTGCTGTTGTTGGCTCGCTAGCAAGTCTGTTTGCCATTGCTTACTTTGTGGGAGCCCGCCGATTTCTTTGCAACTTTGCAACGCCCTGAAAATCCAGGCAAGGGGACTGAGGACGAATAACGGTGTAAGTATATAATTAAACTTTCTGTGCCTTACATTAATAACTAGAGAGCTTAAGCATATTAGGCGTTTTTGAGACACGGACGGTGACCGGAAGAACAGGAATACAATACAGAACTACTGAACCGCGTATTCTTTGAAAAGACTATTTTAACCAAAACAAAGGCTATGAATAATCACATATCTAAATTGTTAGCTTATAAGCTTAAATTTCATCTTTATATAAAAATACAGATCCTTTATTTTATATTGTAATGTAAAAAAATTATCCCCCTTAAAATACAAGTTTCAGTCTACTTTAAAAGCATGTCTATTGTAGTAAAACAACGATGACAAGCTTCAACGTTCTAGAAGTTCCCGTCGTCTCAAAAACGTGAAAATGCTCTCAATGACGTCTTCTGTAGAACGACGACGGCGTTCTCTTTGCTCTTGGGATCTTAAATTGCTCATTATCATTGTTTTGAATGCAAAATGCTATTGAATTCAATCGCCGTCCGTGGCTCTAAAACGTCTGTTGCTTAAGCTCTCTACTGATAGACAGTGACCGATTCAAAATGGCGGTTTATCGGTACCTTTCCTGTGGTAGTAACCGCTGACTTTTTTGGTAGTGGAATTATCGCATTGAGCGGACTGTAGGCGCCGGTGAGCCAACAGTAAAATAAAAAATAGAGCAGAATTAGGTCAGCGGTCTCTAACGTCAGAGAAAAGGTTGGTTTAACTCGAAGAACTTTTTGACAACATGTGTGGAATCCGAACTAGCATATGTACAGTATATGCATGCCTTTTCATTAAACAACATCATGCTTTAAGCCTGGTTCTCACTTGTAAGAATTGGGGATTTTTCCTGTCCCCGATTGTCTGGGATGCTTACGACAAGTGTAAACTTGGTTGAAGTAACGTCCCAGACAGTCGCCGATTTGATCGGAAGCATCGCAAGAATCGGAATCATTTCTATTTGGAAAATGCATCCCAGATGGTCGCCGACGATCGAGGATTCTTACGACAAGTTACAACATGTGTGAACACTGAAGAACACTGAAACCACTCGTCTGGGACGATCGGGGACAAGAAAAATCCCCAATTCTTACGACTAGTAAGTAATACGACATGTGTGAACACTGAAACCACTTGTCTGGGATGATCGGGGGCAGGAAAAATTCCTGAATCTTACGAGAAGTCACGACAAGTGGGAACGTGGCTGTCGTAAGAATCGCCGAGAATCGGAGATCTTTTGCGGCAAGTGAGGACTAGGCTTTGAGGCCATCTTCATAAAGTGCTGTTATTTTTGGTGGGACAACTACGTTTCGTTTGGGATAGCCAGAAATGAGTTTTTGTACCCCCTGGACATGAATCAACCAAGAATATTGAACCTGCATGGGCTTGGTCTTCAAGCCCTAGTTGGGTCTTCAAGCCCCAGTGAAACTGTAATTAGAAAAACTTTACATCGTACGTTTAATATAATTTGAGCAAGGATATACACATTTTTACATTAAGCTACATTAATTTGACTAATGACGATCATTAAGAAAATCCCTCTATTGTATTTGCTGAATAGTCAGAACTCGAATTAAGGATGTCGCTTTAATGACGGCCATAAACGATTTATTATGTAGCTTCGTAACATACAGTACGAACTTCTTAGGCACTATATTTTATAAGCCTATATGTTTTTGCCTCGTTGAGACCTTTATACACGGTACGATTCTCGTACACGATTGTCATTGTGATGTATGTGATTCACTGCCAGTCGTGTAAACGACGTTTTTCGACATTCACCATCGAATCATGAACAAGAATTGTGTCACGTACACAATATTTCATACGCCAGAATGACAATCGTATATACATGAAGAATCGTATCGTGTAGATAGTCCTCTACACAAACAACTTTTAGTCAATAATCTGGGACGTTTTCCAAATGTTATATTTCATAATCGGAAATTTTGCTATATAAGATTCCCACCTGAAGATTCCTCCATTTGTTTTTTATCCAATACAAGTCACTACTGGCTCGTGGAATGATATGTAATAGGATTTCCTAGCTCTGACTTATATTAAATACCCACTGCTACCTAAGATGTCTGAGGGTTCTGCCTTTGACAAGTAAAGTCGTCTGGTGTTAGACAGAGTAAAACAATAAAGGGTCCGTTTTTGGCCAACTATATAAGGCAGGATTGGGTTAATCACTTGTTCAGTTAACCTATTACTGTCTAGGATGTCTGAGAGTTCTTTCGTTGATGAGTAAAATCATCTGGTGTTAGACAGAGTAAAACAATAAAGGGACCGTTTTAATTTGGCAAGCTCAGGATGGATTGGGTTTATCACTGGTTAGCCCATTGCTGCCTAGGATGTGTGAGGGTTCTTCCATGCTTTGACGAGTATAAAATCGTCTGGTAAAATTAGACAGATAAAACAATAAAGGGATCGTTTTTGGCCGGCTCAGGCAGAAATTGGTTAATCACTTCTTAACCTATGTCTGAGGGTTCTCTCTTTGATGAGTAAAATCATCTGGTGTTAGACAGAGTAAAACAATAAAGGGACCGTTTTAATTTGGCAAGCTCAGGCTGGATTGGGCTTATCACTGGTTAGCCAATTGCTGCCTAGGATGTCTGTGGATTCTTCCTTTGATAAGTAAAATTGTTTGGTGTTATAGCCAGAGTAAAAGAATAAAGGGATCGTTTTGGGACGGCTCAGGCAGAAATTGGTTAATCACTTGTTAACCCATTGCTGCCTAGGATGCCTGACGGTTCTTCCTTTGATGAGTAAAATCATCTGGTGTTAGACAGAGTAAAACAATAAAGGGACCATTTTAATTTGGCAAGCTCAGGCTGGAGTGGGTTAATCACAGACACTGATTAACCCATTGCTGCCTATATATATAGGATGTCTGTGGGTTTCTTTGACGAGTATAAAATCATCTGGTAAAATTAGACAGAGTAATTAGGATCGTTCTTGGCCGGCTCAGGGAGGAATGGGTTAATCACTGGTTAGCCCATTGATGTCCAGGATGCCAGGGTTCTTCCTTTGGCGAGTAAAATTCTCTATACCTTAGACAGAGGGGCCGTTTAGTTGCCAGCTCAGAAAGGAATGGGTTAAGAACACTTCTATATGATACCTCCTTTTTGAAAGCTTTCTGTTTTTAGACATTTGTCTTTTTTGTTTGTCACATCTGGGCATAAATACACACATGCACACAAGAATCAACAAAAGCTGTTTAAGCGGTGCTTTTTCTCAACGCGTCTACATATAATGCCACGAATTAACCGTCTGTCTACAGCGTTTAACTTTTTCAAATGCTCCTTGCTTCTGTTTCTTTTCTGACTATATTCGTAAACTTGTATTTTCAATTAACCTGTGGAATATATATTACTTATAATTTTTTAAAATTGAATTATTTAAAAAAAAACACAACGCTCAAATTCACTTTAAAATACACAAAAATCAATATTTGATTCACAAATGTGTTGTCTAACTCTTGACACCCTTAACAACGCGCTTCATGAATGCATGCTATAAATGTGTATCATTCTCCTATTTGTATTCTGGAATTTAGATATTCTGTAGGATACTAAAATGTCAAACGGGCAATCGGGAGTTAATCTTTTTTGCCGATTTCAAGATCGTTTTGTAATTAAGTCTTAGTTTTTTTGTCTCGGCTTCCTGTATTATAGTTAATTGCTTGCAAAATAAACAAAAGTGAAGGTTTTTTTGCATAAATAGTTATTTGAGGAAAATTAACGAGCACTGCTGCTTAGTTTTGTGTTTTTAGTTCTTTCCATTGCCAGTGTGGTTTCTTGGAATACCTATAGAAAGGCCTTGGCGCGGTCGCCGTTATCCTCTTATGGTTTTCTTATACTACTAAGAACTAACTTGAGAGCACTTTGTATGGTAAGTGGAACATGTTTTGATGGGTTACACTAGTGGACTCAGGCTGAACTGATATATCTATAGTTATTACTAGTATCTATCCTAGAAAGACATTGGCGGTCACCGTTATATTCTCTCATGGTTTCCGTGTAAATATAAGACCGTGTATATATACTGCGTAGAATAAGAACTAACTTAAGAGCTCTGCATATGATAAGTCAACATGTTTTAAGGTGCGTAACTTACACTAGCTGACTGGATTTCGATTGAGAATGAACTGGTACATAAATATAAGACTTACTGGTTGCGTTCACAATAGACTGTATGGTTTTGGCTCTGGACATTTGCACTGTAACTGAAGCTCCGTTTAAAGAGCAAAAGGATTTGTGACGAATACGTTCCGTTTTGATATATACTGGATTCGTTTTGCCGTTATACAACAGAATTAATCCGGAATAAATACTTCCCGTGTATATCCGGAGATTTTGAATCCGGAAAAAAAAGTGGAAACTTTGTATTCGAATACTTTTGAATCTAGAACAATACGTATAGACAGTGTGAACGGTTCCTCCGATGAATCCGGATACTGTTGAATAGGGTAAACGGAGGTCTTAA